>CAHIKZ030000023.1:417500-625000 GCA_903632075.3 Acanthosepion pharaonis
AAAATCGTAATATACATATATTTTGATATGGAAAAATAATTTTACTTACTATAAGTAATTTCAAATACATTTCCTTCTGTTATAAAGTAATATAGTCTATTAAAAATAACAATGAAAATATTTTAAAGTTGTAATTAAAATTGTAGTTAAATAAAATGAATTCTAACCAAAACTTCTTGTACTTAGTACTACACGCTCTTAAAAGAATCCAATAAAACACCTATAGTAAAATAAAATTAATATGAAATGACAGAAGATGTAAGCTTTTGAATGACCCATGTCCTTTGTACTTACATGAGAAACAATATATTACTAGGTTTATATATATATAAAATAAAAGTTTACTAATCAGTAAATTAAGTAACTATTTTTGCCGTCATTGTCATAAATTTTACTTAAAAAAAAAAGAAACGAAAAATGAACCGTAATATACATACTTATACTTGATGTAAAAATAATCCTACGTAATATAAGGGATTCTAATACATTTAACTATTCATAAAAAAATATAGTATAATAAAAATTAAAAATGAGAATATTTCAAATCGTAATTAAAAAAAAAAGTATTCTAATCTCAACACCCTCTAAAATCTTTAAATTTACAAATAGGAAAAAAAATGTCATGAGAATTTTTTTGCCGTTAACAATAAATTTAAAAAAAATCCAGACGAAATGCATTCAACGGATGTCAGCTCTCATTGAAAAATACATCCCTACCCCTTACCAAAATGTTGCTAATAACCGATACAATGATACAGACATAAGGAAAACCCAGAAAACCCTTGTCCAATTGAAGTAGATTTATCTGTAACCATGGAAATGTGATTTTAGCTGTGTCTTTAAAACCCAGTAATTTTAAAAGTTACTCCAAAATTCGCTTGAGGATGAAATGGAACTAATGTCTTTAATTTAATTGCAAAATTAAATTCGTGGCTTTTTAGCTTCCATTTTTGAAACATGGTTAGAACTGTGTAGCGGAAAAAACATATTTTTTTAAATATATATATATATATATATATATATATATATATATATATATATATATATATATGTGTGTGTGTGTGTGTGTGTGAACGCGCGTGTATTTATTATATATATGTATGTATGTATATGACAAATTGCCAAAATGTTTTGTGACGAGTTTCCTACTTTTGTTCATCATCGGATGAAATGCGTCAAGAAACGCTTTCCAATTTCTCATTCATCTTGTATTTACAAATCCTTCTAGATATGTGAAGAAAATTAAATATATATATATATATATATATATATATATATATATATATATATATATATATATATTAGCAATTATTTATATATACTAGGGATCCGTGGAATTTCCACTGGGCGACTAATATAATGTTTAGCAGACAATAAACGTTTTATATATATATATATATATATATATATGTGTGTGTGTGTGTGTGTGTGTATGCATAAAATAAAACATTAAAGAAGGAGCAATTAAAATCTCTACATGTATAATGAAATTAGATACTTAGGCAGCAAATAATAAAATTGCGTATATTTGTACAGATATATTTACAAATACGTAAAGTTTAGATATGAAATCAAACATTTCTAATATACAATACTTAAAGGCTGGTAAAATAAACAACACATAGAGATACTTTGGAGTGTCCAAAGATTACCAATGCTAATTAATCCGTGGTACCCCACCCCACTCCTAACATACAGCCATGCCATTTTCCTCCAACATGCATAGATTTATATGTGTACAGAACTATATAAAACATGCCACATATTGTTTCCTCCACTGAATTTATTCATTTATATATATATATATATATATATATATGAGTATGCGTGCGTGTATATGTATGAATATATATAAACCAAGTGTCTTCAGAATATTCCTTATATCTGAGAGTTTGTTAGCTCTACACTATGTCACATATAATTGCAAATGATTAAACACTGGCTGACGTAAGAACAATCCCATGTTCTTAAATGTCTGCCCCTATGACTTGTTAATACTGACAGGATATGAGAAACGAACAGGATTCTCTCTAAGGTGAACGGCAAGTTAGAGTCGCTTCGAGTCAGCTTTATTATGTTTAAGAGGTCAAGCCTGCCAATAAGTGAGAGCACACACTCAATCAAATTACACGAGTGTGTGTGTGTCTTGTATGCGTGTGTGTGTTATTTTTGTGTGTGTGATAACGATATATATATATTTTTATATGTCAATAACAATATTTGGGAAGATGTGGGAAATGTTTTTATATTCAATGTGAAACAAGTTTAAAAAATATTCTAAAATAGAAAACGCCCCTAGGACCAATCCCAATGAATCAAAAAGATGTATTGTACTACCATCAGAATCTATCACATGTTCAAGTGGACTCTCTCTAAACTGCGTTACTATATCTTATAAAACAATAAAGTATTCCCAATATTAAAAAAAAAACAAAACAATAAGCTAAATCTTGGAGGAGTAATTTAATCGATCGCCTGTAATAACTGACACAAAAAATACATAGGAGAAATCCCAAAGAATCTAATTAAAGTATTATGTGAACACAAAGGGCATTTTACAAAGCAAAACATCAAATGCATTGGTTGCTCCCTCTAACGAAACAGATAACTATTTTCACATAGTAATTCTACTCTGATCAAAAGAGAAACAAGTCACTTCGTCGAAAATCTATAGAGAAATGAATAATAAACAAATAAAATAAATGTTACATAAATTCCGCATAAATTTTAATGAATTACTTATTTCTGTCTCTGATGTCTTTGATGACATTTAAGCAATGTGCTAAAAAATAAAAAGCAGCCCCCCACACACACACATGAAAGTCTTTCTTTTCAGACAGATATCATTACAGACACCTTCATATCGGCAATATTTTCCTAATGAATTCGAGCATAGTCGCTGGAACGTGATGTGTCTTTCATTGCCTTTACTCGACAGTGCCCAAATCATTTACAACGCATAGCGGACAAGTTATTTATTGCATGTTACCCGTACAAGTGAATTAATTCCCCAAATACGCCAGCGAGAATTCGATCACGGTTGGTAAGTCGTATTGCTGCAATGGCAGATGTCAGGATCTGTTTCTTCTTATCGGCCTTAAACATCAGTCATGCTGACCTGGCATATAAAGTAAAAGAGAATTTAGAAATAATAAGAAAAATGCAACTGTAAAAACGCATCAGTTGAGAACACACACTGCTCGAGTTTCGTCTGTGAACAAAACTTTAGAGAAGTCAATCTTCATATTGTCCTCGGCTCATTTCAATCGATTTTGAATGATTTCTCGTCAACGGAGGCTTCGATACAGGTTTGACTGTTGTTGCTATTTTCCTCAGATGTCGACACCGAGTAATTTTAGCACAGTAGGATCACCAATGCGACTGAAAAGCTCTTGATTGGTAAGTCCAGGGTTCTTTGTGGCCTCCCGTTTAAGTCGTGACATGAGACAACGTGAAATAACCCTCGGTTTGCCTTTATCTGCCTTTTTGCGTACTCGTGTAGGGTCGGCGGTGAATTTTTCCCTGTTTGATGACACCTCCCTATCATTTTAGAAATTTCTAGGGTAGATTTACCTTTTGAGAATTCTGAGGTGATAGTTTTCTTTTCAGCCTCACTTAAACTGCTTTTACGGCAGATCTTTTCACTAAATTCCTATACTTTTGTAATAGTTTACCACGCACAAATCACCATACTAACAAATATGGCGGCAGTTTGTTTACATTGCGCAGATCAGTACGTAAATTTCAGTAATTGCGCAGGTCAGTGTTGCCAACATTGTGTGAAAATGTTGTGTGAATTGATTAGACGGTTTTTGAAATATTAGAAAAAAGTTATCTCGATAGTAATTTGGCACGCAGTGTATATACATACATTTATATGTATATATATAGATGTATATATACATGTATATATATATGTATATATATACATGTATATATATGCTTATTTGTACATATATATATATATATATATATATAAATGTATATATATATATATATATATATATATGTATATATCTATATATATATATATGTATATATATATGTATACATATAATATATATATATATATATATATATATATATATATATATAGAGAGAGAGAGAGAGAGAGAGAGAGAGACAATGAGGGAGAGAAAGACAAATGTTAGAGTGAGAGGAAAAGTTTGGAGAGAGATAAATTTTTCTCACCTGTAGAGAGTGATAAACAGAACAAACTATAGGAAAATAGGAAAAACGAATTTATGAAATAAAGAGAAAAGGAAAGCGTAGAATTAAAATATTAGGAAATAACTTAAAGAATGAATAGAAGTATTAGACAGAAGTAAACAAAGTATCTGACAGAAAGATAAAAAATAACTCACCTCAATTATAATTAATAAAAAATCGAGAATCACTGAAAAAAATTAAATATACTATTTTGTTGAAATATTTATCAGAACGTTTCGGCCCTTGTACGCTCCGGCCTTCTTCAGTTGGTTGGAATGTCGAACTGAACCCTTTATTTCGCTCGCTGGCGTAGACTGTTCTGATTCCACGTGCCACTTTTAATGAATCTTAGTTTTCAGTCATCTCTTGTTAAATTCAGTATTTCCTGAAATAGGGAAATACATATTATATTAACTGTAGTGTTACAGATTACCTGTGTTATTTACTTTATTCGCTCTCTTGTTCTCATATTCATTACCATATTCACAACTTTTCGGCCTTTATAATCTCGGGTCTTATTCAGGTGTTTCGAGATTCGAACTGAACCCTTTATTTAATCTAGCTGGGTAGATTGTTCTAGTTCAACGGGCCATGCCCTTTCCGGATATCTCAGTAATTTCCCTTTAATTCAACCCTCCAATTACTTTTGGTTGTGGCATTTTGTTGGACTCACAACTCTTTGGGTTTCGTCGCTTGATCTAACCAACGTCTTTATCCACTGATCCATGTGACTTTGAGGCCCAGTGGATAAAGACTTTTGTTAGATACAGTGACTGAATGACAGTTTTGCAGTAACTTATTGAACAGTTTCTGTAGACATACAACCTTTCTTCCATCTTCTTTTTGCTCTTTAGTTTGAATCAATTTATATCAAAATAATGAACAGTTTCACTTATGATTTTCGAATGATTTCACCGAAAAGAAGGCGACAAGAATACTTAGGCGCACGAGGTTACTTCTAGCCAGAGAAGATAAGAAAATTTTTGTAAGAAAGGGCAATAAATGAACAGTGCTCAAGAAAACAGAAGATGGTGATTGGTGTTGCAACTAATTGTTTTGAAGAAAGCAAAAAGGATAGAGTTCCAACATTAAGAAATGCGTGAAAATAAAACAGTAGAATAAAATATGAGATTCCCTCGAACTGGTTCGACACTAAATCGATGAGGTTTCGTTGTCACTTTAGTAATAGGCATAAATTTGTGAAGTTGACTATATAACGAATAAACAAATTGACAAATTTCTTGTTTTTATATTATATATTCCTTGCAACTAATATGTTTGTGAGAGAGAGAGAGAGGTGAGCGTGAGAGATAGAGATAGTGAGAGTGAGGAGTGACCGTGCACGCGTGCAATCGAAAGAGAGAGAGAGAGAGAGAGTGAGATAGCTTGTTTTACTTCCTTTATTACTCCTTTGGTTCATAGCTATTACTTTTTTTTTCGTTTCTGCTCGAACCAAAGAAGTTTTGGAATGGCCAAAGATGCATTCAAAAAGCTAAGCAAATATTAAGAGACAGATAATTTTCGTCGGGTACAAAGAAAAGAGTAATGAACTGTTATTAATATCTCTCCTCCTGTATGGCAGATAATGAAGAAACTTGAAGCAGCATATATCGTGTTCTACAAAAGTTTCTGGGGATATCATGGAGTGAATATTTGAGCAAGTATAAGGTTTTTGGAGAAAAAGAAAACGAAACGGAAAGTTATACTTACAATCAAGATATGTTAGATGAGATTTCTGCGGCACGTGTTGAGGAAAGAAGCATGGGATATCTAAGACTTACAGGAGTGTTTGAGGAAAACAATGACAGAGAAAAGCAGCTCATAACATACGTGATGATCTTGAGTAAATGGATGCAGAATAGGACTTGGAAGAAATCTCAAAATGAGAAAACATTAATTTTTACGAAGAACAGTGAGGTATGGAAGGACATGATCGCCTACATCCTGAATGGACACAACACATAAAAGAAAGAAGATGCTCAATGTTTTTCTTCCAATTTGCATCCTTTTGATAATTCCATTATTTTTTCCAAATATGATTGCAGAATTATGTTAATTCTTCCAGTGAGAGTTTTATTCGCAGCAAAAAATAAAAAAAAAACAACATAATTTTGCTTAATTATTTTAAATTATTTTAAGATTAGAGATGTGTAAAATTAATATTATTTTAAATAATTTTCACATAATGATAAATAATACAATATAATACAAGCAAAACATCTTTTTTTAAAATATACACGTTCAGTTTGTAATGTTATCTGATCTATTTCTGCATTTCAAACTCTTTTATTGCAGACGATGTCACGGTGGACATCGGTACAGATGTTTGGTTTGAGATAGGGTCTTATGCCAGTTCTTGATATAGTTCCCTAGAATTTATATGTCTGATCCATGATGTTCTTTTCTGGATTTACGAGTGACGTGTAAAAGAACGTCATGACTTGTTGATGCTCTTCGTGATTTCATTACGTTCGCTGACATTTAATTAATTGATTTGGCATTGAGTCACTTGGTTTATGGTTGGAGTCCAGGTGTCTCTTAGTTGATTTAAGTGTTTTTCCCAGTGACAAATCTTTCCTTTCCAGACTGTTGGAGTATTTGTTTGTAAGCATTGGAATTGTTCACATCCAATTTTTGCGTTTAATACTTGAAGGGGTAATTTTGTTCAAGTTAGCAGCTTAGTCGACCAAGACTAAAGAGATTTGAAACAGGGGAGTTATATTCAAATGTCCTAGGTTCGTTAACTTTTCTTCTTTGGCCTGTATTCTGGGATGTAACATATGGATATGGAAACAGTACTGAGTATAATAAGATTATACTTAGTATACGTCGCAATGGACATTACCACCTGAAATATCAGATGGATATATATTTTAGGTTTTCACCAAAAAAAATAAAATAAATAATTAAAAAATTAAAGTAAAATAATTTATAATACACTAAAATATAATAGTAATAAATAAAAGTAAAAAGAAAAAAAAAAAATAATTTCAAATTAATTGTACAAATGATCACAAAACTTACATACAAAAGATAGGCGAATCCAGAGTGACTTTAAATTTTTAAATTTGTTGAAATTGCTGACGCCTATCAGAGTGATAATAATTAAATATTTTACCACAGATCAACCATTCACTACACTGCTGCATAGGTACATACAAAAGATTGCTAAAAAAAGAGCATAGCATGAAGAAAAAGACGTCAAACTTGACGAAAACTAAATTTTATCGTCCAAATCTTTATGTTTATGTTATTATTAAGAGGAAAGATCAAAGTATATCGGCGGTATTTTTTTACATTTCTTACTCGTTCCTAGCACATCCAAAATTTTCGTTAAATATCTTGTTTTTTTTTTGTTTTTGTTTTTTTGAGTCAACAAAATATACCATTTTCTGAAAATCTCCCTTTGAAATTCATTTAAATATCAATTAACATTTTTTCAAAACTTATTTTAAGTAAAGCAGAAATTATAATATTTATTTAAAATATTTTGAACCAAGCTTAATTTGAAAATTAAATCAAAGTAGGTCATAAAATTTAGCGTCACTTGACATGTGATAAATGACATATTGACGTATTCCGTGAGGGTAATTTGTTCTACAGAAGGAGAAAAGTGAAATTATCTACATTGAAATGAACAAATTATTTACCTCGTTATTTTTAAGGAAAACTATCAGCGGACTAATTTTTTTTTTTTTTTTGTACTTGGCTTTAACCTTTATGTTTACGATGCTTTATGGAAAATATATTATAAAGAAATTAAAATAAGACTGTTAAGAGTGAGAGTAAATTTCACATTTAATAAGAAAGGTATCGAATTAATTCATAGGTAACTTTCTTATGAAAATTTATCAGAAGTGTACATAAAATACTAGAATTTTATGTACGTTTATTACATTTTAGTGTGTTATTTGTATTTTCATTTATTTTATTATTAGTTTTGATATTTCATTCATGGAAAAATATCATAACTGAGATTAATATAAAAATAAGATCATATAAATTTCATAAGATGATACTGATACTTGTAGGTACCCTTCTCATTCGAAATTGAAAAATGAAATTTACTTCTACACACGTGTTTCGCAAAAGTAAAGGCATTACCAGCGGAGAAGATGCTTAACTCAAATAACATAACTTAATTGTATATTCTGGTTGGTCTTCCGTACTTTATAATTGCAGCCCGATAATAAAAATAAAATTACATTCCTTAATTTCTGCGGATCTTCTGATTAGTCAAAATGATACAATTTACAAAGCACTAATAAAAGATCTATCTCATAAAGAGACTTAGGAAACCCGATGCGGCTTTTAACTAATTTTATAATATTTTAGCAACTTAAATGTAAAAATCTATTATAAATAAGAAATAACAAATACTTGTATTAAAAATTCATTTTTCATCGAAATTTTTTTTTGCTTTGAGAAAATATTGTCCATATTCATAAAAACAACTAAAAAGCAAATAAAAGCATATGGAATTATATAATATCTTTGTTTTATTGAGTTTTGTATGTTACAATTCACAGTTGACTTTCAGGTAGGTGGGGGGGTGGAAATTAAAAAAAAAAATCAATTTGCATTCCTCAAAACCTTGTGTTTTTAACTTTTGTAATCACTACACCTGACGCAATCTAATTTCTAGCGTTTTCATAAAATTAATTATATGGGCGGTAATAAATATAAAAAAAAAAATTCTTTCATAAGTTTAAAAAGAAAACATATTTATCATAATTTCGATCATCTGTGAATAGTTTCTGAAAGTTTCATTAAAATCCGACAATTATTTTTCTTATTGCAAGATTTTCCAAATTATTGTTTCTCACACACACAAAAAAAACCTTGCTGAAAATTGTATATGTTATTTTAATAGTTCCGGTGATACAAAGAGAAACACAGTTTTTTCAATCAAAATTTAGAATGTTCAAAAAGGAATGAAAAATTTTAAACAAAAATTAAAATAAATTCTGATCTTTCCTCTTAATAATAATATAAACATTCAGACGATAAAATTTGGTTTTAGTCAAATTTGGAGGCTTTTTCATCATGCTAAGCTCTTTTTTGCGATCTCATGTTGGTACCTACTGTAGCAGTACGGAAATCTTTCACTAAATAAAGAAGATAACAATATTTATTTTTACAGTCGGCGCCATTTAATCACCTCCTCATATTACAGAACCTTAAATGAGAAAATTATCATTCAAGAATGTTCGCCAAAAAAAATGCTTCCACAAGCTGCCATCTATAAACGGGAGGAAAGAAAACATGTAGAACATAAGCCAGTAAGATCTTTACACTAGCGTAAATATTCATATATAAGATATATATATATATATGTATATAAATATATATATATATATATATATATATATATATATATATATATATATATATATATATATATATATATATATATATATATATATATATATATATATATATATATATATATATATATATATATATATATATATATATATATATATATATATATATATATATATATATATATATACAGTGGGGGAAATAAATATTCGTACACACGGAAAGTTGTATTTTTATAAATGCAAAAGTCTTAACTAAAACAAACTTTGATACATTTTATGTGTAAAGATACATTTTATTAAAAAATAGTAATAAACTTAAATAATTCTTATTCTAACAGAAATTAATGCATTTTTTTTTCATTTAACTTATGAAAAAGTATTCGTACAAAACAAAAAAGCATATTAACTTAATTTAATACTTTGTGGAATATCCTTTATTGAGTTAAACAGCTACTAGTCTATTCCAGTACGTCTCAAATAATGATTTGCACCCATTGAGTGATATTTTGTCCCATTCTTCTTGGCATCTTGTCTTCAAATTCTTGATATTTGTTGGTGCTCCTTTCCCAGTTTGAATTTTCAAATATCGCCATAAATTCTCGATTGGGTTCAAGTCTGGGGACTAACTTGGCCATTGCAAGTCATCAACGTTACTTTCAGCTAACCATTTCCTTGTAGATCTAGCGGTATGCTTAAGATCATTATCCAGTGGGAAAACCCAATCAGTATGTAGCCGAAGTTTCTCAACAGAACGCATTCAATTGTCTTGCAGGATTTTCTGGTAGCATTGGGCATTCATCTAGCCATCTATTATTGATATTCTGCCAACACCATTTGCAGAAAAACAGCCCCAGATCATGATACTGCCATCACCAACTTTACAGTTGGCAACGTGTTCTTTCGTAAGTAGGCTTCACAGTCTTTCCTCCACACATGATTACA
This sequence comes from Acanthosepion pharaonis, assembly GCA_903632075.3. Classification (NCBI taxonomy): domain Eukaryota; kingdom Metazoa; phylum Mollusca; class Cephalopoda; order Sepiida; family Sepiidae; genus Acanthosepion; species Acanthosepion pharaonis. Next base: position 427,979 of record CAHIKZ030000023.1, read on the forward strand.
ATAATTATGACCAAACAACTCTATTTTAATTTCATCAGTCCATAGTACTTTTTCCCAAAACGAATATTCTTTACCATTATGCTCTCTAACGAATTTTCGCCTAGCATCTCTGTGTCGTTTCAAGAAGAGTGGAGTCTTCCTTGGGATGCGTGATTTCAGACTGTTTTTGTATAGTTCATTACTTATTGTACACTTGGTTAATTTAATCCCTAATACATGCATCTGTTCCTGCAGCTCTTCCCGTGTAACCTGTGGATTTATTTGTATCTGGTGTCCTATTATCCTTGCTGATCTTAGAGAAATCTTCCCCGGGGCACCTGTTCGTCTTTGGTTTTCGACGCTGTTACGAGTTTTATAACCTTGCAATGAACGAAGCAATTGTAGTAAAAGGAATATTCAGGCTGTAAGGAATCGTTCTGAAACTGTTCCCATCTTTCCAAAGACACAAAATGTGTTGTTTTTGTGAAATAGTCAATACTTTAACTTTAGGCATTATTAGAACCTTCTCGTAAGACTCGAAATTGCAGAATGCTCTGATAATGGCTACTAGCGTTAACTATTACTGATAATATTACTGGAACTTTCTAGAATATACTTTTTTCATAACTAATTGATTATTTTATTCTAATAATTGATTTGTACGAATACTTTTTCAGCAGTTAGAATTAAATACGCATTAATTTTTGTTAGAATAAGAATTAATTAACTTTATTTTTATTATTTGATAGTATGTGTCTTTATATATAAAATGTGCCGAGATTTGTTTTTATTTAAGGCCTTTACATTTATAAAAATACAATTTTTCATCTGTACGATTATTTATTTCTCCCACTGTGTGTGTGTATATATATATATATATATATATATATATATATATATATATATATATATATATATATATATATATACACACAAAGAGACATCGACTAAAACACATTACACTTAGAAAGAAAGCGGAATATAGTTAGTATTATTCGTTATGTCTCAAACCTTCGTTTTATTTGACTCATTTAACTTTCTTTCATTTTGGAGCACTTTTTTCTTCGATTAGAAGTGACATTATTTCGCATTCATTTTTTCTTGACTGGCATTTTCCTTTTTCTTTTGTGGTCTGTGTTCTTTGTGTTTTGTTCTTTCACCTAATGTTTCTGCAATGGTTGCCGCCGCCGAGTATATAAGATGATTAATTTCTGTTACGTTCATCGTCTTTCCATTTCGTTCCTTATTTTTCTGGATACTTGCTCAATGAGGTTGATGCTTTCCTTCACTTGACGGTTCTTTCAGACTTTTGGAATTGATGGCCTTTCTTCAAATGTCATTTCCTTTACATTCTCCTATTTATATCGGATGTATTTCGTCATCCCTGTTACTTTCTCATATTCGTCATTATCGACCTCTCTTTGCTTATGTACCTCAGATGGATTATTTCAACTGGTTCCTCTGCATGTGATTCTTCTGGTTTGTTCGCAATTAACCTCTCGGGGTTAACGTTCAATCTATTTTTGACGTTTTATCAGATGCTTTATTTTTCTATGTCAGGTTATCTTTTTTTTTTCTGATTTTTCGCCAGATATTATTTAGTTTGTTGGCATTTAAGTTTTGTCTATTTGAATGACATTTTTCTCGACAGATATTATAGATGGATTTGCACGTTATTGTCATTGTTGAATCTATTGTAGCAGTGTAAAATGTTATTACTTCCATATACTCTTCCATAGACCATTGATTTATTGTTCGTTTTGATGAATATAGAGTGCCTCTTTGAGGAATAATCTCGGCGTGGTTTTCATCTAATTCTCATTGTGTAGAGCTTGTTCCATTTTAAGACTTTTCGATCCTCATTGGAGATCGCGGTCCTTGGTGGCCAGCCTGACGACCGATGCGGTTTAGCATTTTCTTTTGTTGTGCCAACCTTATAGTTAATAGTTATTTACCCATTCTGGTTGCCATAACATATCTATATGATGGTGGGTGATCATGTTCAGGGGCCAGGACTTCTGCTATTTTTTTTCATTATTGCTATTATTAACAACAGCGGTAATAATAATAATAATAATAATAATAATAATATTATTATTATTATTATTATTATTATTTTAATTTCTTTGATTTCTGGCGTTTACACATTTCTTTCCGGGTCCCGCCCAGGGACACAAGGTCAGAGATGGCACCATGATACTTTCCACTGAAAAAAAAAAAAAATTACATAGATAATGCCCTTCGTAATGTGTGGGCTGTACTTGTGAGAACAGTTTTTTGTATCTCTTTGAGGCATGGACTTCCATGAATCCCTTCAATTAGTCTATTGGACATTTTTCCTCATTTTGTCGCTTTATTTATTACAACGTTTCGGCCGTTGTACGCTCCGGCTTTCTTCAGGTGGTTGGAATGTCGAACTGAACCTTTTTTTTCGCTCACTGGTGTAGACTGTTCTAGTTCCACGTGCCATATTTAATGGATGTCAGTTATCAGTTATCTCCTGTTAATTTCCCTCTCAACGTTTTCCACTGCCTTAAACAGGTATTGAACTCACACTCTTTGGGTCCTGTCACTGGATAAAACCAACGCCTTTATCCACTGCGCCATGTGTCCTTTTATGGATAAATGCGTTGGTTAGATCCAACTGATAACAGACATCCATTAAATATGGCACGTGGAACTAAAACAGTCTACCCCACTGAGCGAAATAACGGGTTCAGTTCGACATTCCAACCACCAGAAGAAGGCCGAAGAGTACAACGGCAGAAACGTTGTAATAAACATGGCGACAAAGATGAGGAAAATGGTTCCAATAATGTAAATAATGTCGTTTAACTTGTATTTTTGAGCCCTTTTCTGCTTCACTTAGAAATGAGGATTGTCTTTGCTCTCTTTAATACTGATATCCTGGAGATTCCCTTTGTATTATTATTATTATTATTATTATTATTATTATTATTATTATTTCTGGCAGCGCTAATGATATCTAAAAACAACAGTATTTTAGGCAATCTAAAGGAATGTTATCATTTAGTTATATTATCTACATATCCTATTATTATTATCTTAGATAATTATATAATACAGAGTATCCTAAAAATTATTGTGTGATGGCATCCTAGCTGGGGCAAATATCCTTATTTATTTAATATCAGTATCTACACTGACATGTGAGCACCAGTGAGGCCTATCTGTACTTACATTATACACGAGTAGAGAAAAAAAAGACCAGAGTGCTGAATATCACTTACAAGGATTGATCAATAAATTGCCGTAAAATTACGCAAAAATTGAAATAACAGTGACATCGAATATTAATAGATATATTTCCAAAACTTAAGCAGAAATACCTTTAAATTCTAAAGAGTAATTTCATTCAATATACTCGGTACTTGATATAGGCCTTCCTCTTGAGTCTGAGACCCTGTAGAAAGATAAATGGAAGCATAACCTCTCTAGCACGAGTTATAACTGCAAACACCTTCATAATCACAATTAGAGTCATCCAAGTCTTTCCGAATCCTCTGAACTATCTTCAGATTGAAACCCAAACTCTCTGAAATATCCGTATTGGAGATTCCGGCGCGAGTACAGGACAGCATGTCGTTTCCAATTTTCTGGAGGAATCAATCGCGTCATGGTGCTCTTTTTCTTACAGACGCTGGCCAAATGACCCGACTCTATTGTGCAGTCGACAAAGTCAAGAACAAACAACGCTCAGGCATGCAATTATAAATACAAATTACGGACTATTTACCCATCGAACTCTGAAAATTGATACAAGTATACAGTACTAAGTTAAGAGACAGCCACTAAACCACATGCTCACTGCAAAACAGTGATTCACAAAGTCTGAATTGAAATAAACAGTAATGTTGCGTATGAGAATTTCTGTCTGGTGTCTTCTTTAGAAATACACGTCGATGATATTACAGTGTGAAAGAGTTTCCTCAAGAAACTAGTAATTCCGGTAGTATGTGTATTTATCAAAATACTACATCATCCTAGACAGTTTTATTTTATATTATTTTTGGATAAGCCTCTGACAAGTCAATGACAGTTTATCTCCCGGGAATTTCTTTTGGACATTCTGTTCTTATTGTTGAAACGAATCGGATACCGATTCAAAACAGCCTGTCGATTATGCTGGAGAATGGAATAACAATAATAACCCTGATGCAACTGATGATATATATGTTCGGATATTACGGTGACAAATATATAACTGGTCTTTCATTGTTCCAGAGACAAATATGGACTATTTGGAACTATTCCAATAGTTTCGATAATATCTATAACATTCACTTTAATATTCTTCCATTTCTTTTTGTCTATTTGAATATATATTTTCACCAGTTAATTGCTTTAGGATCACAGGAGGATGATTTCCCAATCACGATAATCTCAATCTATTCAGGTCTAAAATCAACAGATATTTTCCCCTCCTATCAATACATACTACCCCTTAACGTAACCCTCTACCTCGAATTGGGCCCGGATTTTGTAGAAGGTGTACCATAATATAAAAAAAGAAAATAAAAAAAATCCATTTTCAAAGGTATTAAGATACATATCTATTGTCAATGAACATTTTCCTATGAGAGTACAGACTTGTCTCTCTCGGAAAAAAAAGAAAAATTTCATTTCGGCTCCATCTTCTTTTGAGATTATCATCTTCTATGAGCTGGGTCACGTAAGTACATAGGTGAGCATGATCCACCACAGCTTCCGGTCATTTTCAAACTTCCCAATGCCGTTAGGTAGTAGATTTCCCTGGACTGATATACTGCATTGACAGGGGGAAGGTAGGACAAGAGAGAAGAGGAGAAAGAAGGAATGTCTGAAGAAATAAATATATAGGGATATTCAAGAAATAAATTATAACCGAAATTAATCATTAATATTTACTTCTTGATTATTATTATTATTATTATTATTATTATTATTATTATTATTATGCTCCGTAGTACTAACCTCATTTGGAATTTGTTATACACACAAAAACACACACACACACACACACACACACACACACACACACACACACACACATATATATATATATATATATATATATATATATATATATATATATCATTTTTTCATTCAAAACGACAGACAACGCACTATGCTTAAGATTTTTATTTAATTTTTCTTGACTTCAAACAAGTGCTTTGATTTTTTGAACCAGGCTGTCTAGAAACTAACCTAATTGATAGAAATAAAAAAAATTAAATTAATTATCTACGATAAAAAATTAAAACAACTAACCTTATCCTCAAAAATAAAAACACGCCAGAAAATTAAAAAAATACAATAAACAACTTTATCTATGAGTTAATATTACATTGGTCATACGACATGACTATCCAGCCGCTTAACCTTACACCTATCTGACCATACTTCTATTAAAATACATTTAAACATACACACAAATTTACCAGACTCCATCCGAAACATACTAGAACAAAACAGAAACATAATAATTTCATCCTCATTATAAAAAATATATTAAATAATGGAAACCCTAATAATATAAAAGGAAAAGCTAACACTTCACAATATTAAGTACGAACAAGGCCACAATGTGCTACCTGCTCGCAAAATAAAACATCTCTATAAAAATAAGATATACACATAACACACACATTCAAGTAAAAAATATCATCCTTAATAATGGCTAAAAGTATATCCGAAATCGCACGGAATTATTGGACATTTTCTAATCCCTTTTCTGCATCCAAAAAAGAAAGCAGTTGTTCGAACACAAAAATATTAAATAAAAAGCTTATCATAGTACCTTTTCTGTCGTTTTCAATGAAACATGCATAAATAAAGGACTTATATTTCTATGTGAAATTCTGACGTATGAGTTCTACATTCCTTTTCGGCTAACGTCTTTATGACGATCATGCATAATCGGATTTGTGTAATCTATGTATAGCATAGATTTCCTGGAAGAGTCATTCGGATTTCTTAGTAAAAAGATTAATACTCTATCTCACGTGTGGCTCTCTTCTTACATGATGAAATTGAAGCAACAGAAATAGGGTTGTACAGAAGGATGATGAGAATTTCAAGGACCCGAAAATGTTTGCAACGACGAAGATTGATAGGAAAATGCATAAAAAGTGTCATTTATAATTAACGCCAGCAAGAGACAGTCGAAATTTACAGAGCATATAATTAGGAAAGAAGACTGGGAAAATTAGATACACACAGGACAGTTATAAGGCAAGTGGAACACAGATATAGGGAAACGCATAACCAACCTAGCGAACTTGAGTAAATCGATGGCGGAAGAATGTTCAGATGATGAAAAGTGATGAAAAAGAGATAACCTATTAAGACCTACAACGAGCAGGAAAATGTGGAGATCAAATATCCCACACGTCCTGAAAGGACATGGCACATAAAAGAAATATTGGTAAACACATCCATTATAAGCAGTCTTAAATAAATCGCCATATCATAATAAATATTCAGATTCCTTGTAAATATTCATGCTGCTGGTATCTAAGTTTTTAGTTTATTTGTGTGTGTTTCATTTTGTTAACTACTTGCAAACAAGATTAAATGTTAATATTTCTGTTTATATAAATTTCAGTTTCAAGAGTTGGTTGGAAGTCGAAAGAAAAATGCACTTCCTCTGGGAATATGTTGGTAAGATTCCTGAAACAGTGCCTGTAGATTTATCATTTGATTTATTGTTTGTGTTCCCGCTAATAATAAGCTGAAGTATATCCGCCTGTTCAACTGTAAATATATTAATTGTACATTTTTTGAAATGAAACTCTTCGCCCGATTCGCTAAGTGCTTTTTGTCTAACATCGTATGTACTTATGAAACTGAGCAGAGATCTTTATAACTGACCGTTTGATTGGCTACACTTGAGAATTTGGTTAATTATTTTGAATATGAGGACCTGTTCTTTCAAGTATCAATTATCGATAATGTCTGTAGAATCTGACTAAAAGATTATTACATTATTTTTGATAGATATAATTGGTTTTCGGCCAAGAATCTCCATCGAGGGCACTTGAGATTTTTAATTTCTGAAATATCACTATTTTCCCCGTTTATTTGTTTAGTCAAGAATACTCACGTAAGGAAATGTAATATGAAAACTTATTTCATGGTAGTGATTTTAATTTGCTTTTTCAAAAACAGAACAATCTCATTCATATATATATATATATATATATATATATATATATATATATATATATATATATATATATATACATACACAAACACACACATATACACATATATATATATATATATATATATATATATATATATATATATATATATACTTACAAGAACAAAATATTGAGATTCCTGATTGTGTGTCTAAGCCACGATCATCCTCTAACGACAAGACTAATGTCTCCGTCGTTGCAGTGTAAGGTGGGGAGAACAGTCGACGTGAACATGACATAGAGAATATGATGATATTAGGAGCAGAAGTAAAGCATTTCAAACAAAATGATATGAACGAAAAACCATATTGTGTCTATGTCAATATTTTTCTTTAATTTCAAAGAAACGAAATATATTAAATAAATAAACCTTTTTTTCAAAAATCGTTTGAATTATGAATTGTTTTAGGAAGTGTCGTTATTTTATGGTTTCTTTTAACTTAGAGGCCTTTATTGCTATTTGTATTTTCGACGAGTATGTGTGCATATGTGAGGACGCGTTAAAAATGTCACGACCCGACAGAGAAGTGATTAAACAATACTGTTGACCTTTTGGTTATTCGGTCAGATTTTGGTAAGCATGGATGGTCCAGCAATTTTCATAAGGTTTCCCCGTATATCTTCTATGATATAACGCGACGTAAAATTGCATGGCTACCATTATCAAAGGACACATGTATCCTGTTTCACACGATGCTGTTTTTAACGACGACTCATGGCCAACTTATCATATACCGCGTATTTTCGTGACCAAAACTTGACATATAGTTAGGTGCTGATGGAACTTTTATAAGGGGACAAGTACATAAATCTGATGATTTTAGAAATCGACGCGAATGATTTGCACAAACCACTTGCCCAGAGGACATACGTTTGGGTACTTACTTTTCTAGAGGTGTTAGGGTGTGGTTGTTATAAACTAACTTACGAATAAAAATAGTGAAATTAAAATGATGATCATGGAGGCATTTACTGACCATTTGGAAAAATAAAATTCTCTAATTTTGCGGACTACCATTTTATTGCCGATTTCTGTAAAGTCTCTAACCTATAGAGTACTTAAGTCTGCTTTTTCTTGTTCTTCTACTATCCTTTGCATTTTGTAGTCGTTTTGTGTGACAGCTGTTTATTGCAACTAATGTTTTTATCTATGAATACGTCAGAAGATCAGCAGCTATCACAGAAAATTTGTGAGTGCAATATTCCAATCACACAGACACACACAGACACACACAGACACACACACACAAACTTAAGAAAAATATGCAAGAGGAAAAACTACGTATCATTAGCTGAGGGATTTTATGAAGGCAAAGTAAGATTTATTAAATACTAAATACATTCTACATTACCTTGATAATTTCCCTCAAATAAATTATCAAGTTAATGTAGAATGTATTTAGCATTTAATAAATCCTACTTTGCCTTCATAAATTCCCTTAACGAACGAAAGGTAGTTTTACCTCTTGCAATCTTTTTATTAATCTTGTCTCTTCCACAGATCCAATCCATCTCACAATATTTATTCACATAGACAACAGCCAACGTCCACTACACCCCCAGAGAAACACACACACACACACACACACATACACACACACACACACACATATATATATATATATATATATATATATATATATATATAGATAGATAGATAGATAGATAGATACACCTAGTGAGCCAGACAAACCCTATATATATATATATAATGATTGAGAGAGAGTAACGAGTCTAGACAAAGAAATATGTATGTACGTGTATACACACACACACATATATATATATATATATATATATATATATATATATATATATATATATATATATATATATATATATTTCAATAACCACAAAAGTTAACATTTGTTTAACAACATGTTTCGTCCTCTAAGGGACATCATCAAGGAAAATGTAGAAATTTCTCTTCGCAACATGTATACATAAAAAAGATGTAAGAATATAAAGTTCCTTGGTAAGACGACAAACTACATCCAGCAGGTCCAATCTGAACCAGGCCGGTGGTAGTACTTGTTAGATGCCAAGCTATGGGCAAATAATTATCCCCTAAACTAAATCAGAACAGGTTTCAAGTAGAAAATTGTTTTTTTTTAATAATAAAACGTCGAATATTACGTATTTTTACCAAAATGACCAGTAATATATTTTATAGTAAGATTACCAGTAATACATTTTATAGTAAAATTTGCAACAAAACATTTCATTGTAGAATCACAAAAAATACAATTTATAGCATAAATGATCAGCAGTATATCTTATAATAGAATTACCAACAATATATTTTATCTGCAATTAACGGCATGTAATTTTTTTTCCAAAATATTTAGATTTCGGCATTAAATAAAATTTGACAAACCTCTGCACAAAAATCACCCAACCAAAATGACTAAGTACATCAGAGGAGGAAAGGCGTTATATATATATATATATATATATATATATATATATATATATATATATATATATATATATATATATGCCAGTACTTCTTTTAGTGGTCTATATGAAGTGAAATACAAACGCGATAAATCAGGTCCTTTATATTTATATATTTATATGTATATCTATCTATCTATCTATATTTTCCTATTTTCTTTTTAATGTGTTCTTTTTTAAGCATGTTCACACCAAGAAACCCAGTAAAGCCGCTCTGACACAATTGTTTATTGGATGTTGAAGAATTATAAAAAAGACACAATACTAAAGGATGGGAAAAACGGAAAAATACTCAGGAAGACATCAGATAGTAAATGACATTGGATTTAAATATTTTAAGATTAATGTTAGCTGGAAAGCATGGTGTCGGGAGGTAGTTCCACAATCGAGAAGTGCGAGAAAATAACTGTTAGCATAGAACTTATGGTTACATCTAATCAACTTAACTTTAAATTGATGAAACCTAGTCGCTTGTCTAAAACTACGCTTAAATTAATTAAGTCTAGGTACAACTGGGCTGACCTCATTCGAATTATTACCATGAAAGTAGTTATGAAAATTGCACAATGAAGCAAATTTCCGCAACTGAAAAAATTACTGAACCGACACATCAGGTCAGGACCTATAATATTGCTGATGCTTCTATTGATTTGTATCAATGATTTCTAAATATAAAATATGAGCACAGAACCATACGTCTTCTCTGGAATTGTTACATTGCGTAACAGACACCCGATCAGTTACGGTCTCAATAGCTTCACGTCTTGATTTAGCGGATATCCACAAAATATGGCCTTCATATTTCCTGCTTTAGATTGGGTTTATTTTTTCTGCATTATATCGAACTCAACAGGCTATTTAATTTCGACAATTTTCTTACATTTGTTTGTTTGATTTTTTAGTGGCGAAATATAATCTTCTTGAGAGAAATAGTAAATAATTTTTCAAAAATGTACTGTTGTTATTTTTACTATAAAACTCATTATTCATTCCTTCCTATTTTCATTCCTTCAAGTCTTTTGACAATAGTTTCGGGGGTTAACTATTTCCCCATAACTGGGACACTAATAGGTGTTACCTCCCCGAGTCAATGTGAACCAAGGAACAAAAACAATTATGATATGGTTCGACGTTCCTCAAAATCTCCTGGCCTGTGTCCTTGCAGTCGGTTATAGTTTATCTTCATATCCAGGACGCTACATTTCCTGCTTTTACATGTTACAAGAACATCACTCAGTAACCATCTATCCTGAGGGTGTCTTTTCGCTTTCAATTGGCATACAGTAGCATAAATGTCCCCATTATAGCTATAGCCCATAATAAGAAAAAAAAAGTAATTCTCATCGAATTTAATTTAGGAAAAGAAGGGATTTCGAAACAGGCAACATCATTTATTTATTTTATTTAATTTTTTTTTTATTAAATACACTCCAAGAAAGGCAATAAAGCCACTGAGTCAAAAGAGGCTACTGATTGTAAAAGAATAATAAAACAGAAATATTACTGTGTGATTTTGATGTCTGTATCGAAACAGAAAATTATTTCTATTATTACTAACATTATCTTTCTCCCATCGCCACGAAAACAAAATCCTATTTATTTTGTGCCAAGTGTTAAATGATCAAAATATAATGAATCGCAGATTTTCTTTTTTTTTATTTTAGAAATACTCGTGAGGAAAAAAAAGTCCTTTTTCGACTCGTTTTCAAAAATTAGACTAACAAGCACGTACATTACGTTAGGCAGCGATGACTAAGTGACATTTGAAGATTCTACTCTTAAGCCCAGAAATCAATACGTCTGAAAATCTTTCGCGCTCTCTCACCCTCTCTCTCTCTCTCTCTGTCTCTCTTCTTCAGTTTCCTTCTCTATCAAATACACTCACATCGTTCACATATTTATTTTTTATCTCTATCTATCTATCTATCTATCTATCTATCTATCTATCTATCTAGGTATACACACACACACACATATATATATATATATATATATATATATATATATATATATATATATATGAATGCTGTATAGACATATGTCCTTTAATCGGTGTGCATATACATATACATACATACATACACACACACACACACACACAACACACACACACACACACACACACACACACACACACACACATATATATATATATATATATATATATATATATATGTATATATATATATATATATATGAATAATAATGCACAAATAAATCACACGTCACAATTGTGTTGTGGCGTGATTGGCTCAGAATGGATTGTGCGTATAATTACTCCATGCATGTATGTATATATATATATATATATATATATATATATATATATATATATATATATATATATACATATATATATATATATATATATATATATATATATATATATATATATATATATATATATATATTTCATCCTCATTGGGAGTACATACGGATTACGAAGCTTTTCATAACTATATATATATATATAATATATATATATATATATATATATATATATATATATATATATATATATATATATATATATATATATATATATCCGACAAGAAATGATGCAGAATTCATCTATCTACGTGAGTTCAGTGTCTGTCCAATAATTATATCTTTTTGTCTAAATTTTAATATATGTACAAGTGCGAACATACGTGTATGAAGCCACATTTAAGACTGATGTTGAACCTTTTATAATCGATCACATCTTACACGAGATGTGAAATTAGCGTATATGCTGCTGGCCTTGGCCTTGTCCTTGACCAAACTTCAGATCCATTTTCTATAGTCAAAATGTACAGCTGTATTTAAAATAGACCTCGCGAGTTATACGGGTATATAAGGTATTTTCTTTTCTTCGAGAAACTTAATCAAACTTTGAAAAAGAAAGTGTGTAGTTTTAATCCTACAATATCGCTAAGGAATAGCTCCAGTGTAACCGAAGATTGATGAATGACTGTGAAGTCTTTATAAAGACTGACGGGTGTGATATGAGTTAAGTATGCCTTTGTGGTAATAGGTGGTTATGGGAATAAAGAGGGTGGATAAAGATTGACGCTTAGCACGATGAAGTTAACTTTAGGTTCTCAAATTAGCATCATCACTCGAGCCTACGTTAGAAATTTGCCGTTCTCGCGAAACGCTGTTGAAGAAAACCGAATTCTATGAACCTTGAAATCCAAGGAAAATGAGGGTGATTAGACACCGGGTAGATAACGATTGACTCTCGACTCGATGACGTTAAGTTTAGTTTCTTAAAGTAGCATCATCTGGTGCCTACTTTAGAAATTTGCCGTTCTCGCGAAAAAGGTGTTGGGGAAAAACAGAATTTCATGAACCTTGAAATCCAAAGGTGATTAGACAATGTAGGCTTAGCGTGAACCCACAACATTATAAATATTTGAACAGGTGGAATTAATGAATGGAGATCATACGAATAGCCATGTAAAACTGAATAATAATCTGTATGGTGGAGAGTACGCCCAGTTACACACCGATGCTCATTCTATTTGCCGCGTTAGTACAATTACGATTATCATAAAGTTTCGGCAAATTAACGCTCCAGCCATCTTCAGGGGCTTTGAAATGTGACATTCATTTAATCTACGCAAATAGAACTTGATATTCCCTCTGAACTTGATTACTGATATCTGGTCATATTGTATTACTATGTAGCTATTTCATTTTGAACGTTACGCTCGTGAATTCGGAGACATAAATTATGAATTTAATAACCCTTCGTCCGAACAGTAGAGACTTACACACAGTGGGTGTATGGTGAACAATAGCTTTGCAGTCATAAATATACAAGTGAATATATCCATACACATATATAGAAGAACGAGAATGATATTGAACTTTACAGGAAATAAATAGCTGTGTTCGAAATTCCATGATAATTTAACGGAGTAAGGAGTCAAAACGCTGAAAAAGAATTATCACGACATTAGCCCGATTTCAAACAATGTAGTTCTTTTTTTCTGTGGGAATCTCACCAAAATAAAAAAAAATCCACTTCACAAAAAACAGTGAGATAGAATTACATATACAAAAGCATAGATAGAATTACATATACAAAAGCATTGCAGTAAGTGAGGTGCAATAAATATTCAGTTTATGTCATTTACTAAGTAAAATAATCAAAAGACATTGTAAACTTTTAATTCATGGGAATAGCTCATTATAAATCACTGGAAGGAAGAAAAGGCAAAAAATAGAGAACGATGCAAAAATATTGAAGTTACAGTACTGGGGAATCATTGGAATGATAATGCAGAACACGGAATGTACCCCAAATAATTATAAAAATAGTCTATTGAAGTGATTAATAATCTATTCGAGCAAGATAATATGTCTAAAATTATATCAACATGTCGTACTAAGCTTAAACGCATGCATTAATTAAATTTTCCCAATGATTTAAATGATTTTGCTCATTTAAAGAGTAACTGAATCAGTAATATATTCAGTATAAAATATGCAGAAGATGAGAACCTCCATATTTTTTCTATTCAGATGTGACTCCCGAACCTAATGTTTTAATTCCCGTTGTCAAAAGTACGCAAGAAGTCATTGATGGAAATCTTGAGCAACATGGTAGAAGGTATCCTACTGGTCTCCTACTGTGAATTGAAATTAAATTTTTTTTTTTAGTATCAGAACTGAAGCTTAAAAAAAGAATGTTTAAATATATGGAGATACAAGCATAAATAATCGATATGAATTTGAATTTCACTTAGAAACTTCTCTTGTTTTTAACATAAGAATATGTCTGGCAATAACACCAGAATATAATAATATGAATTACTGTGTCAGCGAAGTCAAACAAAACTACTTATATCTACTCTATTTCCAATGTTTCCTTGAAGTTTTTTTTTTTACCAAAACCGCCATATTACAAAACAGACGAGGACTTACTTAAAAAGAAATAACTGGGGAACGGGTGCAATAGTCAAAATGTTATCATAATGGCAACAAAGATGAAGACATTACTTCAACTATGAAGATCGAATATTATGGTAATTTCAAATGATATTCAACATAGTTATTCATATGGAAAGACTGATAAAAGTGGACTTGAGAAAAATAATTTAATCTATCTATCTATCTATCTATCTATCTATCTATCTATCTATCTCTCTCTCTCTATATATATATATAGAGAGAGAGAGTGAGTGAAATACAGAGATAGATACATAGATACATAGATATTTATAAGATAGATAAATCAAATGGCTAGATATAATCAAGAGTATACGCGCGTGTTGGTGTGCATAAGCGGGCAGGCAAATAAAAAATCGTCAAAATTATATATGGGATGTAAACATAATACTGCTCAATGTTGTTATACATAGCAAAGATATATATTAATTAGTATATATACGTGTACGTACGTTTAGATGTGCGACTAAAGCTTCTCTGGATTACCAGCAGAAGATCTATGTTGTTAAATGTAAAAAAATAAATGATATGGGATTATCACTGTTACGTAACGCGAAAAGATTTGGGTATGGCACATATATCCTAATAACATAAGAATGTGGGGAAGCGGGATTATCTTAAACAGTATTGACAATTTAGGCCTACTTGATAAACGGACCAAGCTAAAAATATAGGCATAAAATACTGTATATCTTAAAATACTGGAAGCCTGACTGATTCTAATATCTCTCTCCTACACTCTAATTTTATTAGAATATAGTTGCCATACCCCATTCTAACCTGTTTTTTTTTAAAGTAAAATTTGAAAGCCCGCCGCTAATAAATAAATATATAAATAAAATATCTATCACAGCTTCATATTACAGAGTGCCTCAAAAAATATCTCAACCCATCTGACTTCCAGCAATACCTCCACCATAATGGTAAGACATTACCGTCAGAGTGCGTCAGAAATACCTGCGATTAATGGAAGGACATTAGCTAGATCAGGCATCAGCGCCATTTGCCCATAATCATTAGCACCACAAAGGTGACTGTTTAAAATGTGAGAAGTGTTCCTGTCGCAGCATATATCTAATGTCTTATCATCAAACACTAAACGTCTGCTGATAGGCGACTGTTCACTATATACAGCGAAGCAATTCTGAGAGAGTTGCAAATTCCAACCGGGATTTAGCATTAGTACCCACAATCTTAACAACATAAGATACGCAGATGACACGGTACTGATAGCAGACACGTTAAAGAAACTACAAAATCTCCAATAGAATTTAGCAAGGGAGAGTAAGAAGTGACTAAGCATAAACTACAAGACAGAATACATGCGATTTTTAGTTTGGGAACATTAGAATCAAGTAGACGCGGAAGTGTAAATATCTCTGAAGCGTCTTGTCAGAGGACGGTAAGTTCAAGATCCGCGAAAGTATTGGGATGGCCAATGACTCAGTCCAGTAGCTGGGCAGAGTAATATGAGACAGGTGAATTTCTTTGTTAACAAAGAAAAGAATACAATGATTTTACGTGACATCTGTCCTTCTCTACGACAGCGAATTTTGGAAGATTTCCTCAAAGATGAAAAAGTGACTCGACGTGACGGAGATGTGGTTCTACAGAAGGATGCTAAGGATAATATGGACCGAGCGTGTGAGCAATGACGAGAACTTAGAGAGTTTACAAACAAGTAGCAGGCTTATACTTAATATGAAGAAGAGTCAGATGAAGTTTCTGGGACACATAATGAAGAAAGAGGGCGTGGAGTATCTGATACATACGGGCTTGAGTAACTGGATGACAGAACGGAGCCTGGGGGAGATGGCAGAGAGGGGGAACTTGTTGAGAGCTGCAAAGGATAGCGGGAGGTGGAGAGCCATGGTCGCATGCATCCTGAAAGGACATGTCACATAAAAAGAAAGAAAGTAAAAGTAATTTTGAAGTTTAAAGCCAATTGGAAGTATGTTTAATTAAAAAAAAATAATTCCTTTTAGTTATTTATTTACAAACTAGCAGCATGGTCCGGCGTTGCCTGTGATTGATTCAAAAATCGTACGATATACAGCAATCGCTATCACTTGACGTAAATATTTTTGCCCTTCTTTGTCTTTAAATGAGTGTCCTTTGCCGTGCTGATGTTGCTACATGCCTTACTTCTTGCTTATCTCACACTGCGAATTTTTTCTAAGCTCTATACTAAACATTAAATCTGTTACGAAAAAAAGCTTTAAAAAAAAGGACTCGTAACTGGAAAAACCGAATGAAAAAAGAATGTTAACAAAAAATTTTTTTTCACACCCAAACTAGTTCTGCGGAATCAAAATCAACGTTGAGATTAAGCAAGCGAATGATCCAATTGGAGTAAAGTGCCATGCAGATTTAAAGTTTTCCCACTTGTGACGAATGCAACTATCGATTTTTTGCATGCTAGCATGCTAGTTAACATTCGTGTAAGTCAGCTGTTGGCTCTCACGCTGGCCAATAGAATCTTCCTGCCTATTCGTGGCAGCCAGCTATTGGCTCTCACTCTGGCCATTAGAAAACGGCCGCAAAGTATATGAAAACTGCCGTAGAGGTATGAAAAAACGATTATTTCCACTATCGAGGGGGTTGGGAAATGCAACGTCGGCCTTGACTTTCACGCTAACTTGGAGCATGTGCATATAAATTTTGGTGCAAATCCGTCGAAAATTGCGGCCGTGCATTCGTCACACACACACACACACACACACACACACACACACACACACACACACACACACACACACACACACACACACACACACACATCCTGCGTTTTATAGGTAGAGATACTTATATATTTTTGCAAAGTTTAACATTTATACACGCAAAAAAACGGAAGGTCAAATGTTTTTTTTTCTCTTGACACCTCTGTTACTGTGTACAGCCCCAGGAAGTATACTTTTTTAAAGCTCTATGTTTAGAACTTTAATAACAATAAAAATGTTACACTAATTAATTTTTTTAACGTTTCAGTTCAAGCAAGATAGGAATGCAACGAATGTGAAGGAATTTACAGTAAGTGAAAGTGAAAGAGAGGACTGAGAATAGGGAGGAAAGGCCAATAGATGATGGGATAAAAACAAAATAGAAGAAGGCGAGAGATTATATATTTAAATGTTTGAAGATTGTAGTTATCAGGGAAGCAAATAAACAGAATTTGACATGTGCGGGAAAAAGAAACTGTTGAACTAGAAATGTCGGTTGCAATTAGCTATTTCAAAAGTAAATGGGTGGGACCTAGATGCCAATTACTATGAAAATATTTGTAAAAAAAAGAGAGAGAAACCACGTCACGTCGGTGTGAAAATGACTGAAATCGTGATATCTGGCCAGGATTGAGTACAAAATTAGAATCTTTATTTACAACATCATCTTTATATGGGGAATATTATAAAATAATGTGAATATTTGTTTTGGTAGTTTTGCCATCTAGTCCAAATGACACAATTGACAGGTTGTTTAAAACCTAGAAAGCCGCCTACGACTGAATTAAGTGTTGTGGTAAGATCCACCTAATTTGCATAGTGAAGTACCGACCATATAAATATGGTTGGTACCGGGAAGAGATTGAACCAGAGACTCTGCTCGACTGCGACTCAGTCAACACATTCTCCAGGAACGGTTTTACCAGGAATATACAAAAGACTATATGTAAATATTGTGTACACTTTCTTGGTTCAATACATTTTTGTTCTAAGTGCATTTTGTGTTGCATTATTATTCCATGCATTAGTTAAGTTACAACATTATATATATATATATATATATATATATATATATATATATATATATATATATATATATATATATATATATATATATATATATATATATATATATATATATATATATATATATATATATATATATATATATATATATGTGTGTGTGTGTGTGTGTGTGTGTGTGTGTGTGTGTGTATTTATTTAACCTAGATTCTTTTAGCATTTTCTGCAAAAACACCTAAAGAAGAGAAGAATATAGTATCCAGGTATATCTATTTAAGTGCAGCTATCAAAAAAAAAATCCAAAGCACATTCGACCGGCCCTCGAAAGAGTGATCTGTGCACGCACCAAGGCTAGAGCAACCGACGGTTGCATGGGCTCGGTAATTTTTGTTCCTGGCCAAGAGTATATTCGCTCGGGTTACTCATATTAAACGAACCTTGTGTCACAACATGACCTCGTGGTGAGTTGAGTAAATACAAATTACTATAAAATAGAGCTGCGGCTTTTTGATCTCAGAATTTATGGGAAAATTGAGCTTCAAATTTCACATATATTCGTAATAATTCCATGATATAGGTTTTACTTAATTAGCTTTCATATTTTTTTAACTCTTCAAATGCTGAATGTATATCCAATTCTAATTACTATTTTCCCATCTTTACACTATATTGATTTTGTATTATAAATTGCCCCTGGTCTCTAACCCTTGAAATATTTTTTTTTTATATACGGAAAACAAGGATCTACGTACATCAAATTACATATGAATTAAGTGGCAAAAGATGAATTGTCGTTGAACTTTCAAAAGGCAAGCTTAAATATTAATTCAATACTTAAATGCAGTGAGCTGCTTTTAGTGTTTCTCTAGTTTATTGAAACATATTGCATCTACTCCTCCCTAGCTCTTCTTATGTTGGCCAAACCAAAATTAAATTCCGCTCGATAGGACGGCTTTTATAGTAGCTTAAAATTTTAAGTTAGCTGCAATTTTGGATACAAAATGAAACTAAGAGTTACACTCCTGGAACCATGAAAGCAACGATAATGGCTAGTATAATATATTAATATATATTTTTAACCTCGCATAATCTGGCAACCCTGTATTTGAGCTCAACGAAAATATTTCACTGCGCTTATTCTTTCAAGAGCTTTTGAATGAGATATGAATCATTGGAATCGGACCAGTGGGAGCGGAAGAGTTGTTTGATATGCGCACAAACACATACACTGTACTTTATATGTAAGACGAAGTTTGCAGTTAGGCACCTTGATTACGACGATACTAACTTTTGAATTACGATGAGTTATTTTATTCTGGCTATTTTGAGAAGTGAATTTATAATTACTATACATGCACAGAAAAAATGCGCAGTTTTCTTATTTTATTTTATTTTCTCAAATATCCGAGAACTTCAAATTCTATAGAATGTATTTGAGATTTAACAACTAAAATAAAATATTGAAATACCAATCATAGATATGATTGTCATTATTTCAAGAAATAAAAGGATACAAATTAAATGTTAAAAACTATAATTTTTTTCTGTTTCACATAAGCAAACTTTGAACATATGAGTGTTATCGCTTTTTCTTTCTTTCTTGCATTCTTTCTTTCTTTCTTTCTTTCTTTCTTTCTTTTGTTTTAGGCTATCATGTGGTTTTGTTTCACATCGCGAATAAACCAGTCTACTTTTATTCGATATAACAAAGTCTATTATATCTTAAGTGTTGGCAGAGCAAAACGTATGTTGTAAATAAAGAAGAAGCATAATTGTAATACGGTTATATGCCTTTACATTCGAACGAGTATTCTTATCTTTGTTGTTTTGTTAGTTCGTTTATCTTTATAATCATTATATCATTTTTCTCTTTTGTTTTTACTTAATCTATTTTCTCTACTTACCTCAATTTTCAATAATTTTTCGTTTTCTTTTTTTTTTTTTTAATGTGAGATTTTATATTTCAGCCTTTTTTGCGTATCTGACTTGGGAGTTTACCTTTTCTCCAATAATATATATATATATTTTTTTCTCTTTTTCTCGATAGTTTTTGGTCCTACTCTTTGAAATTTCCCCCTCTCTTTTAAATAATTTCACTTTTCTATGTAAATTTCTAGTTAGAGTATATAACAACCAAATGTAGTATAATATTTCAAATGAAATCGTACATGAGAAGGCCTTGTTTAACGAGAAATCCAATTAAGTTCCAACTCCTAAGATTTGTCCGTCATGCTGAACTTTCAATGCACATATCTCTATCAACATATAACGGTTTTCCCTGGTTTAAGGTGTTAAAACGTAATTATAATCTATCCACTGTAGATTGTCCTTCCTGAATTAGAGGAATGCTGAAAAAAACGTCGTGATGTCGTATTTGGGTAGGAGACGGTTACTCCTTTCATTCCACTCTAGATAGATATCAATGGTGTCTAACGTGATAATTTGGGGCCATGAGCTTATCATCCTAACACCCCTTTCTTACAGAGGAACACTCTCTCTCTCTCTCTCTCTCTCTCTCTCTCTAATATATCGCTACTTCCACGACAAATATTCTGACGATCTACGTTCCTTAATTTTGACATTCACTGGGTCAAACCTTGTACTTTCCCTTCGTTTATAATTAGCAAGAAGGATGTTCCAATCGGACAAGTTTTTTTTTCTATCTATCAAGAACCACTAGGCGTTTGGGGAAAGGATGCTCCCAAAACCATAACACTCCTAACCTCTTTAAATCTAAGATTAAAAATTAACTTTCCAACATAAAACCTAACGCTCATGCACAAAAACTATTTACAGAACCCTCTACATTAAATGATTCTGTATCTTTATAGTGGGTGAACTTTATTAAAAATGTTAGTAATGTTGTTAATTAAATAATATTGAAGCAGTAAATGTTTACCAAATTCAGTAAGTATAAAGAGGATATTCACAAAATTGAAAAGAATAGTATCATTAAAATTCAAATTATACGATGTCATCGCGTTCAGTAAGAGACTGCTTACACAACAATAACTATTTCAAATGTCTTGATGAATGCCAGACACACTGATGAAAAATGTTATTTTTTTTTCATCCTTAATTTTCCGCGTCTTTCGAGTCAAATGGCGTCCTTACTTTCATCTTTGAAACTAGCATTCTTTACTCCTCATTGCCTTTTACTTTTTCGCATCGTATCAGTTTTGCCTCAGATGTCATCTATTGATCTTTTTTAATGTTGCTCGGTATTATTTGTTCATACTTTGTCATGTTTCTTGTTGCTTTCTGATCTTCTTTTATTTGTTGATATTCATGATTTTTTAAAAATCTTTTTCTAGTCTTTATATCTAGTTTTCTTTTACTTGCTAAAATTCAATTTCGTTATTTTCTCACATAATTTATCTATTTCTTTCATTATTCTCTATCTTCCATTTCTGCCTTATTATTTTTTTTCTCTTTTCTGTCTTTCTTTGAATTTTAGATTTGTAATTTTTTCCTGTCCTGATGTATTTAGAATAGATTTAATGTTATTTCTTTTGTATTTGTATTGGTTCTTCTTCATTTAACAAATTTACATCCTTCATTACGTCGCCATCTTTGTTTTTGTCTTTTTCACATACATCTCAATATTCCTTTTTTATTCATTTATTTATTTCGTTAAATTTTTGTTGTTGTTGTTTTCTTTTTTATTGTTAAATCCAAGGATTGAATCCATTCACGGCTGTTTGTGCTATTCAGTTTTCGACACATTTCATAACTGTTTTTCTTTCTTGTATTAGTCTTTCTTTATTTTTTTATCACATTTTTCATTCTTTTATTAGAAAATTTTGATCTGGTTCTTTTTTTCTTTGTGGGACTCTTTATAATTTCCCTCTTTACTTGTATTACTAATTTGTCTTGCATGAAAAGCATTAATTTGTTTCTCTTATTTGTATCATGTTTCCATTTTAGTATCTATTTATCTAGTTGTCTTTCTTCCATTTCATATTTTAAAATCATTCAATTCTCGTTTGATAATTCTAAAATATTATAAATATTTCCATAACATTCTATTTCTCTCTATGTTCCTTTTATTTTTCATTGTAATATCAAAACCTTCCTCTGGATGTCACAGATCGCGCCAAACCCGTTGATATATTATAAAAATTTCAGTGGCATTGTGCCGTATTTTAACATCAATGGTTAAAAATGCATTTGAGCGAATAAGCACAGCGGAGTTCTGATAAGGCAACACTTAACAAAACTTATGGACTGGCGCTTCAGAATCACAAATAAAGAACTATATCCCCATAAAATAAGCCACATCAAAATATTCAACGGATGCAACAACTAAATTGGATGACACATATAATTCGAAGTGTAAACAATTGCGTAATGATGATGTTGACATTCCACACTACTTCAAACAAAAGGTTAAGAAGGAACCCCATATCAATGATGGTAAGAGCGTTACCAGCAACTATTTCAGGAGAATAATTTCATGAATTTCAATCGACATCAGTATTGGCTTCATGGCCAATGAATGCCGAATGTTTCGTTATAAAGAAGCGTCTAATAGTATCATTACCATTATCTTCCCACTGAATTTTTCGTTCTCCTTTTTACTTGCCATATTTTGTCTTTCCTCTCTCCGAATATCTTCTTCGTTCTCATTCTTTGAAATTAGCCCATTTTCATTTATTTTTTCAATGCATCATCTAATATTCATTTACTTATATTTTACTTTTAGTATTTATACAATGGTTTTGAAATATCATTTTTACTCAAAGAGTGTACACTCCTCACGTTCGACTTTTATGTCATATGTAACTATTTCTATTTCTGTAACACTTACTCGCGCAGACATAACAAATCACTCACCCAGCATGGATGCGGTATTCGTTCCATTTCAATGATGTATGTCCATTTCCCATTCTTCTTCTGTTCTACATGCAAAGGTAATGTCCTTTTCATCTTCTTCTGTTCTACATGCAAGTGTAATGTTCTTTTCGTCTTCTTTTGTTCTACATGCAATGTAATGTTTTCTACATGCAAAAGTAATATGTGCGTGTGTCTGTGGGTGCAGATGTGGTTACTATGGTTTGTTCTTCTTGGTCAATGTTTTTCTCTCCGCTGTGGGAGGTTTTTCCGCCGCACGTGGTGGCCTCACGCCAGCCTCCTCCGCTGGTCCTTCAGCAATTTCTTCGCCAGTCCCGTCTGAGTAAGAAACACTGCTCGGCATCTCCCTCTCGAGTTGCTGCATGCTCATTAGATTGTCGTTCGCTAATCACCCCTTACTCTTAACCTTCCATATTAATACACCCCCGATGGCTATAATTAGGAATGTACCCATCATTATTGACCAACATCGCGATCTGCTCATCGTCTTTCCAAGCCACACCTTCGTTTCCCAACGCACTTAACTTGTCTCTCAATTGATCCATATCGATCTTTTCTATCGGCTTCATTAATACTGGCATTTTATTTAAGGTAACATTAGAGAATCCCTTCACTATCGGCTCCCACAATTCTGTACAATTGACTAAGCCTCTACCAATCATCTCTATGATTGAATCTTTCTCTTCATATCTTTCTTCTTCCTGTTAATAGGGGGTAAGGAAATGGATATCCCAACCGCCGAACATCCCATGGGTAAATTTAACAGGGATACTGGTGGCCTTATTCTTAATGTCATTGTGGACTCTCCCCCACATAACTTAGACAAGCTGATAGGCTTCTGTGTGGCAACTGCCCACACCCCGTCTGAAACACTGATAGCTTGTGGTAATGCCGTGTTTGTTAATACCTCCACTTGGCAGGTTCTTTTGATTACTTCCCTCTTCCCTTCAAACAATTCTAGTATGCACATTCTGCGATTACCAGTTTTATAGATAGGGCTTAACGAGGTACAAGTCCCTAGAGCAT
This sequence comes from Acanthosepion pharaonis, assembly GCA_903632075.3. Lineage (NCBI taxonomy): Eukaryota > Metazoa > Mollusca > Cephalopoda > Sepiida > Sepiidae > Acanthosepion > Acanthosepion pharaonis. The sequence continues at coordinate 452,181 of CAHIKZ030000023.1, forward strand.
CATCTCTACACCATCCAGCTTCTTCAGCTGATAGCAACATGAATTTCGTTCTCCCCGAATTTAAAGCTATGTAGTCTGCTTCCACCTTGTACCCTGCTATCATTCCCAATCCTTGATCTCTTCTGGGGTAGGGAATGGGTAATTTTATAACCTGGTATATCTCGAATATACTCTCGCTATCTAACAACGGAACAGATATCACAACCAATAGTCGCTTATTTTCTAACAAGGTCACACATCCGAGTGCATTATAATACTTCCACAATTCTTTGGTGGGGTCCACTGGCAGACTTAAATGGTGGGATAACTCGGCCTGTATTCGGAGTAGCGCTTCCCTTAGGTGACCCGGGTTTACTATGCTTTGGGAGAGGTGTCCTAATGACAGCATGTCTAATTGCGCTCTCACATGTTCCAGCAAGGTCGTCAACGACTGACTAGTTTGTCGTACCTTATTCGTAATTGTCATCAGTTGGAAATATTTTTGCATGTATCCGCTCATTTCCTGTAATTCGATCATTACATTTTCTGTATTATTAATTACCTCTTGTCTCAACCTTGCCAGGTTGTCTATTAACCAATTGATTCTGGCTCTATTTTTGGCCACTTCTAACCTTGTCACATTTAATATTGTCACACTCTCCCTTGCCACCTGAGCAAGCGTCCTCTGGTTTACCTCCACTTCTCCCAGTTTCCTTCTTATGAATTTAACGTCATCTTCAGTCACTGTTCCAAACAGGACACTCAACGCTTTTCCCACAATCTGAACTACTGATCTCCTTTCCCGCGTCTGCAGTAACTCTATTCCCTTCAGGTAGTTTTGCATGTCCCTCCATTGAGCCTCTATCATAGTGGCCTCTGATTCTAGGGAGTGCAATAAACTAAGATACCCTTTTTCCTTGGGATAATCTTGTCCTACTTTCAACAGGGCTGCATCCAGTTGCGTTAGCTCGTTTCCTAACTTATTTAGTAGCGACTCATACGGGTTCAAATCTATCACGAATGTGATCAACCATTTAGACCTAGTTATTATTACTTCGCTCGTTTTTTTTAAAAATGGTGTTTCGGCTGCGCTTCCCAGCTTCCACCATCGTCACTATCAACGTGCCTACTGCCATCATCGTCATCATCAAACCTTTCATCTTGATCATTCCTGAAAGGTAACAAAATTCTCTTGTTGTTATTCTTCACAACCATTCAGTCTCGCTCGACTCATCACTCAATTATTTCATAATTTCTTACTAAGTTCAGCTCTTCCCTCCCCTAACTAACCTCTAGCAGATAGAATGGCCTGGACAGACACGCGTGGCACTCACTCCAAAGGTCGTACTTCATGACACCACTGATGGTCAATCAACAATGCCAATAATCTTCTTCAATCCCTTGTGAGGTGCAGCCCGCGACTCCATCCCCTCCATCCACATCCACCACAGTCAGCCAGCAGGTTTTTGGATGAGCCAGTGTCGTTATCTTGTCGACACTGAATGCTTCTATTCTGCACAGCCTTCTTGTTCTACTGAGATTTGTGGTTCTTCACCCTTATTGATCTCATCTTCCGAGGTGGTCTCTGCTCAACCTCTAACCTTCTCTCTGTGTTTAACTCCCGTCCAGGAGGTGTTTTGTCCTCTTCTTCATCCCCTGATTCTTCCTTCTGTTTAGAGTCCTCGCCTTGGATGTCTTTAATACCTCTCGACTCTATGTCTAAATCTCTCCTGTTCCTTATCCTTTCCTTGAGCTGGGAAAGGGGTATTTGATCCTCCTCCTCCCACTCGCTGGGCCCTTCGTCCTGTTCAGGGTGCCTCTTTTTAGAGCCCTCGACTGCTTGATTGGATCTACTCGTTTTTTTCTTCCTTTTCTTTGGACATGGGGGTGCGATGGCGACCTCACAGGGTTTTTCTGCACCGATTCAGTCGACGACTGAACATCGCTAATCCCCGCTGAGGGTTCCAACTCCGTCACTCGGATCGCTTCGTCTATCTGGCCAAGTCGACCTATCTCCTCATCTTCTTCGGAATCTTCTTCCGTCTCCATTTCTTCTGGTTCAACCAGAGTTACCTTCCTTGTCCTTGTCTTCTTAGGCCTCGGCTCGTTCATTTCCAGGTTAGCTATTTCAGCCTTCTTCAGATCATCATCGCTCGTCCTGCCACTTGATCCCATATTACATATGATACTGGACCCGTCTGCTCTACTATCCGGTAGTACGGTTCCCATCTCTGGTCCAGTTTTCCTTCCCTCTGGGGGATTTTATAGTAGACAGGGTCCCCAACCTTCAGTTCTACTACCTTTCTTTCAGCATTCACTCTCTCATTTCTTTTCTTCTGGGCCCTCTTTATTCTTCTTCTGGCCTGTACAAACATTTTATGTTGTTGTTCCAGCAATAGTTGATGATGATCTTCTCCCATATACTTTCTTCGGGGCTTCAGTAGGTTATCCACAGGCAGGACCACGTCTCTGCCAAACAACAGAAAGTAAGGAGAAAATATGGAGGTTTCGTTTATCGTAAACCTCACGGCCGCCAGAGCCTGCGTCAAATACAAGTCCCAATTTCCAGTGTTTTCCTTGACCAGGTTGGCCAATACATCTCCCAAGGTACTATGAAACGTTTCCACTTTAGCATTTCCTTGGGGGTGATATGGAGATGTTTTTACGTGCTCTATATTCAAACCTGTCAGAACTTCTCTCATTATGCTGTTCACATTCTCCGTGCCATTATCTGTTACCAATTGCACAGGGGCGCCATACCTAGGGAAGATTTCACTTATTATCAACCCGGCCACAGTTCTAGCCTTCTTGTCTGGTACCGCATTGGTGGGCATCCCAATGGCGTTCTCTCGCCATTCAACACCAACACAGTGGAGTAAAAATCCATCTGGGCCCTCTGGCTCCGGAGCCAGTCTTCTCCCAAGATTGCCTCCGTACACAGGTCGGGGGTTACGTAAAAATTTTGGGTGCTTCTTACTTTCCCAATCCTCACCGGGAGCCTCACCATCCCTTTTATCTTCAGGGGGGCTCCATCTGCTTGTGTGACCTCTCTGTCCGCTTCCCGTAACCTTCTCTTCCGTTTCACCCGCCTGTATGCTTCCTTTCTCATCAATGACACAGATGCTCCTGTGTCCACCAGAGCTCTCATCGCCCTACCCCCTATCTCCGCTCTACAGGATAGTTCTTTCTCTTGCGTTAGCGAAGAGAACACTTGAGCTTTCCTCTTCCTGGGTCCCCACCCTTGGGTTAACCCAGCCATAGGCGCCGGTAGTAATAAATCACCTTCATTTTTCTCATGAGGTGGAGTTCTGCGCCCCCTGCACCTGGGCGACCCCGGCCGGACCTCTCCCAATCTCCCGCGGCTGTTTCTAAGGATACAGCTTCTCTTCAGGTGTCCTGGCCTCCTGCAAAACCAGCACCTTCTTGTCGGACAGTTCGCCGCAAAGTGGCCCGCCCGACCACATGTCCAACATTTTGCTCTTTTCCTTTTCAACTGGGCTAACCTCCCGTCTACTCCGGGGGGTACCCGTCCTCTACCCAAGCGGTTCGCCCGACCACTGGTCCAAGCTTTTATTTTAGCTTCTTCTTTTTAACTGGGCCACCCTCCCTCTTAATTCCGGGGTGGCCCGCTGGCTTTTCTCGGGCTCAGCCTTGTTTGTTAATATCGGTGGGGCCCCTTTCCTCCGCCCGCACCACTTGGCCAGGTGTCCTTTCTTACCACACCTGGTGCACCTGTCACGATCGAAGTCTGGGGGCAACCCCCACTTCGTCGTACACACCGCCGCCCTGTGGCCCCCATGCCCACAGGTCCAGCAGACCAGCCCTTATCTGCCCGGCGTGGGCTTATAAAAGCCATGCCTGGTCGACCATGCCCTTCTATTGGGGTCTTCTTCCCATACTTCAGCCTGATCTACTTCTAATTTAACCTTCTGATTCCACGCGGGGGGTCTCCCGCCTACCCCTCTTCTTCCGGCCTCCTGACTTAGTATCTGTTTCCTTCCACACCACTTCACCTTTTCCCATACGCCCTGGCTCTCCTTGGCCAGCTCTATTGCGGCCGACATTCTCAGCGGTCCCTCTTTTAGCACGTTGTGACGAACACGCTCGTCACTTAGCGCCTCCACATACAGGTCTGCTAGTTGAGCCTGCATGACCGCATTGTCTTTAACCACTTCCGTGAAGGCCAATGATGTCAGCTTCCCTGCTCGGGCCCCCAATTCTCACTGGGTTTCGTCCGCAGCTGTGTCAGTTTTAGGAGGGCCCTCATGGCCTTCTATAGCCGTGCCCTCGTCGGTGAATTCCTTGGTCAATAGTCCCTTTAATCTTTCCCAAGACAAGTGGGTTTGACTCTCCAAGAGCTTCTTCATAAATTCAGACGCTTTCCCTTTTGTGGCATCGTATGCCAAATACAGGGTTTCGTGGTCTGAAAGTTCGTAAATAACTCGGCTCTTCTCCAGGATTGCCAGCCAGCCTTTGAAATCTTTCCCACTGCCGTCAAATGCTGGGACCCTCACCTAACAGCCTTCTTAGGTCAGCTGACAATCCTTGTCTTACTCCCTCTTCATCCCCCACTGCTCTATCTGAATCATAGTCCGACATATTTAAAGAGAAAGACAATCTACGCAGCAACAATCGAGGTTGGGAAATAAAATAAAGTGTCCTACATTACAGACGATTCTGTTCTCGTTCCTCTCGGTCCCGGGTCGTTTTGAGTCCTATTTGAAATTTCTCAGCAACAGCGGTTGATCGATGTGACGTGGCTGTCTCAGGGTTGATCCTTTGGTCACGGCACCAATTGTGACGTCGTCCCCCGGTCGCAGCGTCGACTATGTCGTTCGATCCCGGTCGCGGCGCCAATTGTGACGTTACGTGCTTCCCAGGCTCTGATATCCTGGTCACGGACAGAACCAACTGCGACGTCTTCGCCGCGGCGTCAGCTGTTCGCTCCTCGCTGCTCCAAACGTGACGTTCTAACCCTTTGGTTAGATTGATACCAGCCTCGCCGTTCCCAACCCGCTTCCAACGCCTGGTTACCAGGGGTAACTGCACTGATCTCCAGTCTGCCTACCCACGTTGTGAATTGATCTTAGACAGACGAGATCAAACAGGGGTTGGGGCCGTAATGCAAGTTGAGTCCAACGGGGTGATAATAACACAATTATGTATAAAAGAAATTAAAATAAAAACTCACAAGTTCCAACGTATCAAAGAAAAAGGTAACAAACTTTTTATGTCTATTTGCTCCGTACATAGGACTATGTCTACTTCCCGACCCGTTCTGTGGATTGTGGCACGACGCTTTTACTAGGCAATTTTAATGCTTCAAGTTGTCTGCTCTCTAAGAAATTTGTGTTTCGGTGTGTCTTTGGACGAAAGTCGAAAACAAACTTATTTCTGTGGTCTTGATTCTAAGTCGCTCTTCAAACTACTTGTTCTTGGTTGAAGAAGAGTCCAGAAGTGTGCGTGAATCTTGGTCAGCTATCTTGACGCGGTTTCAACACTGGGTGTTCATCTCTGCTTGTCGTCCAAGGTTCAAAACTTCTCGCCAGGGTCCGCGGCTCAATCTGACTTCTTCTCTCCGGCTTGGGTCGAACAAACAGAACTCTTTCTCTCCAGAGTCTGAATTACTGGTCACTCATCTCCGCCGTCGGTGCGCGAACTAACTTCTTCTCTTCGGCTTGGGTCAGACGAACTTCTTCACTTAGGCCAAACGAACTGGCCTCTCTTGCCCGCAAAGTGGGCGACCGAACTCGGGCCGCCGTCCGCGGTTCCACTCCGCTTGCCGTTCGCTGTTGAACTCTGATTTCTGTCGGTTGGGGTCTCGCTTTTATTGACGCAGTCAAAACTGGGGTGGGTCTGTCGGCGCCAGGGCTTCTTCGATAATTCTAAATACGTATCCACCCTTCTTATTTCTGGTTAGGGATTTTTTAATTCTTTTCCATTTTCGGTAACTCACTCTCACTCCCTCCCCTTACTGTGCCTCTGAGGGCGTGTACCCGCTTCCCCTTCTTCGTATCGGCTCTTACACTTACACTCCTGACAGGGGCGTCGACCGATTCTCCTCGTGCGTCACGTGATCGCTCTCGGCCAATGAGGTCCTGGTCGGGTATCTTTCCTCCTCCTTCGTGTGTCATGTGATCTTATTTAGCCAATGACGTCTTTAGTCTGGCGTGGACAGTCCGTGGCTTTGTTTTCGGAAAGAAATACCTTGCTTAAAAAACAAAAATATTAATTTAAATCGCCCTTATCATGAGCGACTGAAGTGACACTCTCGGCTTTTTAACACGTGGTATTTGTCAAGCAGTTTATAGCTAATTGGATATGATCTAAGAAAGGAATTTCTCAGACTCGTTGGCGTTTCTGAGACGGAATAAAAATATTTCAATTTTCCCTCCGCTCGAAGGTCTGATAATAAAAATCTTTATTATCTAAAAAAAAATTTCGCCAGCGACAACACCTTGTGTGGGCTTGTTCTAATTCTGGAGACTGTCTGTGTTTTCGTATTAATGGTTTGTCTTCATATCCTTAGATACACTTCCACACCCACTTAGACCTTTACTATCATTCCAATGACACACTTCCCACTTGTTACTTATCAATATTTTCAGTGTCCCTAAACTTTGTTTCCCCTTTTCCTCCTTTCTTTCTTTTCCCTTGGGTGACAACCAATTGATAACAAACTTCCATTTTTCGCGGATCCGCGGAAATCGGTCAGATGCTTGACCTGAAAAGTTTTCGACACCTGTTATCTGTCAGCCGTGCGTGTGTGTGCTCGCCTATGACCTGTTTTCGTATTATTTTTTCTTTCTTTCTTCTTCGTTTACTCTTTCTTTCTTCCAGATCGCTTGAATGTAAAGAAAGAATTATTCTTAAGACCCAAAATATTTTTCGGCCTTAAATAATTATTAAATGGTTGATAAACCGTAAAAAACAAATCATATATCTATGAATATTTCTCTCAGCTCGTCAGATATGCATGGTGCCACAGCATCCTATTATGTGCGTCATTTTAGTTGATACTGTTGATTTTCTTGTGATGATGATGATATCTAATTAAAAAAAAAACATGATAGAAACTACTATAGAAAGAATATATTAATATAAAACAAAAAACACATCAATATTTTCATCAAAATGCCAAGGAATCAGCGTTAGAGTAAGAGGTTTTATGACGTGATGTTTTGAAGTTCCGAAGCGTTTGTGATTTAAAGACTTCAACGAAAATGATGTTCAGCGGAGTTAGTGCTTTGAAGAACATAATTTTCGCCCTGAATTTGAAGTTCAGTCCAAATCGGCGTTTCGGTCAAAATCGGACATTCGTCCAAAATAGGTTATTTGTCCGGAATTGAAGTGATAGCCCAAATCAGAATTAAAGTGATGTTTTTATGTCCAATGTAGTGAATTGAAGAATTCAAAGTTACTTCTCCAAAATTATAATTGCTGTTTTCTAAACATGACCCAATTTGCCGTTAATTAGAGGCCCAATTAGCTTTACGCTGGAGATAGCTTAAACGCTAATTTTGAACGTTTATTATGCTAGAGTTTCAGGAATGAACATTCTTAAAATTGACAAATTGTTTAGTTATGATAACGTAGCAACAGTAGATATGCCTTTAAGCTTCACCATCTGTCTCATGTTACGTCAATAGTAATCTCAACTGAAATTGATTAAATCACGAGGCATTCGCTTCAGAATATTTCTGTATTTGTGTTGAAATTACTCAGTGATTCGATAGTGGATTTTATAAAATTCTGTATCACATTTTTCTTTGTTTCTGATATTTCCCTTGATCTAGCTATGAGTCAAACAATAGCGTAGGCTAGCATCTTTTACTCGAGTTGCAATTCCGACTTCAAAACAGTTGAGAAGACAACGTGTGAAATCACTCTGTTATCTGTTTTAGAAAACCACCCGTATTAGACACAATAAAAGAAAGGCCTCTCTGAAGAAGCATGAACTACATCATCTGCATCCTGAATTGAAGGAATTCCAACTAGTTGTCTCTTTCCGTTGTTATTAAGCTTTTCCAAGTGTCGACTAAGCTGTTTTATGGTAGAATTAACAGTAGGGAACTTCTACAGTTATTTATTATGCCTGAGTAGTTTCGACTCTCAATAGAGTCGTTATCAAGAATTGTGACTTGTGCATTTAAAAAAGCATTTGGATAATTGTGACTTTCCCTAATTAGTTAGAACCACGTTCAAACTATCTAAATTTAATTGTTTTATGCACAAAAGATGTTCCTTGAAGAAAATGCACAATTTAATGGTGCCTGATTCACTTATATTACAGCGGTTTTCATAATTTTAAGTAATGGGTGCTATGTAATACATTTTGTTAGGTATTAATATTTGTTATATATCAATAATATTGTGGCTATTTCTTATACATACATACATACATACATATATATATATATTTATATATATATATATATATATATATATATATATATATATATATATAAACAATACATTGAATATTGAGAAATGCTTAGTAAGCCTACAGTTTAGACGTTGCAAATGATGTGACATGAAAATTATTGCAGCAAAGTAGGGAAAGCGATAATGTGCGATTTAGAATTTTATAAAAAGACGAAACTTGATAACAATTCTTAGCCAGGAGTACTTGGATTATCTTTTGTAAGTCTTCCAATTTTAATTTTGACAAAATACAACTTCGACGGAAACTATTAAAACAATGATAAAAAACGTTGACACACACACACACACACACACACACACACACACATATATATATATATATATATATATATATATAAACAGTTCTTGTTGAAAAATACTGACAGGATTGTTATCGAGTTTTTTACAACATTCAAATAAGTTATATTATGTCAAATTTAAAATCTATCTTTTACCTTTGAAGTTATGAATTGGACTCTCCTCTTCAAATATGATCACAGGTGTGGCACCTTGCATTATTAGAAATATACATAGAAATATGATTTAATTTTTTTTACTCGGGTTTACTAAACAGGTTGTTGATTTTTTTTAACGGAAAATAATTGAGTTGAAAATAATTCACTAAGATTGTACTTAGACGATCCTAAAAGAAAAGAAAAGAAAGAGGAAGAAAAAAAAAAAAAAAAGAAAGAGAGTTGGATGATGTATGACCCAGTCATAAGCGAAGATAAGTGTCAGAAAGATATCTTGGCCTGCGTGTGGCCGAATTTTAAAGGACAATAGAGAATTGTTATTTGAAATGAAAAATCATTAAGAGGGAGAAAAGAACCAGGCTTGATGACAGTGTTTTGGCAATTGATAAGAAAATCGGTCAAAGCACCTAGCCTACTTTTGCGTGGAAAGACTCATTGTCAAATTGGAGAAAGGAAATTCTTTTTAGAACAATAGAAACGAAATTTTTTTAATCGGAGAAAAAGTGTCTTTTGGGTTAAGGGGAGTGACCGGTGGAACTATATACAGATTCTGACCTATTAAGAATTGGAAACCCATGATAACAAAGTGGGGACATTTTCAATGTAGATAATTAAGATTTTCTGACTGTCGGGTCTGACAAAAACAAGAGGTGAAAAAAAACGATTGTCTCAGTTCACAGATAGCGCCAATATTCTTCCCTGAAGTCACATCTAATTAGCGGCAGGCTGTTTGACAGAGCCCATGTGAGAAAAAGCCAAGATTGTCATTTTTTCGTACGTGCAAAAAGGGCAAAATTGGATTTTGTTTTTTTTAAAACAAGAACGATGTAACCACGCCCGAAAAGAAGAGAAAGGATGCTCGATCAAGAACCATTGGTCGGAAACGGTCACGTGATCTGCGGAAAAGAAGAGAAAGAAGTGCTCGATCAGGAATCATTGGTCGAGAGCGGTCACCTGACATACGAGGGACCGGGAAAGATGGGTGTGCACCTCCCCACCAAAGGCACTGTGAGGAAGTAGGGGTGAAAACAATAGCGATAATGAGAAGACAGAAATAATGCGACTTTTGGAATTATCGAGAAAACCCTGACGCCGACAGACCCACCCCAGTTTGTTGCGGCGTCAATAAAAGCAGGACCCCAGTCGACAGAAATCAGTTGATTTGGAGTGGAGTTGCAGCTGGACCGCGGGCAGGGATAGAGCCTGAACGCGGGCATCAGGCCCGATTCACTCGCCCCTTTGCGGGCAAAAGAATCCTCAGACAAGAAATCCTTCCAGCCCAAGTCGAAGACAGAAGAGTTCAGCCCCGGACGGCAGCGAGAAGAGATCACCTCGGTCGACAGAGAGTTGCGGCTGAGTTGCGGCAAGAAATCCTTCCACCCAAGTCGAAGACAAGAGAACTTCCAGCCCAAGTGGACAAAGAAGAAGATTACTCGAAAGCCGCAGAGAAGATCCAGCCCAAGTCGAAGACAAGAGAAGTTCTATCTAAGTCGACGAAGAAGAAGAAATACAACTCAAGTCGAAGAGAAGAATCAACTGCGAATGATCGATAGAAATTAGCCCCAGTGTCGAACTAAACCACACTCCGACATACACAATTCTAAAGAGTAGGCAATTCGAAATCTTTAGGTTGTGTGATAGAAGCTTGTGCCATAGTCCACAGAGCGGGTCGGGAAATAAGAACAATTTTCTTTATGTAACGGACATTAGATATAAAAGGTTGTCACCCTTTTTTATCAGTAATTTTTTGTCTCGTGAGTTTTTTTTTTTTCTTTTACTTGTGTTTTGCCACCCCCGTCGGACTCAACTTGTATCGGCCCCAATCCCTGCTGGTCCCGTCTGTCTAAGTTCTAAACACAACGTGGGTAGACAGACCGGAGATCAGTACAGTTGCTTCAGTAACCAGGTATTGGAAGCGAGTTGGGAAAGGCGAGGCTGGTGATCATCCAACCAAGGGGTTGGAGCGGCACGCTTGGAACCAGGAGGAGCGACCAGGAGGAGCGACGTCACAGTTGGCGCCGTAACCAAGGGATTCGACCCTGGGCCAGGTGTGTAACCGTCACACAGGTCCTCGTGCACAATTATTCTGATTGAATGCCTTGAAATTTCTTGAAATATTAAGCAACTTATCAATGGTGCACAGTAATCTTCTGCGGGTTTATTAGTAGATTTATGCAACTTGTATAGACATTTATGTCGTTTTATGTAATACCGAAGCTCAACGTGGATCTGGTTTAAGTTTGTCTACTTGTGTAGAATGCTCCTTAGAATTCCATCTCTGTGGAAATATTAACAATCGAACTTTTAAACGATGTACTCTGCTTTTGAAGAAAGGGTTAAAGTTTTCACGTTCATTTTCTGACACATTTTCAGATTATTTCTGTCCTTTTTCCACTCAGTTTATTCACATCGTCATGGTATGCAGTTAGAAGTGATTACTAAAAAGATAACACCATATCTCTAACAGGTCTGCTTATTTGGCATGATCTTGCATGGAAATTGATCAAGGTATATAATTTTATTCGTCAGATTGTGAAATAAGGGAATTTGACACCTGCAGATATACGAGACTAACGTAATATTTTCTATGTACAATGCAAACAATTTATACTCAAAGCAAGTATTCATGATCCGCACCTTCTGCCAATTGTTAAATATGTCATTCTGTAATACATGCAAGAAAAGATTTAAAGTATAATTCTAATAAATAGGACAGATATGAATTATCTGGGTTCGTTAGATGTTAATTTGTTATGATAATGATACATCTATCAAAAAAGTTGGATCTTACATAAATATTCCCAACAAATTTCACGATCCACAATGCTCTTTCATGGGATGCGAGGCACAATATAACCAGATTTGGCACTTGAACCATCCATCCTCCTTAAATGTCCATAACTTTCGATCATTGATTGAACCTGTCATAGTGCAAAATTCTAGAACATCAGCTGAAAATCCCATGCTAAGCATAACACAATTTATGAAATGAGACCAATCACTCTTAATCTCAAAGAAAAACAATTACAGTGTGCCGATCACTGCAACCGAGCGGACAAGGACATGTCATCCTTACACCTGTGTTCGTTCCGAGAAAACATAGTTCGATACTCAGCGTTGGAATTAGAGCATCTGGCGACAGCAATACAAGACCGAACAATATGAATAGAGATTGTCAATGGAGTTTTTACCAACGATAGGGAGGTCGAAGAATTATGATGATGATGATGATGATGATGATGATGATATGATGATTTGCAACTTTAGAAGTTCATAAAGCAGTTGACATTTTGCTCAGATATTTGTCCCGGCTAGTTCCCCTATATTGTAGTCAACTGGTAAACTGAACAGAGTTAATTCAACAGTTTTATATTTATGTGTTTATATTCAGTTTCTATAGAATAGCACCGATCTCCAAAGATACTTTGTAATGTAAATCATCAAGTGATGGTCAACACCTTTTTTTTTTTTTACAAAACTGAAAGAGAAAGCAGGAATTTGCCTTCCAGATATTTTTATCTATACGCTTAAAAACAATTGCAGTTAAATGTTTAATGTATTTCTACAATGTAAATATGTGAGAAATACTTTAAACAAATACGTATGTAAATTGATCCGATATGTCACAATCAAGTTGTAAAGGCTAATGTCATTTGTAATTACCTGACTAGAATATGATTACAAAGATGAACTTCTATATCTTGCTTCGACTGATTCAATACGGAGTGGCTTTAAATAATATGCTTTTATATAATACTTATTTTTCTCTCATTCTGAAATTAACATGAATTTGCGATTAATTTTCAAGAATATATGTAAAATGCTTAGAAAAAAATCTTAATACGTTTTGTTATATAAAGCTGAAATATAACAGAGAAAATGACCCTTCCTCAGAAAATATATATATTCAAATATAATAAGTTTATATGCTTTTTATGAAGAACGTATATATTATGTAATAATTGCTAACTAATACGGAAAGTACTATTGTATAAAAGGGATTACATTATTTAATATTACTGAAAACTTTAGAGAAAAATATTGGCATTCGATACCAAATTGTTAAGAAACTATGATGAAATATCATTAAATGGCATCGGATACTCAAAGTAATCGATACCATTCGATGAGAAATAAAGATCAAATAACTGCAATGGACAGAATTTCGAAATAATCACATTATCCATCATTGATACATACTTAGGTTTATTCGACTTCCGTCTGCAAATACGTAATCATACTTTAAATACACTATTAGTCAGGATGTCACAATAAATAAATATTCAAGAATATTACATCGAATTTGTTTTATATTAATTTTGACAGCAGTTGCATGTCATAACTTTACCTGCAAATGAGTTATAAATTTGACGTGCTTCATAATAAAATATTATTTTCAATAGGGTTAAAAATGAAAATAAATAATTCACGCTTGCAGTAGAATATTTAAAATATGTTCAACGACAAAAATAAATAAACAATTACACAGAATATTTAAGAATGTTTTATATTTTAATAATTTTTTCAACACAGTTTTATTTGTGGATATAAGAAAATAAATATATGTTCCAGTTGAACATGAATTCGTTGCATATTAATTATATTGATTTATAATTACAAATTCATACGGAAAATAGAATGTTTGTTCATAAATTGAGGTCAACACGATTGGAAATTGTAGGTCTTAGGAGATCATTACACTGAAAAGTAATCTGCAAAAGGCATATAAGCAGTGAATAAACAGAAATACAAATAAATTGTTTAGAATCTGTTATATTTATTCGGAAGGATGCTTATATTGTGCGTTTCATCGTTTGCATAAAAAAAACAGCGTGGACATAATTATCAAGACTGCATGGCCACTATCAGTTCCACGCGTTAACAATTTGCACATCATCATGCACATCCCACAAGCACATACACATAAACAAAGCTGTACACATATATAAATAATTGCATATCATTATACATACATTTACACACACACAAACACAACACACACACATACATGGATATATATATATATATATATATATATATATATATATATATATATATATATATATATATATATGTGTGTGTATATATATATATATATATATATATATATATATATATATATATATATATATATATATATAAGTTTTGTGTATATATACATATATACACACTTACACAAACACACAGGATGCGATTGATAAATTGTCCCCCTTTATATATATGTGTGTGTGTGTATATATATATATATATGCGTGTATATATATGTATATATATATATAAGTTTGTGTGTATATATATACACACTTACACACACACACACAAAGTGCGATTGATAAATTGTCTCCTTTTTATATTTTCAATTTCGCGCATGCGCGATTTTTGTTTTTGATTTTGTCGACTACAGAGTATAATGGTGTCAGTTAGGTACTATCTGTGAGAAAAAGAGTACCACCACAAAATGCAATTTTCCAGGCATTTGGAAACAACATGCTCTTACTGTTTGGTTTTCGCACCAATAGAAACATTGCAGAATATTTGGATGACAATCGGAGGACCATGCAGAACATTAGGAAAGATTTGGATGAGTTTAAACCTGTTGAAAAAGCTCTTTGGAGAGATCACTAGTGACAGTGACGTTATGCCACCATTCATCTTTCCAAAGTGTATCAGTCTCAATAGGAAGGCCTATATCAAGTAAGTTGAAGAGTTAGATCTTCTATGGTTCAAGAGGATGGTTGCAGGAATTCCCAGTGTCTGGAAACAGTATTCAGCAGCTGCCACACAATCATGAAAACACAGTGATTGTTGAAAGATTATCGCTAGATTTAGCAATCTAACTCCCTAGACCGAAATCCCCTTGAATATAAGTGTTGGGCGCAGTTGAGCAAATTCCTTGTAAGACCAAAGAGGACAAGGATTATGGTAGGATCCACCAACCTAAATACGGAAACAGTCCCGAAGTGTTGCAGTAGATTCCGTAGTTGTTTGCCGTCCTTTGTTGAAGCCAATGTCTATTTTATAGAATAAAGTTACGCTTTAGCATTTCGTAAAATTTGTCTTCCATTTTTGTCAAATACATCTGTTAAAATGAGTTGCCAGTTGTAATTTCATTTTTGCTTAATTTAAACGACAATCTATCCATTGCACTCTCTCTCTTTCTTTCTCTCTCTCTCTCTCTCTCTCTCTCTATATATATATATATATATATACATAGGTAGAGAGATAGAATATATATATATATATATATATAGGGAGAGAGACAGAGAGAAGACATTGAAAACTATTAAAACGTTAACGCGAAATAATGAGAAATAGCGGCGATGGTCGATCATCAAATATACTTTTATATACTGGAGCAGGTTATTCTGTCGATGAACCCTCATGAAATTGTCAATGTATTTTATATAATCTAAAAAACAAACTGTTTATCGTAGTATTTGAACACTGTCACTATAGCCTCAATGAATGCGTTAATATAAAGACTGATGACCTGTGAATTGAAATGTAGCATTATGATATGTCTCACTTTCCTCACAGCTAAAACGTGCATCCAGGACTACGGGAAATTGCTCCGCGTGAATGTGTGTGTTCCTTTAGAAAAAAAGAGTCAGACGAAGCCAAACTAGTGAAAGTAATTGTGTTTGTTCAACAATGACTTCAATTGAATGACTCAGTTCTCCACTATGTTGTTGGAAATGTACTAATATTTCCTCATGACTTATGATTTGTAAGCAATGCTCACCGGCACCACAATTATGCTAGTCACTCCAAACACAATTCAGCTATTTACTAAGGCTGAATCTCTTGTTGTTAACTGCTTTTGCATATATTTACTTCAAATTGAAATGCTTTAAAATTTAGTCATATTGCAGTTTTCATATTATTTTGTGATTTAACATTTTTGTATTATAACATTTTAAACGTTAATAGGTTACTGTTTAATTCCTCGATGTTTCAGTGCTTATTTACTTTTAAAAATCGCCTTTCTAAATATTTTGATTATGTCCATGAACTTAAACAACCTTTAGTGTCTCTTGTCAAGACATTTCTTTTTCAAAATATATTTTATTTCTTTCTTGTGCTGGCCATTACTTAACCATATACTCTGCTCCTACACATCTACTATATTTCCTTAGTAACATTTCCACTTACTACTTTTGATATTATGCCCTCTTTGAGTATAATAAATTCTTGTGCGATTTCTCTGACATAAATTTCCTAATCTGGTGAAAGCATATGGATTTGCTTTCCCGTGCATTCCTATTTAGTAGCATTCGTCTCTATGTTCGTCATGTTCTATGTCTTTAGTTTCATTATCAGCTTCACCAGAAATTTATCTGGAGTATGCTGAAACGCACTTTTAATATTTATCTAATATACTCTTTTTTATTTTATTCTATTCCTTATATGTTTTTGTGATCGCGTAAACATTCTTAATTTTGAAAATCATGCTTCCCATCTTCAAAAGGATGTTAACATTAACTCTTTCTTTTTCATGTTTCATGCTTTCTAAATATCAGCTTTGGTGATGCGTTTTTACATGATTTCCGAGCGAGCTATTCACCTCGTTTTCTTTTTTTTTTCATCTGAAAGGTGTAACTTGATATTTCATTACTTAGTTGTTTTTGATGAGGAAAACAATAATAGTTGAATTTGGTTATATCCCAAAAGGGTTCGTCAGCGATTGATTTCAAGGGCACCAGTCGATTTCAAAGACGCCAGACTTATAGCTAGTATAAATCATGCTTTGCAATGACGTAGCCTCCAAATAATTAAAGTAATATCCTCTTACTGTATATGAATTGAAGCAAGGCGTTTGGTGATACCTATTAGAATGTACTGAGACATGTTTACCTGTTTATTAAAACCACTTGATCAGATTTCAATAATGTACTCGGAAATTTGGCGTTACCAGCCTCACAGAATATATTTCTCTGAGCCTTAAAATCAAACATTATATCCGTTTTATTTTTGTTCATACGGTGGAACATTAAGTAAAATATATAACAGTATAAAATCTGAAATGCAAAGCCTCTTCTCTGTAGCAATTGTCAGGAATGCATGTTCGTTTTTTTTTTTTCGAATATACGCCCTCATTAAATTGACATTTCAGTTGCAATTCTGCAGATGGTCCCTCTCTGTCGTTGATGTTATCGACATGTGATTTCCATTTCACCTTATTCCTCGTATCTGATGTAGGCTCCAGAAACGTCTTTCAGATCTAACAAGATTTTCTTTACTGTGCTTAATATCGGAAGATGGCTTTTATAAAACACCAAATCAACGATCATGATCTCCGTTCGAAAATATTTTAGAAGATAGACGTATAATTTACATATGTACATTTACGGGTAGGTATTGACTAAAATTAACCGACTTCCGTACAGCATCATTTCAGTAATATTTTTTTTAATTAAAGGCCAAATAATGCTTTATGGTTGGTGATGGAGATCTAAGCATATTCATTTCTACGATTATGTATATACCAGGTTTGATCAAACAGTAGCAGAAAATATGCTTTACAATGGAAATTACAACAAACATCAATTTGACATTTAATCTCCTTCGGAGTAGCTCCATTTTGCAGCCAGTCACATCATCCCGCGTCGTTTCCTTTGGTGGAAACATTCCTGGATCTCTATTATTGAAATAGCAGCTCTCTCGTCCCATTCTCTTAGATTTCGTGGATGTATTGAAATCTTGTGGCTTTCAAGTGGGATTTTATTTCTGGAATCATAACATAGCTCTCGTGAAATCTGGGTAATAGTGTTGTTGTCGAACCTAGAGAATGCTGCGCAACTTATGGTCACTAATGGATTCTCGCTTGTGCGGTTAGACGGCCACACTCAAGAATTTTTTTTTTTTCAAAGAAACTGCTATAAACAAGTGATATGAGTGACAACGATATAACTTAATATGCATTCATTACAGGGGCCAAATGTCAATATTCGCCAAGCAGATTAACTCTGCGTACTTTGGATCCGTTAACACAGCAAATGATACTTTTTATCAAACCAAGAATATGCGGTTGAACCTGCATTAATTTATTTTTCGCATTTAGAGATAGATAGATAGATAGATAGATAGATAGATAGATAGATAGATAGATAGATAGATAGATAGATAACCAGAAATTATTAATCCAAAGTATGAATAAAAAGTAACTACAAAATCAGGATTTTTATTTTTACTATATCTTCCAATTTTTACTCTATGTTGTGGATAAACTGCTCGAAGTTATTTTTTTGCATTTTCATTGAAGTACTTTCAAATTTCAGCAATCATTATCAAGAACCGTGTTGATTAAACTTCCTTTGTCGGATTCCTGGTATTATTTGGGTAGGTGGATATTTGGTATAAACTAATTAACAGAATAAATGAAGAATTTCTTTTTTCGCAATAGCATATGTACATTTAAGGGTAGGTATTGAATGAAATTGCCTGACCACTTGAAAATGGTCCTAACTAGAATGGTTAACAATCACTCTGAGAAAGCAATAGTATAGAGAAGAGATTTTTCATATTTCTGATAGCATTGAGTGCCATGAATGACATCAATAGGGATGTCTCGATCTGGCGAGCCTATTTAAAACCGGACTCTAATGTTTGATCACTGCTTCGTTGAAATTTGCAGTGATGTGCAGGTTTTATGCTTAATTTCCTTATCTTGTATACTAAATTGTTCTAAATGATCCATACACCGAAGTATTTGAATTGGTTAGTATTTACTAACACTATATCCTGAATTTTCATAATGGGTTCTGGCTACGAGACATCCCTAATTTCTTTCCATCACCCTAGTTTATGTCTTGTAACACTTGATAGTGTTTCTTCTTTGTACTTTTTATATTTACATTCAATATAATTCCTATCGCAAGCTATTAATACCATGACTGGCGTCATATAAATGGGGAGATTGTATAAATACGTTTGCTTTATGTCTCTCCGCTCCCCCGGAGTCAAATCAATTTGAGAAAGTATACAAGTTGTTCCACATCATTGGCCTAAAACTCCGTACCAAATAACCTCGAGGTTTCGATCATACAGTTTATATTATACTTGGACGGATACATTTGAGAACAATATTGATCAGCTGATCTCATTGCATACCATTCATCTCCGCAGTAACTGATCCGAAGTATTTTCCATAGTAAGATCATATTTTGATTGATTCATTTATTATCTACGGATTATCAACCCTGTACAAGTAATTTAAATCCATAATATATTTTTAATTTAAAAGATTTCTTTAGATCATAATGGTATAGGGAGAAAAATTCTTACTAATTAACCCATAGACGGAGAGACAATATGTGGCTTCATAAATTTCTCAAGAGTATTTGTGCGTGAGCAATAATATTTTTTCAGATTAAAGAATATTTGTTTGAGATAATAATGGTTTAGTGATACAAGTCGTATTAATTGACCCATAGCTGGGGGGAAAGTGTATTTGTTTTTCAGTTAATATAATGAAACCAATAGGAATTGTAAGTCAGGTCTCCGATTATCAACTTCTCTCCATTATGCATTACTCAGCCGCACGTCCAAATTTGTAACAAATGTTATTCCCAAGCGGTCATCCATTTAGGTACTAACCAAGTTCGATGCTGCTTAACATTGCCGACGGAATGAGAGAAGAATGGATAGCCAATTTATAATTATGCGACTAATGAAAGGATGTGAACGTAATGTTATCTGGGAAATCAAATAAGCAAGTCTAGTTCATATACCAAGCTGGTTTTTGGATTCACATTCATATATAAACTAAAGTTTTTCTTCTGTATCCACAATCGCCTCTATGGGTTAAATAGCAGACTCTACTGAGTTCTTGAAAATTCAGTAGCAATCAGTCTAAAAGGAAGATAACTTGGAATTCTAAAATCTGAGAGAGTCAACGGGTAACTACGCCACCCCTCTTCCCTAAGAATGCATGGTGGTTCACATACTTCCTGTACGGGACATGTCAGAAACATAAACTTTAGTATGTCTGTTCTAAACACTGTCATTTTAAAACAACCCGACAAAGATACATATAGAGATATCTATGTTTGTATATCTGTGTTTATACTGAACTCTTTGTCTCTAGCGGTTTATTTTATTAAACACCCACCGCCAATGAATTTGCTCATTTAGCTCCAGCATTGTGCAAAAGATCGATCGTCTGTAAACAGAACAATGGAGAGAGGCCCCAGTGTGGCTTGAAAACTTCGCCATATGAATAAATACTGACATTTAAACAAAGCGCTTTTGAGATGTAATTCGAATCGTTCGCAATTCTTTCAATCAAGACCGCAAACGAAGCAGATCCCAGCGTAATTCTAAACAATACCAATAATCAATTTTCCATAATGAAATATCCTCTCTCTCAGAGGCATCTGACATTTTCAACCTTTTATTTTCATTCGAAGTGCAAGCCGACCCCTGTGATTTTAAATGCGGTTAACATGTCGTATTAAATATGTTTGCGCGCACACATATCATTAAATTTACGTTGTAAAATCATTTTGAGTTTTATGGCATGTGAGTCCTAATGACTGCAAAAAGTAGAGCTTTGGATATATTGCAAATTGTCGTCATGGAAATTATATATCAGAAGACTGTTATCAATTTACAAAAGAAATCGTATAATAACTTATAAATCGTATATTCAAACCCAATGGCGGAAGGGAAGAGTTAATGCATTTTGCAAGCATATAACCCATACATTGAAAGCTAAACGACACTAAGTTTTATATACGCATCATCCAAAATCTAGATGATCCTATTTTGGCAGTTCATTTCTCCCCTGACCGAGCTTTAACTTTTCAGGAGAGGGGGGCTGCGTTCTAACACTCAATATCTCTAATGAAAATGCAATAACAATTAATCATCACCAAGGGAACTATGGATATTCTCCTGTCTAGGTGAGTGATCACACTTTTATTAGGTCTTGACATCTTCTATTGTGAATATAAAACCAATGAGTTTGTGCGGAAAAGGTTGACATTTTTGTAGACAGCCAGGACCTTCTTCTTACCAAAGTCAAGCGTAGAAAATGTGGCGGTTTGGGCACATTACAATGCACGACAGTATGTGCAAGACTATTACGAAAGGCACCGTTGAAGATGGGCGTAGGAGAGGACGCAAAAACTGATTGGACAATGTCAAACAATAGACAAATATGACTACAACAGATATGTTGGCTGTCGTTGAGAGTTCGTTCTGGAGGAGGTTCAATATGGCTTCTGCATTCGGATCCCACTTACGATTAGACAAGTCTAGGGGATGATGATGATGACTTTATCCTATATTGAGACAAAAGATCACTCCAGACTTCAATTGGAACACATTTATAAATTCGATCCTTAAACATCCTGGAATAATTGAATAATCCTTTCTCTTTAAAGAGCCAGATCAGACTTTCCTAATACTCAGTTCCCAAACCTTCTGTCCATTTACTGCTATTTATATGAAAAATAGTCAATCGAAGTACATTCTTTTCTGATCTGATTTACCCTGTGCCAAAACATGAACTCAGTTTCAGCATTCTCATTCCATCCGTATTCAATTAATAATCAGTAAGTTCCATTCAGTCAGATTTTTCAGTAGAACTGATCATTTTGAACCAGACTACATTCTCCGATTTCAAACCTTCAAGTCTTGTACCAACCGTCATCTATCATTTATAACGTCATAATACGCATTTCTTAAATTTTCCTCTTACGCTCTTCATTCAGTAGCAACATCATTCAGTAATTCTCTGAGCGACCCGATGGCATTGTACTTGAGGAACAATGTATGGAAAATATATAGATTTATTCCTATTTTCTGAGAAGTGTTATACAAACTTCAATTCAATTTTTCTCTCTGTCGAATTATAATATATTTCGAATAAATAATATACTATCAGTAATGGGCACGTTGTTGAGTAGTTCTATCTATATCATTCTATTCATGTGACCCGGATACTAATCGAACCATGGTTGATTTCTCAGGGAGGTAACTTCCCAACTTTTAAATTTCTGTATATGTATTTTGTGTTTATTTTTGAACGTCATTTGAGACAGCTAAAGCCCAGACACAGGTCTTTGTTGGCTGATTAGCGAAATCAATTCTTTATCACTTCGTTACATGTATTCATTTCTCTGGGTCATTATGGAGTAATTGTCTTTCTCTCGGATTTTGCATCAGTAGTGACTTGTCTACACTGGTCAGGAAGTGTACGAGAAAATTGTTGTGACGATGAACACCCCTCCCAAGAAGACGACATGGACTCGTCCAAATGCATATAGACTGACGACGAGGAACGTTAGGAGAAAAATATAAAATAGATAGTTACTGATCAAGCTTAACTGTTAACTACCCATTTCAACAAGACTAAGTCGACTCCAAATGACATAATACTTCTTGATAGTGTTATCGTCATTCATTGCAATAAAGAGCGTAACATTGGCGACGAGAATTTGAATTCACACGAAAGAGTAGTGTGCCCTCTCACATAGCATAAATTTAAAATTCACATAAATACAATTTGGTTGAGATTATGTATATTCATAGCGCGACGCTATATTAGATAAACTTTAAATGTATATGATATACGGCTATTAAAAAAAGTCTTCTTAGTTAAGGACAACTTGTCCGAACAAAATACACTATGGTAGAATTAGTAATAGTTATCAGCAACTGTAATAATTGCAGAAGGTATCATTACAGTAAATGCAACGTAGTGTATTGAATATCATGAACAGATAAAGACAATCCTGCGTAAACAATGAAAAGAACAATGCGTACATTTCGGTTTTGCGGGACAATTTCTATCTCAAATAGTTAATCTACTTACGTCCAAGAAGAAAATATTACATTCCTATCAAACCTCAAAAAGTACGAGACTATTTTCAGAGGAGAATATCAAGGATGGTCGGATGAAAAATCTGTAATGAAGATTATGCTCTGCTGAACATGAAAAATATCCGAATATCATTTTCCCGAATATTACAGAAAATGTGTCATTTCAGGAAACAATACTAGTATTATTGAAAATCATTGGGGAAAAGAATTCACCGTTTTATACACATTGGCAGTGCATGAACATTACTAAGGACGAGAATGAAGATTTTGTCACATATGCCGGTAAGGCAACAGCGCGAAATTTAAACTAGATGAATTATCTTCACACAGATTTAAATGTCTAATTTTCGTTAAAGTTCTCACATCAGGCGACGATGCGAAAATATGCTCTCAAATACTTACAAAACTTGAACAGGATCGCAAGTTAGCAATATAGACTGTTGAGGCAGAATGCCAAAAATTGTCAATTTAAAGAACGATACAGCAAATGCCACGACAGAAGTGCAAGTGGTTCGGCAAAAGATAGATTGAACCAAAAGAAAAATGTCAGAATAAAAATACGGCAAAACGTAACACCTGCTAGGACTGTGACATGCATAATCTCAGTCAGGACTATCCATTTAAAACCAAAAATATTTTGTGTTGAAAATTACAAACTAAGCTACTGCAAGTCGAAAAGTAAAGGGAATACACAAATTAACTTTGCTACTAGCTAAAAACTGCAAAGTTGAAATTATAGGAAATTTGTGACAATACAACTGAAATTTCAACTGAACACTGGTAGCAATATGACAATTATTGAAAAACAAACTTGGAAAAGAATTGGCAAATCTCACTTGAGTGGAACAAACAAAATTGCAAGAGGAATAACGGACAAGAATTTTTTTGTGAAAATCACGTGTAACATCGATCTTGCGGAAAAATAAAGAAGCAGATATTTACATATTAAAAAAATCAAACTCGAAATTACTAGGCGTCATTTGGCTAGAATTATTTGAATTATGGAACTGGCCGATTAATTCACACTGAGAAATAATTGATTATTCGATAGAGAAAATATTATAGCTGGCGAAAGAATGAGTAAACTAACAAATAAATTCATGAATATTTTTCAGAGGAGCTGGAAAAATGTACAAAGTCGAAATCATTTTTAAATGTAAAGAATATGCGAGACCAGCATTTGAGTCTAAAAAGATAGAATTTGCTAATTTAGAATCTAGTAACATTTAATTTAATAGGTTAGAAAACCGCGGAGTTCTTGAAAAAAAGAAAAGAAAATTATTCAGAAAGAGCCACGCCAGTGGTTTATATTAGAAAGAAAATTAATAAGATTCATTTATGGGAAGATTTTTCATTCGGATGGAATGACTGCCTCATACAACATGCATATTCCCTACCAAGTCCAGAGGATATATTCGCCAAATTAAATGGTGGTATTTTTTTCTTTCACAAATTGACCAGATTGAGGCATATCTTCAAATCGAAGTGGAGAAGAAATGGCAGAAGTTCGTGATAAATGATACGCATAAAGCACACTGAAATTTTAAAAGAAAATTAATTTGGCGTAAAAGTAACAACAGGTATTTTCCAGCAAATAATGTATGTGGTGTTGGATGAACTAGACTGTGTTGTCGTTTATATATATATATATATATATATATATATATATATATATATATATATATACAGTTATTAACAGGTCTACGAAAATAAAGCACGTAAAACTGAGTCAAGGAGTATTTCAAAGACTACATAATTTCAGTTTCAAGATCAGTATACAGAAATGTAATTTCTTTCTGGACATGATTAAATATTTAGATCAGTTATTTGACGAAAATGGAAGCAGAGCAAATCCAGCTGGAGCAAGACATATTTAGTAAGTGTTCAGGTATTTTCAGATTAGTGAATTAAACAAAATTTTATCACCGATCATAAACGACCTGGTAAATTGAAATTGTCTTCTCTGTTAGTAATTTGTCAAAAATGGATCTAACTTCTCCAACAAATATGAGCTCTGCAGGTAATATTTTCGCGTTGACGTTTGCATTTGGTGTCATTCGATACACGCTCAAAAATTACTGTAATGACGTTTACTCATGTTCCAAAACTTTAACGTTTCTTAATGATCATTTGAAGGCATCAACAAACCGTACAGCTTGACTATTCTGGAATTATAAATTGGTGTTGTGAAATGTTCACTTGCATATCCTTGGCAGGAAATCTTGATCTCTATATATGTTAATTGAGCTTCATTATCTGAAAACACTCGGTCAGGGACTCCAAACATTGCAAACGTTCTCGCAAGAATCATTTCTTCGGTAGTTTTTAGTTTATATTACAATATCTCGGACCAGTTTCTGAAACTGTCTTCCACAATTAAATAGATGGAACTGTTTAATTTTCCAGCAAAGTTCATAACTTTTCCTGCCCTTAGGTTTATCAGTACTTGAATATGTCTGATACTTTATATGCGGTGATTTCGCTGTTGAATTACAACCATTATATATTATAAACATACGTTGGATATCTTTGTCCAACTTTGGACTATAAATTCAGATTCTCATCAAGGACTTTATTCTCATTATTCCCGGATGTCCTACATGGAAGTGTTTAAATTTTGTTTTTGTATTGATAACGGACTTAAAACTCTATCCGCGCACAGTCGTACTCTATTACAAATACAAAATGCTGTATTATAGAGATCTATATTTATTTTAGTTTCCTTTCATTTCGGCTAAACGTTATTCATAGTAAATATATCGTCTTTAGAATGAATTTTCGTATCGTCTATCATGACTGGCAATATTTTAATAGTGTTATACAATAGGCTTTTAATTTCTCTTACCGGTTCCAGTGAAGCAACCACAATATATTCAAAATCTTCTTTACATTTCGATATCAATCTGAAGAAATCATAAGTATATCCCAATTTATTTAATGATAAAAGTTCCATCTTGAAAACATACTTCAGCAAAAACATAGACCAACGCTGTTGTCTGTTTGCAATATTTGGGAGAATCCTTTTCTTAGATAAGAATATATTTAATAATGAACGATGATCAATTTGCATTATGAATTTTCGTCCTAATATCGTCCTGTGAAATTTCTTTACAGCCAAAATTATGGCAATCGTTTCTTTTTCAATTTGACTGTAGTATTTTCCCGTATTTCTCAAACATCTTGAAGCGTGAGCGACTGTTTTCACTGTAGTGTCTTTAAACTTATGGCTTGTCATCACTGCTATGCCTTATTCGCTCGCGTCCGACGCTAGTATTATCGGTACGTGTGGGTCATAATGAGGCAGTGATGTTGAATTTAGTATTTTTTTAATTTCTTTAAAAGCATTTTAATATTCCGCCGACCAATCATATATATGAGGACTTGAACTTGTCCAAATAGATATAGGCCGACATCGCGCATCGTTTATAGGAGTAATAATAAACTGTGGCCTTGGGCCACATCCTACCTCGTGGGGAAGCAGGTAAATATCGTAATAATAAACACTTAGAGATCTAGCTTATATGCTTAGTATCTATTTCAACAGGAATACGTCGACTCCAATTCATACATACCACTTCTTGAGTGTGTTATCTTCAGTAAGTGTAATGAATAGATCAAAAGTCCGCACAAATTATCTTTAATTTCATCTATGAAACGGTGCCCTGAGATTTACAAGATCGGCTTTCAGCTACGAGTCACCCATATTTTCACACAAATATATCTTAACTAATTATATTCATAATCTGTATGTATTTCTTATTGTTCAAAGACATAGAAAAGGCACTTACCGATAAAACAGAAATAAAGAAACAATACATACAAAGAATTAAATAGCAATGTTAATGCGATCATGGTGAAATCACTTCGATAAAAAAAAAATAATGAGACATTGTCTTACTATCTATTCCTTGGTAGGTTTCAACAAAATTTAAATTTCTGATTATTACTGTACTTCGGATCTGATGACGTAAATATATTAGAGTAGGCAACTTATCTTTTATACTAATTGAATTATACTTAAGAACATGTCAGTTTAACAGATAAATATATATATATAAAGATGATTTCTTAGCTTCATATCTTTTCCAAATTAAAACAAAATTCTCGCTTGATCGATTTGAACAAGAATTGTAGCGTCGCGGTATCGACCACTATGAAATATATATTCAACAGCCAATAAATAGCATAATCTAAAAATAAAATCTTTCTGTCTACACCTATTTCGTCTTAGTGTTTGTCTATTTATGGGAAAAAATGTTCACTGATATGACAATTTGAAATTTTCGAAAGTACTTGACAAGTGTCTTTCATTTGACAACAACTCGAATATAAGTATTTTAATATTCACGAAATTGATAGTATGTTAATATCACGTCGACCATTATTAGCGAAATAATTTCGATATTAATCATATTAATATTGATATTTATTACTGTGCATGAATTGTTTTTTTATGATATAAAATATATGCTGCAAGCGCAAACATATTTATAGCATCATATCAACAGTACACTAATAAGCAAAAACTTAACTTCTGTGGAAAACTACTAAAACATGTTTACTCTACTAATTGGCTTATACATAAGAACATGTCACTTAAACAGATAAATTCATATAACAAGAAAATTTCGTGGATTTATATCTTAATTTAAAAAAGGAAACATCTTTCTTTCGACACACAATGCGTTTTATTGTTTGCCTATATATTGGAAAAAATTGCGCCCTGCAGATGGCAATTCGAAATTGTCGAAATTACTTGGCATGTGTTTCTCGACTGGAAAGATTTCGAATATAAGGATCATATTATTCAGAGAATTTTTAGTAAGTAAACGTCTCATTGAGTCTTGTTAGCGAAGTGATTTCGACATTAAACGCATTGATATCGCTATTTAATTCTTAATTTGAAACGTTTCTTTATGTTATTAAAATATAGGCTGCTAACTGTAAGACACACACACACACACACACACACACACACACACACACACACATATATATATATATATATATATATATATATATATATATATATGAATTCACAGAAGTAAATAAAAGAAATTTTGTAAAATTGTGATTGCCTATATTCTAACAGGAATCGTCATTATATATATATATATATATATATATATATATATATATATATATAAATCATAGGTATTTTTTTATTAGTTTTAATCATCTCACCACTAACAAAAGTGATAACGCCACTAAGACATATGGGATTACTGAAAGTATAATAAAAATCTAATACTTTAATCAGGATTAAGAGTACAAGAATAACAGAACTCAAGAAGATAAGAGATGGCGATTGATGTTGCATTTAATTTTTTCTGATCCTATAGTCACCAAAAACCAAGAAACATGAAGGCCTTTCAACAGGAGATAAGCGAGATAAAAAAAAGCTATTAGAATTGTACATAGGCATGCATCTATTCCAACAGTAGAATGATGAGACATTATTGACAATCAAATAGTACTCTTATTTTCATTCGATCAAGCTACCAGGGAGAAAATATTTCTAGAACAATTCGTATGAAAGTATTCACACAATAATCACAGAGAAACCACGTCACTGCGATGTCAGTATGGTTGAAGACTACACGCTATATCACGACTGATGACATTATAGTCACTTTGGATATGACGAGATATATAACAGGACCACCAAATGAGACGTGACAGTCACATTCAATTAACGGACAAATAGCAGATTTATATTATTCCCTTGTTTGAAAAACATATATTTTGAAATGACTTGCCAAGATAGAAGAATGTGTTAAATTAGTCATTCGCTTCAAATTATAAAATTGCTGTATGTTTAAATATTCGTGATTCTTTCCATTAGAGACTATCGAAGTGAATAACAAATTTTGAATCTCTGCAAATCTTCATGCGGGAAGAAAGAAAAAATAAACGGGAAAATATTCCACTTGAAAAATGTAATTATGTATAAATTTTAACTTCGAATTACTTGAAGTATGTTTATTGTATTTTGTCAATTTTCTATTTAAAAAATATTTTCTTGAATTCTGATAAAACAGGAAATGTTCATTTTTTGTATTAATTCTTTAAAATTACTTTTCAGTCTGAAAGATTTCCAATGTGTGGATAAAGAGAGTTGCTGTTCTTCCTCAACGTGACTTTGAAGGTGGCATTATATCTTCAAAACAACGCGACGAACAAATTATAACTCTGCAGAAAATGACTTAGGATATATAACGGTACTCTTTTATTTCTGCATATGGTTGAATAGCAACATCTTTCTTCGATAACGGTTTCTCTGTTCATGTTCTTTTTATAATTTACGCCTCGTTATCATCCGGAATATTTAAAATAATGCCTGCATTATATGATATATTCCACGGCATAGATTGATTCCAGAAGATTTTAGAAAATGCAAGTTGCACCTTCATTACGACGGAAGTGACTGTTCCCGACATGTAAATCTGATAAGAGAATTAAAAAAAAAATGCGATTTTTCTTGGTTCTAAGTCATTACATGCGGGTGGATGACCATACCAATGGAGGTCTTTCATCAAGGTGTTCGACTTCGAAGATTGGGTTCAAACTAATCTAGTCACCTATATTCAGTTGTTACAGAAAACTGCTTCAGTGCAATTCGCTTACTGACGTCTCATGCAAGCTATAACACAAAACCTAACAAATCACGAATAAAGTTATGTTTGCAGTAGTTCTAACATCTTACCATTAAGACCTTTATGTTTTTCATATATAGCCACTGACTAAATCGCTGAAATTAAAATAAAATATTTTGTTTACTGTAACTGTGTTGGTTTCTCTATCGTTCAGTTTGATTTTCTTTATCATATTGCTTTTGTTCCACACCGGACATTGTCTCCATCAACTTACTAGGATTATTGTAGACCCAATTCGGATAGCTTATAACAGTCAAATATATAATCACCCTGGCGAGAAGGAAGGCAGGATCTAGAATCTATATTCGTAGAAATTCCCAAGACCTACAGAGTCGTTGATTGTATTTGAAGAAGTACCATGTTGAATAACAATAACTTTGTACTACATTTTAAAACACTTCATATCTTCATATGATTTCTGATTTCGTAAGTTTAAATCATTTTGATAGAAGCAAAGAAAAACAATACTGAACTGTTTGTAATATCAACCAGGGAATGCTGGAAAATCTTCTCACAGAAGGAGTAGAAACATTTTGCGATGTAAATATACTTCTACAGAATAATGCTGAGTATAACATAAACTGAACTAGAAAGCAAAGACTGAGTTTTAGATAAAATGCAAACAAAAAGGAAACTTTCGATTAACATCAGAAAGAGACAGCTGAGATTCTAGTTAAAATAATCAGGAAAGAGTGCTTAGAAAATTTAATAAACTTAGGATATTTTGAAGACAAAAGGGACAGAGAAAATCAGTAAATAAAATATGTAACGAGTTTGTATAAATGATTCTCAAATGTAGGATAAGTAAAGACAAGAAAAGTACAGCATTTACTAAGAGCTTCAAAGGAAAGAACATTCTCGAGAATCATGGATGCAAATATACTGAAGGGGTACAACTCATGGAAAATTATCATTACTGTTGTTATTATTATTATTATTATTATTATTATTATTATTATTATTATTATTATTTCTTGTTGTTGTTGTTTTTTATCGTTTCTACTTCTGTTGCTTTTCATATTGACAGTTTTAGTGTTGTTCGTAGTGTTTATTGGAAGACTCCTTTTATGGATGAATTAATTGCTGAACTTAATTTCTTAATAATAGTACTACAGTAGCTGAGATATTTGAAGAGTAGACATCTGGTTCCGGTGGCAGAAACGTTTAAATATTCCCCATTAGATGAGAATGAAGCGGGCACTTTAAGAAAAATATTTTAATGCGACAAATCGAATA
This sequence comes from Acanthosepion pharaonis, assembly GCA_903632075.3. NCBI lineage: Eukaryota > Metazoa > Mollusca > Cephalopoda > Sepiida > Sepiidae > Acanthosepion > Acanthosepion pharaonis. The sequence continues at coordinate 482,776 of CAHIKZ030000023.1, forward strand.
TGGAAAGGACAGGAATTAATCATCAAACTTTTCAAAAGTCAATGAAGGAAATTTTATTTTATATAATTTAATCTCCACGATCAAGGATATTGATGGCTTATACTTTGAAGACTTTAAAATTGATAAATGTATTGATATTTTCAAAATAGCTAAATTATATATATATATATATATATATATATATATATATATATATATATATATATAGTATGTGTGTGTGTGTGTGTTTGCGTGTGCTTGTGTCTAAGTGTGTATATATATATATATATATATATATATATATATATATATAGTTTTCACAAATTGGAACACATTTTTTTAGGGTTTCTGACATTAGGATTTCATCAAACTGGGCCACGTCTTCACCTGCGCAGGAAATGAGAGACGCTTGTAATTTCTAAATATTTTAAAGAATATATTTTTGAAAGGAAGTTTTCTTTTTGAAACGGATGAATCACGTCACAATTTTTAATTCCAATCCGTCTTACTTTTTTTTTCTAAATATAGTTTGTTGATATATAAAATTATAAATAATTATATATTATACCATTCATATATATATATATATATATATATATATATATATATATATATATATATATATATATATATATACACACATATGTATATATTATGCCAATAATATGTGTATATATATATATATATATATATATATATATATATAATATATATATATATAATATATAATGCCAAATCTATTAAACACCGTTACCATAAGAATCCGAATGGAATTATAAACACTTCTTTAATAAAAGCCGTCACAAACCTGCAAAATAACAGCTGTATTTTTATCAGACGAGCTGATAAAATTAATACTCTCGTTATTTTAAACAAACATGACCACCACTTAATATTACAGGACATTTTGGACTATCATAATAAATTGTAAAGTTAGCCTAATAATAACGGTTCTGAATTTTTAAAAAAGTGTCAATAATCTTATTAGTGCTAACAATTCTTAAACAGGAAGTTAAGTAGTTTATTGATGTCTATCAACCTGGCTACATTTATGGAAATTTAAAAATACATAAAAATCATCACCCCGTCCAATCTATCGTTTCACAAATACCTACACAATTATATTACCTTTCGAATACCCTTAACAAATTAATTACTCCCTACCTCCCAGATAAATATTTTATTAAATCCAGAAATGAATTTATACAAATGTTTCATGTTGTCAAACCAAACAACTAAGTAATTGCATCTTTGGATGCAGAAAATATATGAGCTTATGTCTCCGTCCATGAAAAGATCTGTGATGTATACACTCACTCTTCTCTTACAAATATCAATATTAAACCCACTATTTAAAAACAAATTATTATTAGTCTGTACCACTCAAGTAATATTTCATGACACCCTAGTTAATAGTCATACTAAAATAGACGCTGTTGCGAAGGCATCTACTTTAGCCCCCTTATTTCTAATTAATATATGGCACATTTAGAAAATAAAATATTTGATGACACTAATAAACCCTCTATATATGTAACATAGATGGCATTTTCCTTTTAGCTAACAAAATTTATCAAATTACACAACTTAAGATTTAATTAGAAACTCAAAATATTTACACTAGAATTTATTATTAAAAAAATCCCAATCCGTCATATATTTATTGATTCCAGCAAACATAAATTTACTACTTTTCTCTATAGGAAACCGATTAGCATTAACTCGTGTCTTAACTATAATAGTGTATGACCCCACTGATACAAGTTAGCCGTTTTGAAATATAAAAAATATATATATATATATATATATATATATATATATATATATATATATATCCAACGCACACTAATTATATCTTCTTTCAAAAACATATTCTATAAAGAATAACTTAATATTAAACAAACACTTGTTAATAGTGGATTCCCTAATTCCGTCATTGAGCAAAAAATTAAAATGCTTTTCAATAAACTTAATAATACCTCTAAAAATTGAAATGTTAATAATAATATTAATAATAATAATAATAATGTATGTCAAAATAAACATAATACTATTAACATATACAACTGTAACCAAATGTATAATAATTACGGACATGATGAACATTACTCAAAAACATAATAAGTAGAAATGTTAAACTCATTATTAATAATAAACAAGTTAATCTCATCGTGTATTATAAAAAATTTAAAAAAATAAACGACCTCATATCTCTAATAACCCTACAACCACACAAATAAATCCTCTACGAAACGAATGGAGTGTATCAATTTACATGCCCGTTCAGTGATTGTATCTCTGATAGTAATCATAAACCAACTACAATTATTAGTTTCCCTACAACTACGCTCTCGTCGTAGGAAGTTTGTTCTGAAAATCTGGCTTAGGATCCTTATGTAATACTTAAAATTCTTTAGTACAAAACTTAAAGATCATAAACTAGATTTTCAGACCAAACTTCCTACGAGTAATCGTAAACCCTACCTGACCGGAAATCCGAAGAATAAGAAAAGTTGCCCTAGATCGTGTCATAAAAGTTATCAAAAAACGCGGTGGATTAGTACCACAGAAGTCATTAATTGGTTTTATAGTAGTATTAACAAAAGCAGCTGCACTTTTATCCAGATTGGTATTGTTGAATTTTTACCCTTCCGTCTCCAGTGTACCCTTTTACCCTGGCTTTGGAATTTTCCAAAGAATATTCTAACATCTCCAGTGGAGAGATAAATATAATAATAGACAGTAGGAGATCTTTTTCATCCAAAATAAACCACAGTGAGTTAAGAGCTCTGGTGATTACTTCGATATTTCAAAGTTTTCATTAGATTCTGCATAGTCTTTGATGTGGTGGGCATATTTCTTTTATATAAACTTACTGCCTTTGAACATATCAGTGGTAATAGTATAGGGTTATACAGAGATCATGATCTTATGCTAGATAAAGTTTCTTTAAAATTAAGGTAGATAAATTAAATGTTTCATCGATAACTGAAAAGTTTAAATTTTAAGCTTAATTTAAGCACTAATGTTAAGCAAGTAGAATTTCTACATATTACGTTAAATCTATTTAATGCCATATTTGAACCTTATGTGTAAAATAAAGCTAACACCATTTGCATTCACCCCAATTCCAACAAATCTCCGTATGTAATCCAACATATTCCTTCGTCTGTAGAACGTAGGATTAGCCACCACTCATCGGGCAAAATATATTTGATAAATATAGCCGTGTGTACAATCATTTTCTACAGAATATTCGTCATAATTTCGCTGAAATCATGTTTAGAAGATATGATACATCCCCGATGTAATCAATTAGTTAGTACTAAGTTAAGCCAGATGTTCCTCCAATTGACTGATAAATATTTTCCTAAAGGAAACCTCTTAGTACCATATTTAACAAAAACTTATTAATATTGTGTTATAGCTGCACAAATAATCTTGAGATGATCATAAACTTGCACAACAATAATGACTCTATACCAATTTATTTATCTGAATCATAATAAAAGTTCTAAGGTGAATATTGTTAAGGATTTTGGCCAATGTAATTGTAGCAATCCTGATCAATACTCATTGTCAAACATATGTTTAACTATATCTGTTGTTTATATTTATTATATATCTACATTAGAAAATTCTACAGTTGAAAAGTTTTATATTGGTTGTACTAAGAATTCTTACAAGACTACGCGGTATCAACATATACTATCTTTTACTTAATACTTATAGAAATACTACATCACTTTCTAAATATTTTTGGATATTGAAAGATGATAACAAAATTACCATGTTGAAATGGAAAATTTTTAAAATGCCAAGGACATGTAGATCATTATATGGACCCTGTTTTCTGAGCTTATACGAAACATTTTCAAATTATCAACTTATTTGATAAAAATGGTTTAATAAACCAAAGATCTTAGTTAACGGTAAATTGTAAACATACTCTACTTCGTACATAAAATTCATTTACACATGGAATTTGACAGTGGTTTTTCTTTGAATTTATTAGAACTGTATTGCGCCATATATGACTAATCTTTCTGTTGGTAAGATTAATTTGCATTTAATATGAATTTTATATTAATCTACTGGTAGTGTTATTAACATCTTGTACGAGTCTTTTCGTATATGGTTAGTATTTTGACAGTGTGCATTGATTGGTTATTGTTATTAAATCTTATATAAAGAATCTTTAGCCAACAGTTGCAGAGTTCTCTAGCATTTTGTAAGATTAGGAAATTCCATTGTCTGATGTAAATATCTATTCATTTACATCCGCTCCTGTTTAATATCTGTTGCTGCCATTGATTTCAAGTCGACGACCCATGACACATTTGTGAAAAATAATTTCTTAATTTGTCCTTCTTCCCTGAGTTTAATTTTAATGTAGGTCATATTCGATTAGTTGATCTGAGTGAAGCCAACAATCCTTAGGAGTATTTTGTTTTAAATCAAAATAAATACTTCAACCGACAGTAATTTTCATTCGCCTGAGATATGATGATACGCATCGAAATACAGCAATTATATATCTATTTGGAGGTGTTTTTCGCTGTAATATCCTAAAATAAGTATATATATATATATATATATATATATATATATATATATATATATATATATATATATATATAGTCTTAAGATGTGCTATATTATGGGATAAAGTGCTTAATATCAGAGATAGAGCGTGTGTAAATATAAAATGAACATAGAAGTCAACACTTAGAGACGACAGTCTGTTTCATGCTATATGCAATCGTCAGGCAATATTATACCATTTCTTTTGTACTTCAGCTCATAATATTCAAACCACTGAAAAATATATTTGGATGTTATAAATATAAAGATAAATTTTTACTGAAGGGCAGCGGTGCACCTATATTATCTGGCACCCTGTGCAAGTCGAGATTCGGCATTTTGCAGACGTCATTTTTTTTTTAATTTTCACATGGCGAAAAACTGAAAATGTAGAGTCAATAGTTTATTACAACATACAAATTAATCCAATCAAAAGAAAATATTCATTATCTTTTCAGGGCACATTTTACATCTATCTTCTTCACATGATCATTTCTATTGAAAAACTTAGCCGAATAATTTAATCTGTCCTGAGTCATGGTCAATGGTAAGTATGTTTTTTTTTTCAATTTCAGTTTTGGAAAACATGACCTGGTGGTATGCGGGAAACTTTGGTCTTAATGTCTCACCGAGCGACTGTCCGAGTTGCCAATAACTTCAGCCGACCCTGATAAGAAAGTATATATTGTAATAGTCTAAAGTTAAGATCGTTCAAACGCACAAACTTAGACACAACTGCGAATAGCTATTTACATAAATAAACATCGTTAATCAAAATACCATATAAACGCATCACCTTCAGAAAACGAAATATATCCAGGCAGAATTGTCTTTTTTGTAGATACTGTGAAGGAAATATCCTTCCTCCACAACACATCCCCCACAAACGGAATTTAGCAAGCTTCTCTTTTCTCTATCGCTACATCCATTCAAAGACATCAGGCGCAGTGTATCCCTTAGTTCCACCTGTTTTAACCTTTACTGAGAGAACTCTCTCCATGCCACACACAATATAGCAAACGACCCTCATTCCTTTAGTAAGAAATATTTTCTACTCAAGCACCTTCTTTCCGGGAATCCATGCTCTGTGGAACTGACAGGCAAGAAGACGTCTTCCCGATCATTCAAATCTGAACATGTTCAAGTCTAGCATTAACCGTTATCTTTCCCACCTATTCACATAAACTTTGCCCCTAACTCTGTAATCCTCTACCTCGAGTGACTCCCGGGTATTGTACAGGGTGAACCTCCCTCCCTGTAAAATACACACAAAACAATCACACAGACAAACACACACCGGCATAGGCACATACATACATATATGGAACAAAATAAAATAAAAAGGTAAATATGTAGAAGAAAATAAAGATGTTAGCTGTTACTACACACTTGGGAGTTAATGCCTCGCTCGATACATGACTGAGAAAGAGATAATATTTTGTCGGTGAAGTTTTCTGTTTCTTTTTGCGGTGGATTGGTTGCCAATGTAAGTGAAACCTTCCAATCGACCATTTTATTCAACCCAAATTTGTGTGTGTCGGGGGGGAGAGATGATTGATTCATAGTTTTCCCAAGGTATCTGACGTATGCAACTCTAATGAACTGGACTGGAATTCGTACTCGTTTCTTTGATTTGTTATTCCTTGCTGATATCCGTTCACCCCAACGAATAATATACACAGAATCATATTATTTAAAGTTCAACAGACAAACATTTTAAAGGATTTTGTCCCACTTTGAGAACATATAACATTCAATTAAAAACTAGCAGGAATCTTAGGCCTAGTCATTTGCACTATTGTTAGTGCATTAAGGCTACAAATGCAACAATCGCGGCACCCATATTGTTTGTACGTCTATGCAAATATATAAAATAAATGGCTAATAATATCCTTTAATACGTATTTTATTGTTTTGGTCTTTAAAAACCACTTACGAACGAAGTAAAAGCTATATATTAATCAGCTTCAAGTAAGCTAGATTTATATTTAAATGCTTCACGTTAGGGTATTTTAAGGCAAATTTATCTTGATACGGTTCCATTCCGACATTTGAAAATAACTTTTAGCTTAATTTCAGTCAGTAACAAGTGTCCTTATTTAATCTTTCAATTTTCAGTATATATTCAGAAATAAAAAATGACATTATATCTCCTCCTCCCTCTCTCTCTCTCTCTCTCTCTATATATATATATATATATATATATATATATATATATATAATCGTTATATATATATATGGCATATCATATATATATATATATATATATATATATATATATATATATATATATATATATCGGGTCAGAGCTACACAAGGACAAATTTTAACACGAACGAAAACCTACCAAACACTGGCTTGAATATACTTGTTGAAATTGGGACTTCATCGGCTTGTTAAATAACGGCTAGAAATAATGGAACCTTTAATAATTATAAATGGATCTCCACCCCCTTCAGAGAAAACATTGAACGTGTTCACCACATGGTAAGGGGTGACAGGCGATACAATTGACTATAAATACAATAGCCAATGCTATGAGAATATTCCGTGAGAAAGTTCAGAATATTCGTCAGAATCAACTTGGCAAAACGTAGATTTTTGAGTTTTTTTTTCTCATAGTGTGCCATGTTTTCCTAATCCTGCGCAAAAGGGCACATGTTGATCCCATTGCGGGAAAATCTTAATGTCTTTTAGTATAAAAGAGTTACTGCCATATGTTGGTGATGGGACGCTATAAATTGAGCATTATTTCAATTTCCATAATTTTATCAAAAGTGAAAATAAAAGTTTTACCCAAAAAATATTATTTTATTATGAAACAAATAAAAAGATTTCCTCTAAAATTATGACATATATTTGACTTTATTATATATAGAAACACAAAATGCATATTTTAATTAAAAAAAATATCTCTCTTAAATTTATACCATAGAATTTGTAAAATTTCTTATTTTTAATAAAATATTGATGTTTCATTAATTCGAATTCATAATTTTATGCAGATTTGTATTCTTAGACTCTTATAGAAAGATAAATTTCAGTTTTGGTGTCACTATTTGAAGAATAACATTGCGAAAGTTTTAAAAACTACGCTGAAAGACAGTCTAAGAATCTCGCTGAGCAATTGCCGAATAGGTAAAAGATATAGAGGGTCCATTCTGGAAGAATTTCCGGAGTAGACTAATTAATAGTTAAAGTGCCCAGCAAAAGAACATCGATTTCTCCTCTGTATTTCCCCAGCAGATTGTAGAGACATCGTAAGTGATCTACAGTGTGGCAGCAAACCTGCCTTTCCACTCCCCTTCAGTCGATAACGCAGCGTAACGACTGCATTTTACGGTCGACTGGGTCACCTATGAGACAAGTTCTATCAAGCTGTTGAAGACCGCATATCCTTTTAATTACAGGTACCGGAATCAATTTGAACTAATTACCCCGCAACGGATTTCCCCTCTTCGCGAGATTAGTCTTTAACGTGCGACGATACGTATCGGTCAATGAACGATATCAAATATCTTACTTTTAGCGCCAACCTACGTGCCACTTGTAACCCAGTAGTCCAGCCAAGCCAAACCAAACCCAACTTTCATTTGGCATCATAGCATACACGCGTAGCCTGCACGTGCAATCATGTGATACATCAATCGCTATGTTTTCTAGTAGAAGTATTCACATGTTTCACCGCTAAAGTTTAAGGCATGTATTTATTGTCTTGATCTCATCGAGAAACAATCTTTTTCTGCAATCGTTCAAGATATGTTGTCAAGTTTTATTGGACGTTATCTTTTTAGACAGACATATCAATAACAATAGATTCTTCTCGATTAGAATGCAACCATATAATTCTTCATTCACCAGTGGCCTTAAAATCTACTTCGTTTTCCAGGCATCAAATAGTTGGCCTCTCGTATCCGAGTATGACTTTCTGTCCGTGCAGTAAGCCAATCCCTATTGCAGACGCCTGCTCAAGCACATTTGAGATTGCTCAACACTCACTCAACTATGCATCTATGCAGAGAGAAACTTTCTAGGAGAGGGCGAACTATATGGAGTGATCAACAATCTGAACAATACCAGCACGCTCAAACACATGTTAAGGATAACATGCGACTTTGTGTTAGCTCAAATATCGATGGCTCAAAATTAGTTCTGTCTACCGAATTTCATTCGAAATGCTTGAGTGGGAATATTTTTGGCCGAGTCTTCGGGCTCGGAGAACCTACGGTAAACTCGGCCTTGTGCCACATACATCCCTCGTGGTGGGGCTGTTAAATATTAACAGTCGACTAGATTGTTCGTCCGTCGAATTTTATGTGTTGAACAGGGAGGAACCCGGACGAGGCTTAGCTGCAGGGCAAAGTTTCGTCCCGGGAGGTAGACAGAACTTGAACCCGTTTATGCGGGTTCTAAGGAAATCATTTTGGACGAGCCTAAGGTCTCGGAGAACACATGGTAAACTCGGCCTTGTGCCACATACATCCCTCGTGGAAGGCGGCTGTTAAATATAACAGTGGCATATCCTCTTCAATTGTGGAACTCTCTGCCTTGAGCAGAGAGGAACCCGGACGGAGCTTTGCAGGTGGGCAAAGTTACGTCCGGCGAGTTAGACAGACCCCGAACCCGTTTATGCTAATATTTTTGGCCTTGTGCCACATACATCCATCGTGGTGTGGGGCTGTTAAATATTAACAGTTGCATAGATTGTCCAACCGAGGCTGTGACAGTTCGCAGATGCAGTCGAACTCTTTGCCTTTGGGCAGAGAGGAACGAGGGTGAGGCTGTGCCGAAGGACAGAATATCTTCCGACGAGGTAGAGAGACCCGAACCCGTCTATGCAGGTTCAACAGGGATATTTTTAGCCGAAACTACGGGCTCGGCTAACCCACGTTAAACACGGCCTTATGCTGCAACTACCTTCGTGGGCAGCTACTAAATATCAAATGTAGTATAGATTGAAAGCTGCTCAACAGACATACACTGCAAAGCTGTGTTGTATTTACTGTTCAATATACGATTTATCTGCAAACTCTTGTTTTGTTATTTCTTAACCATTCATTTGGTTACAACAGTATATCATTCTGATATAATGAAAAAAATTGTATGTAATTTTCGATAGAGCTTTTTCTGCAGATCATTTTACAAGACCTAACTTACATGTATTTGTATTGCTTTTGCTTTAAGGTTGTCTCTACTATGAATTTCTTCCAAAACACATTATTGTATTAGATCAACATCTCTGTTACCTGTGGTTCTAAATATTCTTTCAGGTATTTTCCAGTCTCACTTCTTGTCTCTTGAGGAAATATTAACTGGTGTTCTGAGCCACTTTCTTTATTTCGTTTAATGTCGCCATTTCCGTAATAACTTCTTTATACAACGAATTATCTTTATTAAACTTGCCATCAACTCCTAAAAAGACAAACTTATTAATATCTGCAGTGTCTAATTAATGTGTCATTATTTTTATTTTAGCTTTTTCTCCATCAATCTTTTACTCATCAAATATAATATTTGTAAAATCAACTCCTGTTTTTTTTTTAAAATTCCATATGCTGTATGTTCAAGAGAAAGACATTAGGAAGATTAGAGGAACCATCTTGTTGCAGAGGTGTAGGTTGTTAGAAAAATATGTATATATCAGAAGGTAGATTTTTGTTGGCTGCATAAAAATAAACTTCTCTACAAACAGTTAACTTTGGGTATGCAACAAGGTCATAAAATAAAAATATAGAACATCAGTATTTTTTCTAGAAATAACAAAACATTTTTTATATAAATAAAATAAAAAATTGAAGAATGAATTTACTCAGGTAACTTAAACTGCGTTGCATATTGTTACAAAGAGTATGTTAATATGTAAAATTTATAATTAATAATATAGCAAAAGTATTTTACCTTTAAATTTGAAATTCTGAAAGCCTTTTAAGAGAAAAAATACTCTGAACTCACAGAGAATTTGCTAGTTCATGAAATAAAGTTAAATCTCAATGAAAGAAATGTACAGAGTTACTTTCTGTGTAATATGTTTGTTTGGAAAAGTCTATGTTCTTTGAGTAGACTTCTTGCTGTCACGATACAAATCGTAGATGTTAAAATTTTAGTGTAGTTTGTTGGTGAGTGAGTGAATTCGATGATTGGGATTATGTTAGGAAGTCTAACCTAGACACTTCAAAGATTTAAACGGCGTGAATTTGCTTGCTGAATTGTTTGATGGCGTAAAGCTCACTGAAGATGTTGAATAGTTTCTGTTGCTTGTAGTTGAAGGTGTGAATAAAATAGGTTAAAAGATGTGTAATGTTCTTCCGTACGTGTGTGTGTGTGCGCCATAACGTCTTCCATTAAGCAATAGACGCGGGCTATTCACTGAACTACATCGTTGTAGTTCTGAGAAAAACGGAGAAAAGAAGGAAGAATTGAAAATATCGCTTGGTATTTATAATGTTGTATGTCACGTTAGAGGCTCGAAACACATTGACAGTTTTTTTTGGCGTTAAATTATAATTTTAATCGTTCGGACGTAGTGGGTAGCATGATATTGGCATTAATTGACCAATCAGGAGTCAGATAATTATCAAATCTCTGTGATCCACTTTTTGACAGATTTTGTCGATTGCTGTACGGTTACGTAGGAAATGTATTGGGATATTTTTAACCAATTAGTTATATCACAAATAAATTAAATTGAAGTAGGACTGTTGAATTTCACCTATATTGCGATTTTCTTCTGACATTTTAATAAAACGTTTGAAAAAACATTACTCTAGAGAATAATAAATTAAACTACACTGACAATTTATATTTTACTAAAAAAAAATTTCAACTAATATCAGTTTTTACCATATATTTATTAAAATGTTCCTATGTAAATAAAAACAAAACCTTCGCTGATTTAGCGGTGTAAATGTAAAAAAAAAATCATCCACGAAATTTAAACCCGGTTCATTGAAAATAAAAACATGAAAATTATTTTTGTTGTCTTTTAGCTATTTTCCGAAATAAAAGTATCACTTAAAACAAATTAAGACATGTTTATGATTTATGAATGTTTTTTACTCAATTTGTTTCGAAAACATTTTTTTCAGAAGGAAAAATAATCTACAAAACTGAATTTAATTGAACTTAATATAATCTGCGAGTTAAATACATCGACATTGATTTTTTTAAAATGCACGTAAATAATTAAAATTTATAAAGCATATTATTTCTTATAACAATTATGAGTGTAATGTTTTGCATGATTAACATTTCCTGTATTTTGAAGAAATATTAAGCCTCAGTTTTAAATTTCTTTATATTCAATTTATTTCGCAGCATCGAATAAACATGTCTAGTTATTTACTTCAGATAATACCGCAATTTCTCCTAGATATCAATTAATTTGAATTTAATTGAATTTCTTCAAATGGAATCGAGATTTTAGCGCAAAATATTTTATGTGAGTTTATATGATATCATACAGCAACCTATCCCATATTCTGGTTTAAAAAAATCTTTGTTCCATACATTCGGCTTTGTGGCACATGTAAACTACGGCTAGTAAATTACTTGTGCAATTTGATGTGGTCTATTGAATAGAAAGCTTGTCTCGATTACGACTGAGTAGAGAGTTCGATACACACTGGGTGCACAAACATTTTGGCTTTGTGATACTTCAAATTTACACTTAGAAAATCGATATATGTTGCTTATTTTATGCGTGACATGAGGGATTATGTATCTCTATATATTTCTATGTTTTTTTTTTATCTGGGTAACGATGTCATGCAGATGACACAGTGTTGATAGCGGCCATGGAAAAGAACACATATACGAACGTCTACAGGAGATAGTGATGTAAAGCTAGAAGAAAAGAATAAACATCAATTGTAAGAAGACGGAATGTTTGGTTGTCAGCAAAAGTAAGACTTCAAAATGTAAATAAGAGAAAACAAAATCAAGTACAAAAATTATTATTATTATTTTTTAAGCATTACGCCCCGAGCAAGGCGTGAAGCCCCTAGGATGCAGGGGTTTACAGAAGATTTGGAGCGAGAGCAGATAGGAGTGATAGAAGAAAGGATGAGGAGAAGGATAGTGGATAGATCAAGGTAACAGGAGGGGTCGATTGACATTACATTTGAATAGTTGGAGATTATAGCTCTCAGGGAAACAGTAATTGGGAAGAGTGTTCCGCAGGCGAGAGGTGCGAGGTATGAAGCTATTGGAGTAGAAGAGACGGCTACATTTAAAAGTTTCTGTAGTGTAAGGGTGGGAGCGGGATGCCAGCTTCGTAGGGCGCTTGAATTCATGGAGTCTGGGAACCAGTGAAAGCAGCTTATCGGAGCAATTACCATGAACGTATTTGTAGAAAAGACAGAGAGAGGTGACAGCGCGTCTGTGAGAGAGTGACTGCAGACGAGACGCCAGATCAGGGACAATTACATTACATATCCGTCTCTGGATCTTGTAAAGAATTCCGAGGTAAACAGTAGGTGCCCCAGACCATATATGGCAGCAATACTCCATGCAAGGGCGAAAGGTTAGGGTTTTCAAAGAGAACTGAATGTGCGACACTGAAATCTGAAGGCATATTGGGTTAGCGAAAATGCCTTTCTAAAGCTAAGCAAGTATTAATAAACTGGAGAAATGATTACTGGAATATTGTGTAATATCTGTACTTCGATATGGCATTGAATTTTGGACCATCCTCGCAGAGATGAAATATACACATGAATTCATATAAATTTCCTCCACTACAAAGATTCCAAGAATAACATGAACTGAACATGTAAGCAAGGATGAAGATTTCGAGAAAATGTAAAAAAAAAGAAAAAGGAAACATACTTAACATCAGAAAGTGATATTTGAGATTTGAAGGTAAGAGTTTCTGGAAAATGTGACACTCACTGGACAATTGAAAGCAAGAGAGACAGGTAACATCGCACAAACTGATTAAAAGTTCTTGAGTAATTTTATGACCGAACAGCAGTTTTTAGAGTAAAGAAAAATATAGAGTTCACTACCCAACATGAAAACCGTTAGTGGCCCATTGGCGGGCCGTGGATGGCAACGTCATCGGTCCTAAGGTGGCAGCGAATCGCAGGCCACCGATAGTCTTCTAGCGGTCCGCCAGTGTTATCATTGCCGAGACGAACACGCCGGCGGGCCAATAGCGTTTACCCCTGGTGGTATGCCACCTAGTGGCAGATTGATGGCTTGCGTGTAGAGTAAGAGCTACAAAAGATAGGAAATTATGAAAATATATGATCGTCGACGTCCTGAAAGAGCATGACAAAGAAGAAGAAGAAGAAGAAGAAGAAGAAGAAGAAGAAGAAGAAGAAGGTGTTAGCTTACTGCAAATCCCACTTCCTGCTCTGAGATTCATTTACCCAATATCGTAAGGTAGGTTATTAGATGATTTTTCCTACCTTACTCTCCTTCAGTTTCTCCTAAAAGTCTTACATACCACCGGCGCTCTGCTCTTTTCTTTTTTGATCCTATTCATTTCAGACGCTTCTTTCTGATCCTTAATAAAAGTGTTTTTGTTATTCCCATTTCATTTAAAAAGTTCTCCATGGCCATATGTTCCGTTGATATCATTATAAATATCTCTCATTTGAATCACATCCATGTTTCATTACGCGTTCTCTTCATCTGTGAGGAAATTAGCCATCATTCACTGCCATATAACAGGATTCATATAACCTAGAATTTCAATTATTTTTTCTCGCTTCTAAAGACATTTGCCTGTCTCGTAATACTTCGTTTAGTTTTTAGATGGCTTCATTCACTATTCAAGCGCGACATCAAGATTCTGTGTCGTATTTTCGCTTTTCTGTTATAACATTTCCTGTCTGGATAAATGTCTGTACTTGCTTGATTCAGACGTCTTTGCACCTACAGCCGCCTCTCTGGCGAAAGACCATATTTTTTTATATTCGTAAAATATTCCTTCTTGTTTTCTTTCAATATAGTGGGAAAGATATACTTTTCTTTTCTTTATATACTTTGAAAAATATCTCTAGATTGAATAAATCCTTTAAGATGGTTGCTTGTTTTTTTTGTGGCATATCAACCTCAATGGGTCATCTAATGCCAACAAATTTTTTTTAAATAGATTCATAGCGATAGCTTAGTAAAAAAGATGTGTATGTATAAATATATATTGAACAATTTTTCAATTACTCATATTTTTGAGTACAGTCTAACTTCTTTTAGGAAATTTACACTTTTTGATGGTTTTATTTTTAAAAAAATTTTTTTTAAGAAGTTACTCATTTGGTAATATTTTGTTAGCACTAGATTAAAATCTACACACTCTAACAGTATATTTTCACATACATCCATCCGCATCCAGTCCTTCATATATATACACACATTTACCGACATTCCCGGAGTTGTTTTTTTCTATTTTTTTAATTTTTAGGTCTGATGAATTGGATCATATTTACGATTCCAATGGAATAAATTATGACCACGGAATATTAGTGTTTAAGCCTTTTTATTTTATCCTTACTTTGTCCTAGACATTGAGTTCTACCTGGATTCTATCCTCCCTGAATTTTTATTCAAAAATATATATATATATATGTGTATGCACCTATGTATATATATCTATATATTTTGCATATGTATGTATAATATTATATATATATATATATATATATATATATATATATATATATATATATATATATATATATATATATATATATATATACAGGTTGACCCAAAACAAGGGGAATTTTTGAAGTGCGTATTGCCAGACATGAGCAAGTGGCAACACTGCGAAGCAGTGACCCCGAGCAAGTAAACATTTCGCCATTTAGAATTCAAGATGAAATTCACAGTATCCCAACTGAAATGTTGCAGCAGTCAGTGAGGAATCTCAACAGCAGATTTCAAGAATGCATTCGTACAGGTGGACGCCATCTACAGGACGTAATAAAAAAAAAAAATGAAAATTCCAGCATTCGAATGCTTGTTTCTGCCATTTTAAACTAATAAGCAGAAGTCTTCTGGACAGTGTTGATAATGATTTGTTCTATGTACAATTATATACTTAATAAACCGGATTTATAATCTGTTGATATGTACATCAATATGTGTGCATCTATATGTCTTCAAATAACTTGTTACATAGGGAGATATGGTGATATTATAAGCGTAGCTTAGACATGGTACAAGGCTGAAAGAATCGGGCACCACTGAGGATCGAACTCTCTCTTCAGACCAAATTGATGTAGATTGACAGGATCGCTAACCATTGCAACAGTTTGAGTTGTCCTACTCAGCTAGAGATAGGTACGACACACAACTAATATATTTTACGTATTCTCACGGTAGTTGGAAAATTATTTTATATCTTTATTTCAAAATATATTGTTAATGTGGAAAACTTCACTGTGTTTTTATAATAATATATAAGATATTTTTGCATCTTTTCCATTCTCTCTTTCAGGCAAATTGTAATCAGTCTGTTGTCATCAAAATTAAAAAAAATTAAAAATAAATTATTTAACGAGAACTGCTAAAGAACTTCTACATATAAGGTTTAAATCATAAACGGGATTTAATCAAATAGAACGTAAACAAAACAATGTCTCAAAAATATAGCAATGAAAGTTCCCGAAATTCAACAAGAAAAGGACATGGTATTATATAAGCATCGAATGAAATTAAAGTGATAAAATCTAATTTCAGAGTCGATAAATTTGAAGCAAAATAAAGTGTTCATATAATTAACATAAAACCACGTTTCTGTCACGCTGTGAATATCCTTACCCTCCTCCTCATCATCATCATCATCAATCTTATGAACAGTTATGGCATTAGTATGAGCGCATGATTAAATCCATGTACATATTTGAAGGTCGTCAAACGCAACTTTTCTTGGATAAATGAACCTGGCGGAGACGAAATCTTTATCAAAACCAACAAGCTGGAGTCATCCAAAATGAATGTTCACCTTGGTCACGGACACTTGGCGATTGATTCAATCGCGGCAAATCTTCGCCCAGGCCGTTGAGAATCTAGGATACTATCTGGCTCAAAATTGTCCAATGTGCTCAGTGGATCAGACATTCCATGAAAGTTCATCTTCCTTTGACAGTTTTTTTTTTTTTTGTTAATCATTCTAGGTGTTTAAACACATTCATAAACAGAATTGTCTAATGGAGGAGGGTTTAGTCACCGATGGCAAAATCATGCGCAGGTAAAGAATTCTTTCGGTGAAGAATTTTAAAAATAATTCGTTTCCCAAATTACATCACGAACGAACTAGAGAAGGTCCATTTCATGCGAAATGATTATGAAGACTTATTTCTATATAATTCATCCTGGAAAAAAACCAGTGTTCATTTGTATGATAGACTTTGAACAGAATCTTGTCCATGAAAAACAAAAGAAATATGTTCGTAAGTATCTTGATACTAATTCACATGGGGATGTAACACATCGAACAGATAATGCATGCTGTCTCGTCAACCTAAACAGGGCAGACTTCGGAAATCATTCCAGAAACTTAGATAAATCATTTCATATATGTCATACATTATTACTCTTGCAGCGGCATTGTAAAGATTGTTTCTTATTTTGGTGAATAAAATGTCAAATAATCTAGTAATAAGTACTGCAAGAGGTGTCTAAAATTGTCACATCTGCGCAAGATAATGTAAGACCTTAGCTGGACTAAAAAAAAAAAAACATCCGCGTTTCTCATACCTGAAATGCCATGACTTGAAATACGGATAGACAAAGTGTTAGGTCTGTAATCAAAGAGAACGCCATGTAAATGCGCAGATATGTGTATTTTCTCCGGTTTTATTCAAATACTTCAGTGATATTAAGAGGATTAAAAGTGATACTTTATAAAAACATAATATTCTTAGATGGCAGGATCAGAAAATAAACTGCAAAAATCCTCTAAACTGTAGTAAACACATTCGTGGCAAAATTATTAATTCTTAACTTTAAAACAATGTTCGACTGTCAACAAGCGGGATTGCTCCAGTTGTGACTTAAGGATATCTGATATTAAAACAAAACAAGTTTTTTCTTGTATGTGGCGTGTCCTTTCAGAAAGTAGACGATCATGGCTCTCTACAATCCCTTTTTCTTTGTAGATCTTCAAAAACTTTGTATTTCTGTTATTTCTCTTAATCTCTGTTCCGTCATCCATTTTCACAAGCTCATTAACTTATGCGTTCTTTGCTTCTGCTTCCCTCTTTCGCGCCATCTGTTACGTGAGTATCACATTTCCGATTACTGCTCCTTCATTCCTAGAAACATCAACTGTCTCTTCCAGTTGTTAATTATTAGTTTCCATTTTGTTTAACTTTTCTCAAACACTTCGTCGTTACTCACATATTAGGTGCACAGTATCCTCACAGAGATTTAACTATGTGTATATTCTCCTATCGGACTAAGAAATACGTGACACCGAAATCGAAAAGTTCAGTTGTATAGCAAACGAGGCCTTGCAAAAACTAAACTATTAATCGTTAGCAAGATTCCAGTGGAAACAATAATAATTTGCTTAACCGTATTGCACGAACTACATTCCATTATGACAATGAATGCTAGATTATTTGCTCATAGAATAAATGGAGAATTTAAGCCAAGGATGAATGCTAAGTATACTACATAAATAAAACATGAACAAAGAATACGTTTTAAGGAAAATAATATGCAATGTGAACACGTAATCTGAAAGAGACATTTGGAATTTCTGGGGTAAATGATGGTACCTTGGACTAAACGACATAAAATATACATATTAAAAGGAGTAGAATCAGGGGAAATCAACGAGCAACCTACGTAACGTGTTTATTAAAATGGATATCAGAGAAGATTATGTAAGTGATGATAAAGAAACATTCTTTCCTGTGGCCTTTAATAAATGGGTAGTTGAAAAGAACCATGACAATAAGAAAGGATAATATTAATAACTGAGTAGATTTACACTGAACTTCTTCTGAATAGATAAGGAATATAGGAGAAGTGCATACACCATCTGAAACATTGGAATACTACAGCAAAGTGAATGGATCTTATATGGATTAAACCTTAGGCAATCTCTAACATCATAAATAACACTTCCCGACATCTAATGTGTCTTATCAAATAATCAGTTAACATATTTCTTTATAGGATGTATATATTTTTAAACTTTGGATATATGAGAGACAGATTCCGCATCCAACGTAAACTGGGGTTAGTTTTTGAACATGTTTGTAAAATTCATGTTTTATACGGGAATAAATTCATTATATTTTATAGCTGATATTCTGTATTAATGAAAATATGTAAAATCTATCTGTCAAATATAGTAATCGTTTCCTGTATGAGAATTTAGGCAAATATTGTTTTTTTTCTTTTTTTAAATACTGAACTCTAATGTAATAGCATTCCTCGTATATAGCAGTGCATGTTAGGCAATATCTTAACAGATGAAGAAGAGATTTAGAGAAATATGGTTCTACAAATAATACTGAGAATACTCATGGAGATACTAGATATGAGAGCAACATAGAAGTTTTATGGAAAATGTAACTGACGGTTCCACAAGACAATAAATATAGAAAGTAGGCTTGGGGTATTTGACACTTACAAGATGTCGTTTAGGTAAAAGTCACAGGGGTAAACAGCTTTCGTAAATGGATACATGAACAACGATTATGACATATATTGAATAGTCAAAACTTATTAGAAGAAAAAATAATGAAATATTGTGGAGAGTCATAATCACCCATGTTTTATCGGGACACGCCATATACTATATGACAAATTACATATTACGTTCTACAATAATTCATTTATTTATTTCTGATAATATATTATATTATTATCTGATGTGGCAAATATATTCACACGAGACGAAATCGTTTTCTATTATTAGAAAATTGCATCCATATTATCAAATGTAGTCTGGGACTTATTTCTCTTTTATTATATATATATATATATATATATATATATATATATATATATATATATATATGTGTGTGTGTGTGTGTGTGTGTGTGTGTGTGTGTGTAAGGAAAAGAAAATCTCTTTTAATCTGATTGCAACAAAATAATAGTTCGATTATTTCAATATGCGATTCAGTATATTCAAGCACAGCTTCAAATATGAAGTCTACAGCCTATTTTAGATAAATGGCAGCAAATCGATTAAAAATCAATGATGCATTTGGAACTGATATTGATGTAGATTATGTGGATTTATTTAGATTACGCAGGATAGAGACATATTTGCTAGAGGTATCATGAATTTGTTTCTATTGAGAATTCATGAGAAGGAAATATAGCTCAAACCAACACAGGAAAATAAGTGCATTTAATAATCATAAAATAGTGCAACAAAGACTAAAACTATGTTTTCTAAATTATGTGGATGGACACGTGCGTTCACACTTACAGATATCCACACACTGATATATATATATATATATATATATATATATATATATATATATATATATATATATATATATATATATATATATATATGAAGATATATAGTCTTAAGGTGTGTTATATTTATGGGATAAAGTGCTCAATATCAGAGATAGAACGTTGTAAATATAAAAGTGAACATAGAAGTCAACACAGAGGCGACAGTCTGTTTCCTGCTTTATGCAATTGTCAGACTTGACGATTGCATATAACATAAAAAAGACTGTCACCTCTAAGTGTTGAGTTCTATGTTCACTTTTTATATATATATATATATATATATATATATATATATATATATATATATATATATATATATAGTTCAATAAGAGTAGATAGGTTGACCTATCACATGGTTGACATTCATTCCGATTCCTACACTAATGTAATTTCAAACCTATATTTCAGATGTCTTCGTCTGCTATAGGAAATTATATTTACTAATTATATATTTTTCTGCTTCTTCTGCTATAGTCAAGTAGGTTTGCCTATGGTCCAGTTCAAACATCTCAGTTTTTTGAACAGGAGTAGAGGTGCATCCTTTGAATCCTGTTTGGGATTAGGTTTCCCATTATATTCTAAAGTCTTTTCATTCTTCTTCACTTCCAGTACTCCCTTGCATCTTATCGGCATTATCGCCATACTTAGAGGGAATGTATTAAAAATGAATATGTAATTTGCCTTAACATAGACATTAGAAAAATACAAAATAGTATAACAACAACGTAGACATTTGTATTATAGATAAGCAGATGCTGAAGGCGTGACTTTCAAGAAACAGGAAAACCGTGCTTTTATTTGGAATATGGGAAATGTCATATCTCTTATCGGAGATATCTCCTTCCCAACCGGGCAGTTTCTCCTAAATTATCTAAATTAAATAATATAATACTTTTGGGACAAATTCTCTTAATGAAAGTTATACATTTTCCAGTAACAGCTATTTGTCATTTCTATTTTATATAATAAATATATTGAAAAATAAGGATATGCCTTGTAGATGCTTTCATTCGTTATATTCTCATTTTTAAAGGGCATATATATGACCGCGTTAGATATAGACAGGAATTATGTGGCAATCACGATGCTATACCTCCGAAAGCGGCTGGATGTTTTTATTGAAGCACTAACATACCACTCAGTTTTATACAATTATTTTGCTAACTAACTAGAGGTATTAAAGAATCAGAATTTTATTTTATAAATTCCTGCGTCATTTGAATGTAGACATATAATTTTCTAGTGTATAGATGAGATGTACTCCGCCCGGATAACAATCTACATTTGGTGTATAAAGTTGTATATTCTGTAACTCTGTTGAGCGGACCTTATATAGAGTTTCTGAGAGAGTGAAAAAATAGCGATTTTCATCTGATGCAATCAGCTGATTGACAAAGGCAAGTACGCTCAAAGTCTTTCTCAGCATGACTTGCAACTTCTATCTAAAGTCATCCACGAATTCTACCAACTTCACTCGTTGCTAGATTTTAAGGCACTTTCCAGTGTCCCCACACATTCCAACGGATCACCTTTCCAAGCCGGTAAAATCAGAAAGACATCATCTTTACTAATTGACAACAGCAATATTCGAACGAGTATTTCATATTCAGAAAGATATATATATATATATATATATATATATATATATATATATATATATATATATCGATCGAATCGTCCATTTTTTCATCGTCTTTCGCAAGGTATAGTATACATGATTTACACATAATTTACTGTGAGAGCTCGACCCCCAATATGTGTTAAGAAGTATCAATAAGAGTACAGCCGCTCGCCTTAGCGAGAGATAACCTCAAGGTCAGAACTCTGATGACTAAAGGTTGCTAACATTGTTTTGGAGGTATTGAAAGTTAAAAAAAGGTTACCGTCACATTGGACTGTGTGTGCACGGTTATAGGTCTATTGAAGCTCAAGTTTTAAATTTAAATTGTGACAAGCGAAATGTGCAAACCTAGCTAGTTTCATTCATTTATTTTTCTTACAGTTTTCCTTTTACTTACCAAACATTGTAACTGATAGATTATTAGGAACGAATATATGTAGTGATATACGTGACGTCAGTTAATGGTCGTAGATACACACATTCGTCGATTATTTATGAACTTTAACGAGTCACTATTATTTATACTCTTCATTAAATGGTTAGGTCCAATATTGTCTTTAGAAACACCACAATTGTTCTTGACATGGATTTACCGTTGACCTCTTCTAACTAGCGTCTTTCGTATTAACTGGATATTCAGAATTTCTTATAGACTGTTTAACTTAAGACAGAGAAATCGTGTCTCTCTTCCAAACACGTTAAGAAGCTACTTTATGGAATTAAAACTCGGTGAATGTCCTATAAAATTAAAGGAAGAAAAAGCATGGCTGTTTTCCATGAACCAATCTGTCACTAAAATTGATTTACATCACGTTGCGCTGTTCTGCTTGAAGTTGCCACAAGATGATTACACCGAAGTCAAATATTTGAGGGATGCAATCAAGTATATTAACTTGCTAGGCCGCTGCATTTAAAATATAATTTATTGATATCAATATTCACAATGTATTCTAATAATACAATAATGCATAAAATTGTACATCCGCAACCATCCTGGCGCGCTGATGCAAGGTAAGGCGATTCATATTTTAATGAGGGTTACCTCACATTCTGGGTCTACCATGAAAATGCTGCTGTAGAATTCGAGACTGATCAGATCAAGCTGCTATTTTTTTCACTCTTCTATAGTTCGATTCTTGCAATTCATCTCGAACTCTAACCTCCTGTTATATTCTATGAGCTGAAGTAACAGGCGTTGCCCGGGTCTACATGGCTGAAATGTTATAAGCGCACACTCTGTATATTCTCAACCTCCTGTCTAAAAATGTGTTTGCGTCTGCTTCCGTTGGTATACTAAGCTAGTCACCCCCTTATCTTTTTGCTGTATGTCCTTCGGAAGTGTATGGTTGGTCTTAATAAAGGAATTCCATCGATAAAAACCTTCTTGTGTGGCCTTTGCTTGGGGCTAAATCTTTCACTGTTTTAGATATTCTTATGGCAAATAGATTGTACAAAAATCTAATAATGAAACAAAAACAGAAATGAAGTGTCAGGGCTTGATTTAACTGCAAGTGCAAATGCATAAGCGCCAAGCTCATTCTTCGCACGTTTACTGTAAAGCTGGGGTTAATACAATGTTATTTCCCTTTTTAACACTTCAATAGTCCTTCACAAAGAAACATTGCATCAAAGGTCGTTCAAATGACAATGCAGTATAGATACTATTGGCTAAATTGCAAATGCTAATTTTGAACCTAGTTTGTCGCAGATTTCGTTCTGTTAACTGAAATAATCTAAACCAGATATACACACAAGACACTTTGCGTCGTCAGATGTAATTTACACGACAAATATGGAAAGCACCAGATCAAGATCCAGGGAGTTATGGCCGAAAAACGGGCTTTCTGAAAAGCAATTCGTTATACGCGGGGAAATGAGCAGGACTAAATCCACACTGTCTTAGATCTTATACGATGGCAACAATTGGTGTCATTTTTTAAGTAGTATGTAAAGACGATTTTTTCACACTTTCTTCAAATTTTTATATATTAATAATGTTTGCAACAATATAATAGTAATATAGGTGTAGGTTCCATTACAGACATTCTGAAATGCATACATGCATACATATATATGTGTGGATGTGTACGCATGTGTCTTTTTGTGTGTGCTTCTGTAAGTGTCTTCATCTGAATGTATGTTTATAGCTGTGTGTGTGCTCATAATTGTGCTTGTTTATATCTCTGTATATTTACGTCTATATCTGTGTGCGTGCGCGCATTTTGCCTGTTTGTGTGTGTAAGTGTAGAGACTACACTCAACAACGTGTGGTGAATATCGGTGACATTTTTGAAAGGAAAAATCAGTCTAGGTTGAGTTGAATGTTGCCATCAAACATGAAACAAAGTGTAGCCACTCACCTTTGACGTTAGCGTTATATCTATATTTAAACACACTCTTGCCCTGATATTGATTACTTCTAGTCATAAGTATATGCATAAATACATGCGTATATTACCCTAAAATATTATTTCTATACTATATATATATGTGTGAGGGTATGATTTTTGTGTGTGTGTGTGTTTGGTTGCTATGCATTGGAAAATGTTGATTTCCTATAAGATTAGTATGTATTATTAACTAACTTAAATGTTATGTACAGAAAATTTACCATTTTAGGTTAGGATTTATGTCTAATTTAAATACTAATTAATTTCAACATTATTATTTGTTTTATTTATTTCTATCGTCATAATTTCTTCTTATTATTAGGCCATCATCTTTATATGAAACTGTACCCTTTTTTATTATTAACTTTCAATAAATTATTTAAGATACATATGCCCGTGAATCCCAGGCGCCTTCATAACTACCCATTGCTATATCAAATTCTCATTAGTTGATTTTACTATTATGTTTTCCCTATTTTATTGTAAGAAAACTACAACAAAATAATAATAATAATAATAATAGTAATAATAGTAATAATAATAATAATAATAATAATAAACATTTGAATCCACCTTATTCATTAATGTATAATAAAATATATAAATTAAAATAATTTTTTAAATTTGTACGGCCTACAAGTTCATTTCAGCATATGCGATTTCACAATATATTTCCCTCTCTCCCTCAAGTTTCGCTATTTTTATTTATACATACATACATATATATATATATATATATATATATATATATATATATATATATATATATATATATATATGTATGAAGAAAATATATGAATATATATATATATAGAGAGAGAGAGAGAGAGATAGATAGATAGATAGATAGATAGATAGATAGATATAAACAAGCGCACAAACATACATACGCCGACATTGGCTCCTCCTCACTCTTTCCATCTATCTATCTATATATATCTATATATATATATATATATATATATATATATATATATATATATATATATATATATATATATTAAAATGTTATAATAACCAATCACACCACCTTGGTTTTAACCTTTCCGTATCTTCAGGCGATCCGGACGAAATAATTTCATAACGCTTTATTATCTAAGATTGAAAAAAGCGCACAGGCAGATAGAGTGGGCTGAAGAAAAAAATGTTTTTTGAAATTGTATCGCAGGTGGATATATGAAATGTATATACTTTCATCCAGCTTCATATGATTTCAAAAGAAATATGTTTGTGTGTATGCTTTGTTTTTATTTCTGATCTCTCATTCAGGAGGATTAAAATTGTTAAGTTTTCTTTCTTATAAAGATTGTAAATATCAGTATGGTTGTTTTAGTTTGGCATTTTGAAAAATATATCCGAGTTTACAATTGGACATTTGCTATTTTCTTTGACTTTCCACACATGTCTGTCTAGTGTAAGTCTTTCTAGCTTGAATAAATACTTGTGATCATAACATTCTCGATTTGAAACTTCCTTCAGAACATCCTACTTATATTTTAGTCTGCCCATTGTATCTTTTACTTCTACTTTATAAAGTATTCCATGCAAAGTCCATCTAGTGGACATTGACTTTTATTTCTACAGTTACATGTTTTACTGTTAACGACATCTTGCTGCACGCTCTTTTTACGATTTACTGTCATTTTTCTTCGTATTGTGGTTTATAGTGAAGCTCTAGTTTGTTTTTATTAAATATTTTGTGTAATTCGGATTTTTGTGGGTAGGGATTATGAAGTAATTTGAAAAATATTTTCCTATTTTATATTTGACCTCTAAGTTAAATGCGGGGGTTGGTGGCTTAAAAACAAATTATATTTTCACTGATTTTTCTTATGTTGTTTATTTAGGTTTTAATTCTAGTTTCGATTTATGTCCCTCTCCTTTTAAATTCTATTCATACTATTTCTTTCTAGCTTCGAAAATTATAATAGGAATTTCTAGATAACTTAGTATCTGTACCTTTAGGGTATTGCTTTATTATACACCCGAGGTAATTGTATGCAACATTTACGTATTTTAATTATGTGTTTGCGTTTATTGAGAGACACAGCCAATTTGCAGATTTAAATCTACATAAAAATATTGGACAACACTCTGTTTCCTATCCATCTCTATTTCAAAGCAAATGCTTTTGAAGTCTATGAAGAACGTCATTCTAATATAGTAATTTGCTCTTCTGTTGTTTGGCTATATTACCGACCCGTCTTCCCTGTTCAGGCTGTGGATGTCTCTATGTACTATTTTGTTGAATTAATGTAAATTTTATAGGCGTATTAATTCAGAAATACAGCACCATTAAGCAAAACCTTGTGGTTCATCGATGACGCATTAAAAAAAAAAAACTAGCCTTCTTAATTGTGGAATAATATTGATTAACAGCAAGGTAAATTTGTATTTATTTCTTCAGGTGTTATATTTACAAAGTTTTCAGCGAAATCCAAAGACTCTCTTTTTAGATATAGATTGATAATCTTTTTGGCCATATTTACATAATTTTTTATTTTTTTTATTTGTAATTTTCTGAAATCAAGAGATACACTTACTTGTGTCGTTCCATTGATTGGCTTGCGCAGCAATCCTTAATATATTACACATTAAAAAAAAAGTGTGTGTGTGAGTGAGTGAGTGAGAGAGAGAGAGTGTGTGTGTGAGAGAGAGAGTGCGTGTCTGATTATATTACTCATCATGCACTTTTGTGTTTTTATATGTAGTTGTATATATGATTGTCTTGCGGATGCATACATCAGCTATAATTCTAAATTAACATATTTAGTATTATTATGTATACAGTAATTTACATATTTTTGTCATTTATTATTCTTTCTTAAAAAGCGATTTACTTAACATTTATTTAAAATGTTTCATTTAGAGAATACATTCAGGGTTTTTGTTGTTATTATTTTTAAGGTTATCATTATTTGACTAATTTGAATTTGAAGTCATTTACTCTGCCTAAAAAAGCAGGCCATATCGAGTAATTTACTATATTTCTTTTAAATCTAATTAAACACCACTCCACACAATGTACAAACTTACAACACTTTAAGGAAAAATGTTCTGGCCAGGAAATTCTTTTTTTTAGATTTAGTATTGTCCAATCAATGGCTGGCTGGCTCTCTCTGGCTCTCTCTGGCACTCTCACTCTCTCTCTCTTCCACGTTTTAAAAGAATTTTATATTTGAAAGTGTTGTGGATTCCGGGTTGAAATCCAGTACCAATAAATAACAAACTCCAGGAATGAATATAAGAAAATAATGTATTAACGTAATAATACAAACTGGTAATGCAGGTTAGTAGTTCCAGGAATACAGGTTAGTAGCAAAATATATATACAGTCTTTGGTATTGAAGTATCGCTGTATGACTTCTTACTGAGTCTACGTGCTCGCTCACTGTGACTCCTACAACGCTGTTACCTCACCCTCACTCTTCCGCTTACCTACAACCTTTTACTCTGTCACTCTGGACTCACTGGCAGTAGTATAAGTATACACCGGGTGAGTCCATTTGTATAAAAAGCGGTGGACCCCTCAACACCCCCTCCTTAGATCCCTTTCGGGGAGGGAAGTTAGTAATTTTTTCTCTTATGGTCGTTAATCAGAGGTTCGGTAAATTTTCTCTTCCTGTTTGACCTTTAGTTTCTGTGTCTTCCTGTGGTCTTTGAATCTCAAAAGCTTCAAAGATCGCATCCATTGAATCGTCATTTTCAGCGGATGACGAGCTTGGCTTTTCAACCCGTCTTTTTAGTATTTGGTCAATATGGCTTCTGTGGGCAATTTTTTCGCCTTGTACTGTGTACATCAGATTTCCTAGTCTGTTAATTATTGTGCCAGGCTCCCAGTAAGCCATATTGTTCCTGAACATCCTAAAGTAAACAGGTTCCCCTGGTTTAAATGATCTCTTGGATACTATAGGTGTATGCTGATGTTTATTCTTGTTAGGCAATAGCTTATCAAACACAGACCGTATTTTTCGGGCAAACATCACTTCTACTGGTGAAAGACCAGATTGTGTATTCCCGTTAGGTGTTATTCTGTATATATGGAGAAACTGTCGAATAGCACTATCTGTCGGTACAACCCCTGCTTTTTTTAGAGCTCTCTTTAGTGTGTCTACGAATTCTTCAGCCTGCTCGTTAGACCGTGGGTGATAAGGATCTCTCTTAATGTGCTTTACTTGGTACGTCTCACAGAATGCTTTAAAATCACTGGAGGTAAATTGTATGCCGTTATCAATTACCAAGCAATCCACGAAACCGAATCTCGCGAATAATTCATGTAGGCAGTTTATAGTATTCTCTGTCGTCGGGTGTTTCAATCTGAAGATTTCTCGCCATTTACTGAAACTATCTACTGTTATTAAGTAGTAGTAACCCTCTATGGGTCCCGCATAATCCACATGTATTCTGGACCAGGGTCTGTCCACTGTAGGCCATGGTTTCTGTATAGAAGGTGATACTTTTGACACAGCAGCACAGCCTTTATGTCTTTCCAGCATTTGCGTATTATCATTGTCCATGTTAGGCCAGTAGACGTAACTTCTCATAAGTGCTTTCATCCTAGATGTCCTAAGTGAAAATCCTTCAAAATTCGCCTTAGTAACGATTTTGGTATGACTACTCTTTCGTTATATAACAATATGTGGTCACAAATTGCGGAACTGTCTGCTAAATTCCTTTCCTTTTCTTCTATTTTTTCTTGTTATTCTGAATAAATTCATCCTTTCCGCTTCCCTTCTTATCTCTAGCAAGGTCACAGATAGTTCGTTTATTGTGTTGCATAACGCTTTAATGATTTCATCTTCGGCTTGCAACGCTGCTATTACTGAATATTCCAGCGGTTTGCATTTTGCAGGTATTGATTGCAATAGTCCATTAACGTGCCCAATTTTCTAAGATGGTAAGAACTCAAGTTTGAAATTGTAGTTCAGTAACATAGTTCCCCATCTTAGAAGTCTGTTTGCTGTATAGATTGGTAGTCCTTTTATTGATATAAAAATTGTAAGAAGAGTTGTGTGGTCCGTTTGAAGCGTAAAATCTCTCCCATATATATATGTATATCTGTAGAACCGAGTTATGGCGAATATTAGACCTAGTGCTTCCTTTTCAATCTGCGAGTAGTTCCTCTCCGCAGGTAATAATGATCTCGATACGTGAGCTATGGGTTTCTTTGTGCCATCACACATCTTGTGTAGAATGCAAGCTCCTACTCGGTGAGAGCTCGTGTCACTCGCGATAATAATTTCTAGTTTTGGATCGAAATGATTAATGCTAGTTCCTAAGTTTATTTTTGTCTTATCTCCTTAAACATTTTCTGATATTCTTCCGTTCAATTTCATTTATTCTCTTTTTTTTAGTAATTCGTTGATGTGTGTGTGTGTGGGGGGATCAATCTGTGCATATTTGCGATGAATTCGCTGTAGTAATTAGTTAGACCAAGAAAATTTTGTAATTCCGTGACATTTTTTGGTTCAGGCATACATTTTATTGCGAAAGTCCTGTCTAGATCCGGCTTTCTATCACTTTCATTAATTATATGCCCTAAGTATTTGATTTCATTTAAGAAAAAAATCACACTTTTTTTCTTCTTTTACTTTAAACCCAAAGTCGTGAAGTCTTTTGAAAACTTCCTTTATGTGCAATGCATGCTCTTCAACATTGTCGCTTTTAATTAGGATGTCGTCCAAGTACGCGATCGCAAAATTATGGCTCGTGATCATTATATCCATCGTTTGCTGAAAAATTGCCGGTGCAAATTTTAACCCAAATGGTACTCTGTTGAATTTGTACAGCCCTTTGTGCGTATTAATGCATAGAATTTCCTACTCTCTTCTTGTACTTAAATCTATTTTTGGAAATATCTTGCAGCCGTTAAGCTTAGTGAATATTTCCTCCGGGTTTGGTAATGGGTAATGATGGTCTTTTATAGCCTTGTTTAACCCCGTTGAGAAATCTGCGCATACACGGATGTCCTCTAATTTCTTTTTTACATGGACTACTATTGACGCCCATTCACTAAACTCTATTTTTGACAGGATACCAGTTTGTTTAATCTCTCTAATTCTTTGTCGATTTTTTCTATACTGTCAAACGGTACGTTTCTCTTCTTTTTAAAATACTGGTTGGACGTTTTCTTTTAATTCAATACTAGCTGTAAATTTGTTACATCTACCCAACCCGCTCGAAATTACTTCTGGAAATTGATTATGTAATTCTTCCTTTAGTTTTATAAATTCTGATGATTCGCACTTCATCTTTTTACAAAAAAGAACTGATAGTTAAATTCCATTCGTCGAACTTCTGTATCCAGTGTGTGCCCACCAGATTTTCTGGATACTTCATTACGAATATTTTGAGTTATCTTGTTTTCCCGTGAAATTTTACATTTAGGATTACTTCTACTTCGAATTTTATACGCTTCCCTGTAACAGATATAGCAATTTTCTATGTATGTAGCATTGTAGGTCTATTAAGCTTTCTCCATGTTTGTAGGTTAATCATCGTCAGATCTGAACCTGTGTCAAGTTGTAATTTTATCTTTTTATTTAAGATTTCAAGTCCCACATAGTTCCTTATGTTAGTATTGTCTTCGTTATGCATTCTAGTAGCTCTTATCCTAGTAGTAAATTTTCTGTTCCTACATTGGGATGCCTTGTGACCCATTTTTCCACACGCAAGACATATTTTATATTTAAAATGACAATCCTCATTCCAGTGTAGTCCTCCATATCGATAACATGCAGATTGGGGGGGTTATATTTACTTTGCATTTCGTCATTATTATAGAAATTTTGTTTTCTTTCCGGGGTGGGTGAAAAACGTAAACATTTGTTTAACTTACGAATATGTGATACTCTTGCCTCCTCAATATACTTCGAGTCTTTCTTTATGCTCAGACATTTTTGGCAGTCTTCCGATAGTTTTTTGTAGTGTTAATACAGGTTCATTTTGCAGTTTTGAAAGCATTCTTTTGCTCATTTCGCTAACCTTTGCTGAGACTAACCCTTGTACAAAAATAAGACACTTGAAATTGTCTGGAGTTTATTCTGCCAACTTGAAATCGTCGCAATATTTATTCACGATTACGGTGAACGTGGAATAGTCCTCATTTTCATCCTTTACGAGGTTATGACATTTCCACCTTTGTGAAAGAGTGACGTTTTCGGGCGTTAAATCATTTGTCTTCTTTGGTAAAATGTAATCCACAAATTTTGTTTATTCTTCCGTTGTTAATTTTCTGAGTAATAGTCGTAGCATTTTTGCCTCTGTCCAGTTTTGACAATCGATGTTGAAGATGTCTTCATGAAGTCTTAAAAAGTCCCCAAAATTTTTGTCCTCTTCTAGGGAAAATTTGTATGTTTCTATCGTGTTCCATATTGAGAAAAAGTCGCCTCTTTTTCAATATTTTGTTGTTGTATATTACTCGCTACTTTTATAACTAGCTCCTGGAGTTGTAATTGTCTTTCTTCATTTTGCATTTGTCTTTCATGATTTTCCGTCTACGTTTGTAGTAGTATTTTTCCATTCTTTTTTGTGAATGCAATTGCTGTTCATTTTGTGGTTTAACGAGTTTCTACTAAAATACTTTTAAAATCCTCCATGGTAAGAGTCTTACAAAAAAACTCGATTTTCTGTATTTTAATCCTCGTAACACTTTGATACGCAGTTGTTGTGGATACTTGCAAAACGGCAATTTTCTCTTGAGTCTACAAGAAGTGCAAATTCTTTTCGTCCAAGCTGTTGTGGTGAGAAGAGAGAATTTTTTTCTTTCCGTTTAGGTCCCAATTTCTCGACACCAAGTCGTGGTCGGCAAGGGAGAATTTTTCTTTGTACTCTTTCTGTGTGAGTTCGAATTTCCTCGTCGCCAAAGCTGTTGTGGTGGACGAGAGAGTTTTTTTTTCGTGTGAGTTCGAAGTTTTCGTCGCCAAGTTGACGAGGGGGAATTTTGTCTTTCTTTTTCTTTCTTCCCGTGTGAGTCTGATATCCTCGTCGCCAAGTTGTTCTCGCCGTCTCGCCGTGGGAGGATTTTGTTGGTTGTTCTTCCCGTGTGAGTTCGAAGTCCTTAAGTAATAATACAAACTGGTAAAGCAGGTTAGTATTTCCAGGAATATGGGTTAGTAGCAATGTATATATACAGTCTTTGGTATTGAAGTATCGCTGTATGACTTCTTACTGAGTCTACGTGCTCGCTCACTGTGACTTCTACAACGTTATTACCACACCCTCACTCTTCCGCTTACCTACAATCTTTTAATTTGTCACTCTGGACTCGATTCGAATTGTGTATTCACTGGCAGTAGTGTAAGTATACACTGGGTGACTCCATTTGTATAAAAACGTGTGGACACATCAACAGAAAGTTTGTTATTTTTCTTTCTTCCTCTCTCCCCTTTTCTCTTCTCTCTTGCTTTCTCTTAATCCTGTTAATCTAGAATATGATTCAGGGTGAATTGTCTTCATTTAGTAAGAACATTCGGTCTGATGAGATGAATACAGAAATATTCACGAAATAAATTATAACCAAAATCGAGATTTAAGCTTTTCTTCTTTATATTTTATAATTATTATTATTATTGTTATTATTATTATTATTATTATGCTGTTGTTGTTATAACGCTCTGTAATTTATATTGATCTCTATCTGGATCAATATCCTCCTTTCAATTATCCACACCATCCAGAAATTGGTAATATATATATATATATATATATGTGTGTGTGTGCGCGTGTGTGTGTGTGTGTGTGTGTGTGTGTGTGTTGGGGGTGTATGTGTGTGTGTTTTTCTCTGTGTGTATACACACATTTTATATATATATATATATATATATATATATATATATATATATATATATATATATATATATATATTCATTAATAGTTACAGGTATGAACAGCGGCACATTTTTTCAAGGTACTCGGAATTTCAGCAAAATCTACCATCAGAAAAAAAAATATTGCGACAAAGGTTTTCACACGACACAGTATAGAATAATATGCGATATATTTTTTCTTTATCAAACAATATTACTAGGGAAATTAACCTTCCCCAGGAAATGTCTCGAGCAGTCGTCAAGTATTAGTGAAATTTTCAACATAGACTTAAATCTAAAGTAAGAACCGACAGAAGAAAATTCAAATAAAACGACATATACGGCATTCTGTTACCTTCATATTGAACTGAACATTAATAAATAGAGGATAAGTTGCCCAAATATGCAATATATATATATATGTGTGTGTATGTGTGTGAGAGAGAGAGAGAGAGAGAGTGAGAGAGAGAGAGTGAGTGTGTATATATGTGTCTGTGTATTATAGATGGATAGATAGTTATTTGAGTGTGTGAGTAGCATGAATCAACCAAATAAATCTCTGAGGATGCTTTACATATTTGACCTTGTACAGGAATTAACTTTGTCTAAGAACATCAATGCCCAGCAAGTACTGTCTGTGAAGTGTGTCTAAATACTGACAATGGTTATATCTGATTGAATCAAAGGAAAAAACTCAAAGCTAATCACCTTTGCTTAGTTTCTTGTTATAATCATCTTATCTTTAAGTAGCATATCTAAGCAGTAGACAGTTACCTACCTATGTCTGAACTTCATCGCCATAACTTTGAAATATGTGCACTTATAATAGATCGTTAAAGAATGATATATTTCCAGTGCGTTATGCTTCGGAACAAGTCGTAGTCATACTATGTACATGAAACGATGTAAGGAAAATGATTTTTTTTTGTTTGTTTAGTTTCGAATTATTTTTTAAAAATATTTTATGACGTGGTTTATGATCATCCTTCCCAATATTTTTTATCTTTTATATAAGCCTAGGACGGTTTCCCAGATAAGAAACGACCAAAGCCTAACGCTAGTTTATCGCTTATCCCTTGCTAAATTTTCAGATTAGCTAGATTTCAGTTTCCCCAGAAGTAACCTTTGATGCTCGATTTCGTGACCCGATGTATACATAGATAGATAGTCACTATTATATGAGTATTCCACTGGAAAAAAAGAAATTCACACGTTGATATTTCTCCCTCCTTCACTACAATATTAATCTTTTCAAATCTAGGGTCATACATAATACATCTCAAATATCCTCACGATCTCTGCTTACTTAGATCTTCTTATGTCAATACAACGATGACACTGTAATCTACAAGATTTGTTGATATGTAGGCCTCGAAATGGATTAACATTAAGCGAAATGAAATCATGTATACATTAATTGTGAAAGTTACATTGTAATTATCG
Organism: Acanthosepion pharaonis; assembly: GCA_903632075.3. Lineage (NCBI taxonomy): Eukaryota > Metazoa > Mollusca > Cephalopoda > Sepiida > Sepiidae > Acanthosepion > Acanthosepion pharaonis. The sequence continues at coordinate 517,040 of CAHIKZ030000023.1, forward strand.
TAGATTGGTTTTCCTTTCTTTCTTCCAATAGTTTGAAATTGAGATAGACTCCTCGCTTACTATGGGCCAACCTAAAACCCTCTCTTTGATCCTATTTAGATTATCGAAAACCGATCATTTTTCCCAAGGCAATTTTGCTTATGTGAAATCAACAAACAATGCGAGAATTTTAACTTACCTTGTGAATATCCAGTTTGCGCCTCTATAGCCATTTTGCTGCCAGAAAATTCGCTTCAATTTAGTAGGATGTAAAAATTAATGTTAGCTGATGTTCAGCATATCCTTCCTAATGGTCCATTATTATAGCGAGATATATCTAATATACACACACACACACACACACACACACACACACACACACATATATATATATATATATATATATATATATATATATATATATATATATATATCTTTTAGGCATATCAGATTGAATAAATTACATGCATTACGTCTGCTAATTTTTAACAAAATCACTTCATATTCATGAACTTATTTGTTCATCTACAATTTGGTTTGGGAAGTCATTATTTATTTGCGCCTGCTTAATATTTATTTTAGTTCAGTGTAGAAAATAATTTTTTGTGGAGGAATTAATTTGTGCTAGGTTAATTAAATTCTGTGTAAGCGCTATTTTGTAGTAATCTTGACATTCACTCTTATATGATCTTATACCAATTCAAATGTCCATAGGGAGAATGTATCTCCGACAAAAAAAAAAAAAATAAAATAAATTAATATGTTGGGTATACGACAACTACACTAACAAAACGTCTTATACTCAACATGGTTGACCATTCGTCGATTGCGAGACATCTACAACAACATTACTGCCAATATTCACAATATAAATATTACAGCGCGACAACACTACTATCCCATACTAAGATCCTAAAAACAATTTATATAAAACATTAAATCCGGCACTGAACAGAATCAACTATGAATACTGAGGTAGTGTTCTGAAAAGCCTATGAAGGAAGATTTTTTCGCTATTTACTACCCGTATGGCCATGACATACCACAGAGAAAAAATCCCATAATGAATAAGTTCTTCACGTTCCAATGTACACACAGCTCATTGTTAACAGTATGCATTTAAAAGCATAAGGAAAAATTACAGTAATGGATAGCAACGCACAGCTTTGTATAAATGCTTGTACCCCTGAACAACATATAATTGTGTACTACTTGCATCCTTGAAGATGATCTTGGAAGAAGATTCAAATTACTTCGGAAATTGAAATAAAAGAAATTTAAACAGTTGAATGTCATCAATTAACTTTAACGCCTTACACTATACATGTCTGACGATTCGTCCATAGCGAGGCAGCTACAACAACATTCTTTTCCTCATTCACATTATGAAATTTACTGATTGATAACACAGCTATGCTACGAAAATAATAAATTCAAGCTGGGATCCACGCTCTTTGCGATTGACAGAGAGCGTGGATCCCAGGGTCAACATTCACATCAATACAACTAAATATGTTAGCTCTACCACTGATATTGAGCGCTTTCTAATGTGTACTGCCCATATATAATATATAAATAAATATATATATGTATAATATATATATATATATATATATATATATATATATATATATATATATATATATATATATATATATATATATATATATATATACACATTGTACACACACAAATACATACATAAATATATATATGTGCGTGTGTGTGTGTGTCCGTACCGTCTTTCAATATAACAGATTTTTTTAGAAAGATGAATATATCGTTTGTTTAGGCCGAGTTTCAGTGAGTAACATTTTACTGGGATGACTATTTTCTGATCATCGCTAGAAACTAAAACGTTTTAATGAATCCAAGTTGGTGTTCTTTTTTAATTTTTATTAGATAACGTCATCATTTAAGAATTAAAGATCAGATGAAGTTATTGGCAAAATAAAGGAATACTACTGGCAACGTTGTCAGTATATTTTAGAACTGTAACATGACTAGGGAAAATCCTTCCGTTCAATTTATATTTTGAAATTAATTTAAAATATATAAAAAAGAATCAGCCGTTTCCTAAAGTTAAGACGTTTTTTAAGTAGCTTTAATATTTCTTGTTTTATTATCGATGCTTCGAGAATTTGTATAATCCCTTCATCTGTCAAATTGGCCAGCGCTTCTGTCTGTAATCTCGCCTAATACGTCAAGCATCTCTTCCAAAATGTCTGGTAGTAATAATGATTATTTCTTCTTTTAAATTCTACGAAGACATTTTTTAAAAATTAATTTCATGTAACTTTTTCCTCAGCGCCATGTATATCGCTCACTAACTCTAACTCTATCTGTGCCTCTCTATCTCTTTCTAACTCTCCCCACTTTGTCTCTGTATATATATATATATATATATATATATATATATATATATATATATATATATATATATATATACAGAGAGAGAATGAAAGGAGTGACAGAGACATAGACAAAAAGAGAGTGATACAAGGCTATAAAGGATAATTTTCATGCTTGTATTAAATGTAGAAAAATGATTCGAGTAACTTTTTGTGGTTAAGAATTATTATATTATTATTTTTAGGTGTCCAACTAATACTAGAAAGGTAAAAGAACGTGTTACAGTGGTGAGTTCAGTCTATCTACATGATAATACTGAAAAAAAAACCCTTGCCTTCCCTCAGTGAAGCAAAAGTACAAGTGCCATAAATTTGACTGACTGATGAATAGTAACCAATGCGTAATATCCAATTAATCATGTTAGCTTCGTGTATTGAATAAGGTTTCGATTCGAATTTTTGATAACAGCATTATCGAAAATCTGAATCGAGTAAACTAACAAAATCCTTAAGAAACTCCAACGATTCAACGAATGAAGCGCCGTATGGCCATTTTGACGAGTGCGCCAGTCTCAATATCAAATCCTGTAATAATCTTTCGTTTGGGTTGATAATCTGATTTAGAAAGGGCTTAAAGTTCGCAGAATATTTATTCTTACACATATTAATCCTTTCATACACACACACGTTCATATATATATATATATATATATATATATATATATATATATACCACTACTTGAACACCAACAAATATATCAACAAAATGAAAAAATGGAACATACAAAATTCTATTAGTTTTACCAACGAGATACTATCACTGGTTTAGCAAAAGTGATATAAATATACGATCAGTTAATGACAGTTTCAATTATTTCAATCAGAGAAAAGAACCGTCATGCTCAACATTCTAACTATATATATATATATATATATATATATATATATATATATATATATATATATATGTGTGTGTGTGTGTGTGTGTGTGTGGTGTTTGCGAGTGTGTGTGTGTATATGTGTCTGTGTGTGTTTGTGACTTGTGTGTATATTTGTGTGGGCGCTTTTGTTTAATGAGAGACACTGAGACAACGAGAATATAGAAAGAAACATTTCACTTTAAATACAAATTTTCACTATGTTTTATTGATTACTGTTATTATATATAATGCGACCATAGTGAGTTCAATTCTATGCCAAGATTCCACATATCTACAAATGGTTTCTATCCGTTATTAAATACGCTTTTCCTTAAATCTATCAAACTTCAAATATTTAGTTCACATACAAGCAGTCATACACACACACGCACACACGCACACACATATATATATATATATATATCTAATGATAGATAGAGAGATTGATAAATACATGTCAGTTATATTTATAGTGTAAATGAGTTTCATACAGGAGATATTGTCTTGACGCTTGTAATCAGGTATAGAACAGCGAATAACCGTCTAATAAGGATTACTTTGTCAACAACACACACGCACTCACATATATATGTATGTATGTGAGTGTGTGTGCGAATTGCTGAAAGTGGGTAATTGGTAAAGTGATGAAATAACATCCACGTAATTCTTTTTTGCATCATTTCATGAAATCACTACGAAGGTCTTCTGAAAAGGTAATAGCCCTAGCAATATACTCTCGTGGATGTGACCAAATGATGTTTATTTTAACTTAGTCATCGTCGAGGTTTACACATTTCTTCCATCAGGTTTGCAGTAGTTGTATCCCATTGGCGAAGAAGCTTTCAGTCTGCAGACCTAAAAATACCATCAACAACAGATAGGTCATCATCACCCCAAAGAATTGAGACCAACACCTTTCAAGCAGAAGAAAGGAAATTTGCCTCCTTTAGAATTGGTGAAGTTTTCCACTAAGTGTTTTGTCTTAGGCTCAATGTGATAAATTCAATTCTCAACCTGGATTGGGAAACATTCAAGGAAAACAGCATGATCTGCTTAAAACAAACTCAGATTTACCTGCGATATGATCAGCCTGGTGCACTTTTGTTCAGGTGTCAGATGACATACAACCCATCAAGCAGAAACCTCCATCGTGAAAAGTTCATTTCCAGAATAATATTGGCTATTTCATTTATAACCAGTCACCTATCATTCATCACCATGTAGCATAAACGAACAACGTTCTCCTCGTTGGCGGGACTTACAGGGCGCTCAGACATTGTATCATCTTCAAGATTCTTTCTTTTTCTCTTAATTTCTGCTGCCAACCTTTGCACTGTTGATAAAGCTGATGCCTCATCTTCTGATGTATTAACCGTTTCAGAATGAATGTCCTTGCGGGCTAAACCCATGTTCTGCAGGTGTTTGATACCACGATGCCAACTTAAGTGGCTGTTAGTTAATTTTAAGCCTTGTTTGAACAGTTCAGTGTTAGTTTACATGAAAATAACAAATGCAATTATTAATAATACGATTTGAAATGAATACACGCAATATTTAACAGGTTTAGCATCACTCCTTCATAGTCAGCCCATGAAATATTCAGCCCACATAAACGTGATTTTTCTCTGCCGTTGACCAAAATATATGCTTAGTGATTGTCGAGTTAGCGATAGAAAATATAATAACCAGGTTTTTTTTCTTTCTATTCGACATACCATTTTATAAATAACTGGGACTATTGTCCTCCCCTTGGATTAGCCGGCACTCATTTAGAATTATTTCCACACAATACTGTTTACTCGATACTCAGTCATACTCTTATACAAATGACAAATAGAAAGAAAATAATTTTAATCTTGATTGATAAACTGCGTAATGCTTCTTGCTAATAAAATATAAAATTGTATGGTCGATTATTTTAATTACCGTAGGTGAACGGCACTTTAAACTTTTTTCCCTAAGCATTGTTTGTCCACATATCCCCCATTTCTGTTCATGTTCTGCTATCCATTCACACAATTTCGTTTGCCAGCTTACCCGATGTTCACCTCTGCCTATCTTGAATCTATCCGTATAGATTCAAGTTCTCCTAGACCTATTTCCTTATTACGCTTCCGAATTGTCGTTTTTCTGATCTAATCACAAATTTTCTTATTTTCTTTAAATGTTCCTCGTTTCCCATCGCTCCTCTCAGGATATTCTCTGTTTCATTCAGTAGAACATTCTCTCGGTTTTCATCAATTATAATCTATACTTCTGAAGAAATTGTCCAACATTCACGGCCATTAGGATGATTGATTACTTTGTAGTTAAGAGCACTTTTTTATTATTTTTAGAGAAGCTTTCCTATTTATAATATATTGATTATTTTTCCTTTTGGAAAACCTTTTTTTTATATTCCACTGTAACTTCGGATTTCTGTGTCATATTTCTGTTTCCTATTATAACATTTAATATAATATTATATTTCTGTACTAACATGATTCTGACGCCGCTAATTCTGATCCGGATATTTTTACTCTCTCTCTCACTCTCGTTCTCACTCTCTCTCTTTCTAGTGATTTTTTTTTTTTTTTACTTACAATTGATTATTTCACCTTCCAACTGGTTTTCCTCTATTATTTTGTCTAGAATTACTGTGGCTATCTTTCTGTCTCTGTATTTCTGTAGCATGCATTGTTAAGATTTTGCCTACGAATAAGAAATAATTTTCCGCAGGCCTGTTACTTTGTGGAAGAATTTCCCTCTAGGATGCTTCCCTGACCATAAGAAGCGAAATCTCTCCTACAGAGGAGTGTGGTTTGTGGATAGGGCTCTCCGAGTAGGTCGCTGGATCATCGCTGTTGGACTTGTTTAAGGGTGGAAATAAGTAAAGACAAAGTGAGTTTAACGCTGCCATTCGCGTAGATTTGATTATCGGGGACAAACCGGCGAGACGGAGAATACCACACATGTGACCAAAATCTCTTCCTTTACAGCTCAGATTGGATTGAGACAGACGAGATCTGGCACGTCTGGTTGCAGTCGGATGCTTCGTCTGGCAATCCACTGGCGCTGCCCTCTTCCGTCGGTTTAGTCGTTGAGTTCATGTAGTTCTTTGTTTATTCCTTCTCATAATATATACTTCTAGATGTTTTAAGAACGTATCACTGTGTTTTAATTGCATTAAAAATACCTTATTTTCATTGAAATTTACATGCACACCCGAAAATGTTGTTTCTTATCGACCTCAAAACAGTAATCGGAATTAAAATCGTGTTGATGCTAACCTGAATAATCTCTTAGATAACGTTTCGATTTAAACCTTTAAACGCCGCTTCCCTTTGAAGATAACTTTTCAAGTATGTTTCCCAGTGTTGGGGTTTGCAAATATATTTGATAATTGCTAATTATATTTTAAAATCTCAGGAGTTTTCTTATTATCTCTTATTTTTTAATGAAATTAAGCACAAAATTATCTTTGAAACTAGATTGTGTAATCCGATTTATTCTTGTCGCATGAAAAAGACGTACAGCCTCATCCCGTTGCGATTTCGATTAACAAACTTTAAAAGCTATTATCACATCTTCTTTTGTGCAAATATTATAAATGTATCTCTAAATCTAACGTGATTCAATATAATGTAAAACACTCATGACTTTGTATGTATCTTGAGAAAACAAACAGAATTCATTGATTTAATTTGATATATTAACGTTTATTACCTTTTCTCCTTCTTTCAGAAAACATGACGACTGGGAACAAAATAAGTATAGTTCTTCAGAAAAGAATTTCTGAGTATAGCATTGATGGAACTTGTCAGCAACAAGAAAGTTTTTAGGAAAGGGGAAACGGAAGATGACTTTTATACTCAAAATGACACATTTCTTACTGAATCTAGAATTTCTAGAGCTCGATTTATGGCAGTTCGTTTGGGAAAATTTTAAACTCGGATATCGTTGGCACAAGAGAAAGTTGGAGATATCCGGCCACATTCGCGACGAGATTAATTAAATTGATAAGAGATTGAGAGGGTGGGTGTGTGATAGCACAAATACAAGCATTTGTAAGGCTTGCAAGTAAATAGATGGTGTGGAGAGCTGTAATCACTTATGATATGAAGGTACATTTCACATAGAAAAGAATCACTTTTTTCACAGATGTCATATTAAGATAATTAACAATTACATTGAATCTATAGCTTTTCCTACCGCAAAGAAAGATTGTTCTCTGTGTCGCGCCAGAAGTCTTTTCTCACCTGAGTCCAACATTCCAATCAACACATCAACCATTCCTCTTTGCATGGGGTACTGCTGCCATGTATGATCTGGTGCCCCGCTGTTCATCTCGATGTCCTCGACAAAATGCAGAGAGGTATATGCAACGTGATTGGTCTTGATCTGGCATCCCGTCTGCAGTGGCTATCTCACAGACGTACTGTGGCTTCCCTCTGACTTTTCTACAAGTCCTTCCATGACAAACGCTTCGACGAGCTACTTTCCTGGTCCCCAAACTGCATGAATTTCAGCGTTCTACTATGTTGGCATCTCGGTCCCACACTTTGACTGTCGAAAAGGCTAAATGTATCCATTTCTTTTATTCCAACGTCTTCTTATCTCGCACCTCCAGTCAGTGGATCTCTTGTCCTATCACTTGCTTACCTGATAGCTATAATCTTCAAGTCGACATCTTCTGATGTCTTAATCCCTATCCCTGACCTTCTCTTTATCCTTTTCCAAAACACTCCTTTTTCCTCATAATCTCACTCTTTGTAACCCCTTGTGTGTTAGTGGCACTCCCGCCTTGTTTGGGGTGATTTGTTTAAAAAGAAAGAAAATGTCATCAAAAAATATAACATTCTTATTAACCTTTCAGGTATATCATATGCTTTAACACGACTGTTTCTTTTCCGGCACTGGAATTCAGAACCATGAGGCTACATTTTACCGTGATCGTCGCACTAAGCCTGTAACACAGCGGCAGGAAGATAATCAGTTTCTTTAAGATATAAAATATAACTGGACGAACGCCATATTCCTAAGCACGGACGCCACGTATGTACAATGTTCACGTCTTCTTTGGTGTACTTCCGGGACTGTCAGCAAATGTAACCACATTATTCGCATTACTTCTTTCTGCAAATCGTCTATTGAAATGGCATATACTATGTACAATACGTAGATCTAGGGATGAACGGAAGTATGCCAACATCCCCTGATATTGTTGCAGTGTGCGTATCTATTACGCACGAACATAGATACAAAAATATAAATCACATATAACGCAAAACATTCATTGGTTAATTAATCACCACTATGTTATTATAGGCAATTTACACCTCGCTGTAATGCGACAATTTTGTAATCTCTCTAATTTTAAATAGTCAATTTTGTGCACTTTTGAGAGAGACGGATCACAGAAGCTATCTTAAGTCTCCCCAAAGCTCGCTCGCTGATTGGTCGATGTCAAAAATTCAGATAGTTTGCATGTGAAGAATAATTCTTCCCGCGCATCGATTTGGAGCCTACAGTCGCTTAAGCTAAGGTTTTTTTCATCTCATTAGTGAGAAATTCAACTGCCAAACGAATCCAAGACAGTTGAAACCATGCGCCAAATTTCGTACTTACACCACACACATGCTGGACATACCTTATACACACTCACATAAACTCTTCGTACATAGCAATATCTTTCAAGAACAATGATTACAAGAGGCATCGATGAACATTCTTCTAGTGAAATTTGGAACACTAAAATAACAGATAAAGAGAGGCAACTTTTGGTTAATTCAAGCTGTTCTTACTTCACATCATTGTTTGATATTGTACATCTTGTTAAATACATATTTTATGTGTAACAATGTCTTTGGATTATCCGTTTCTGCGTGAGCCCTGTTTCCTAATCTAAAGTTAAATTAATGTGGTTACGTCCGCCACAGTAGAATTCCGAGAATCTGAACATCCAAAATGTAGCCTCATGGTTCTGCCGGTGTGAATCATCTGGTTCTGAGAGAAAATGAGGGAAAAAAGAGATATGAAAGAAAGAGAAATAGACAGGGGAAACAAAGAACGTTTTCTTTACTTTCGAACTTCGTTCCATAGAACTACAGAATCACAAGCAAAGATGTGTACCATGTAATAGAAGCCACATGACTTGAAAAATTTCATCTACAGCAGCAACTAAAATGGGTATCATTTGTAACTAGTAGAGAAAATGAAATATGCAAGTTTTCTCTTGTATTGTTATTAGATACACTTTCAAGTACGTACATAAAAAGTTTACGGTAGATAGAATGTTTTTAGATTTTCTAAAGTTGTTTTCAGTTTTAGACATTTTCTTGTATGATGCACGAATCTAAGTCTGCCTTCTAGGCTATTCTTCATATAGCTACAACAAGTTAAAAACAAATTGGCAATAGCACAATAATAACGTGAACAAATGTCCAAATTATTTGTATATGAATATCATTAGTAATAGCAATCTTTCGCAAGTGCAGTTTGTACTTAAGACAGATATCGAGTGTTGAACGACTCGTGAATGAAGTATTGACTTTATATTTCAAAAGAATTAAAAGAGATCTGTATAAATATTTTTATTATTATTTTACATAACCCTCTATTCTCTTTGTTCACTGAAATGAAGTTTCTGTTTTTCTTTCGGGTTGAAATAAGTAAAAAAAAATGATATGCTCGTATCATTTGGCATTTTGTATTTGATGTGACGTAAGCACTGCTTTCTTGCTGTCGCTCTGAAAAAAAACATGGCATCTGTTTACGCTTTTAGCTAAATCTATTAAAAAAAAAATAAAACAAAATTATCAACTGTTTAAAAATGATTTACATATTTTTCTTTTTCTATTTGCCATATTATTTTCCTTTCTCTTTCTTTCTCCTGCATTTTATTTCTTTTTTTACTTTTTACATTTTCTATGCGTTGTCTCTTCTACACGACATCAAAACAGGAACCTTTTCCATCTAAGTATGTGTGGTTATTTCAATATTGTTAAACTGCCAACGGTAACTGCATCATGTGAAACAGAACATTTTATGAAATCACCAACTTTTTGAGTTCGTAAATTTCGAAAACGTTTGTCGTAACAAATGGAAGATGATAAGCAACATAGAAACAAAATAAAATAGATTTTATTTAGTATTTCTTTATGTTGACAATGAAAGATCTTCAAATTTGATGGGAGCTTCGTGATAGACAAGGGATTATATTCTACAAATGAACATATTTTATAAGAAAAAAAGGTATATAGAATAGCTAAATAAAAAGAAACATATATATAGTATAATATATTTACTCGTATGACCGGTGAAAAAAATTGTAAATATACATATATATTGATTACTATATTGTAATTAAAAAATAGAATAGATAGAAATTTGAATTGGTAGCAGAAAACATCTGTGGTTTTCGATAAAATAATGTTTTGAATTTATATTCTTCGAAATTGTATATATCTCTGACTTTGAAGAAATTATCTAATGGTTTTGACCTTCTAAACTTTGTGTTTATTAACAATCACTGAGACGCCATGATCTTCAGTGGAAAAGCAACGGTACAGATCATTGTATACAAGTTACTACATAAAATCCCAAGTAATTTGAACGTATTTATTAAGTTTTAATCTTTCAAGTTAAAAAGGATTTCCGTAACTTTTCAGGATAATACAAATCTCAAGAAATCCTCTTAAAAGAAAAGAAAAAAATCTGATTTTATATAATCTTTTCGTTCTGTCGTTGATGAACCACAGTCTTTAGGCTTCTTGGTATTTAGAACAGAATAGAATATGTTTATCTTAAACACACTCTCTCTCTCTCTCTCTCTCTCTCTCATATATATATATATATATATATATATATATATATATATATATATATATATATATATATATATATATATATATTGTAATCCACCAACAGAGAGTTTCTCTGTATCACAACTCAGAAGTGGGCTAGACATCAGGTTCCTTCTAGGTAGGATCGAAACCTGGCTGAATTGGCATCAGTCAGAGAACCTACCCCTAAGCTGCACAGCAGGGATGAAGGTGAATTTAAGCGTATTTGTTTTTTAGATAAACACGTGCGTGACTTGGAGAACTCGATTTGTTTTATCGAAGAGTATTACATTAGTAGCAGAAATAATCACTGTTTACAAACATACACTTTATTCACAGCGAGCTGAACAGAAATTATTTTCTCAAGAGCATATATGTTCTCGTCCTCAGATAGACTGTTTCGCTGTATCACAGCTCATTAGTGTGACAGGCAACTTCTGTCTACTTTTTATTATGTTTTACCGATTATTCGTATAAAGTGTTAAGTATTACCCTCAAAGTTGTGGACGAAGTTCCCGATGATTTTATTTTGTAATTGTTTTGTTCACATAATTTCGACCATCGCAATCATTATCATGAAACAATGTCGTGTCTGAATGTTAGTTTGTGTAATTTCGTCGACAATTTGGTATTGTTTGGAAAGCTAGTAGCTTGAAATAATCTAACGTGAAATGGGTAACTGTTAGTGGGGAGCAGGGGGCACAAAATATAAGCGACATTTTATTTGAGATTTTTTAATTGCAGATCCGGGTAACTGGCTTGCATCATTCAGTATTGCCAACAAGCAGACCCTAGATTCACATCTGTCAAAATGAATGATCGTTCGCTCAATGTTATACCATATATTGAACATCTGCTGAGACAAAATTTCCCAGAAGTTATCAAATGGAACTCATACATACCAAACTTTGTTAAAGATCTTGGCGTAATAGCTTGGTCATTGAACATCTACAGTGAGTAACAGACTACTCCTATCAGGCACTATCTTTATATTACAATTTGAGGCTAAAAATAAAATACAGTGTGCCTTGGATAAATTGGCGACATTATATATATATATATATATATTATAGATAGATAGTTAGATATATAGATATTAATTCCGTGCTAGCGTGTTGTTTGTTTTTGATTTTGTCCAATACAGAGCATAGTAGATCGATCGCCATCAGCTTATCAATCGTGCTGTCACACGACCATATTCAATGAACTGAATGACTTCGATTATTTGCTACACCATTTCAGAACTTTACATTTTTAAGCTGCATTGCTACGTACACTGGGAAGAATAATTTTCTCTCTTCGTATTCCATTTTTAATATGCAAGTCTTATTTGGACATCTTCTTCTCAAAAACAGCTACTTTGGGAAACAGTCTTCCATTAGGATGCTTCTCCGGCTGGGAAATCTTAAACTTTAAACAAGTAAACAGTCAAGATTTATCTATCCTACATAACTTCATAATCTACAGTTTCTAAGTTATATAGATACATTAACCTCTTATTACATTTTCATTCATTAACCCTCTATATTAAATATTAAGTCTTTTTGTTTGATGTACTTAAATATAAAAAATTCAAATTTGGTGCCACTTAAACCACAGCCTATCATATACAAGTCAAATTGTATTTCGGGCGATGTACTCATCATTGAATATTTATGATCTTTTATTTACCTTTTGCCTCGTCAGACGAATTTTGTATACATTCCTTTATTTAAGGCAATCGGGTTAGGATCGAATTAGGTTTTAGTTTAGTATTGTGTTGAGATTAATCTGCAAAATTAATATAGTACTGATTTAGTGCTATATTGTTTTATTTTGAGTTTCCAAGGACGAATGGAGAAGCTGGGGTCCGTCTTGAAAATTTTTCTTTATATTTCTAATAAAATAACACAAGTGTTTTTCGCCTCTACGTATACATCAGGGATCACAATTTATGACATGGTGAGAGTAAAGAAAGGAACTGCTGCGAAAATTATTTCCCTTCATCTTCGTCTTCTATGTACTGTTCAGGGTGACGTTCACAGATCACTGCTCTCCACAACCTCCTGATTTTCACAGCTTTTGATATTCCTGCCTCTTGCCATATCTCCCAAATCCTGTGAGTGTCAAATTTTCCAAGATCCATTTGCTCATTATGTGCTCCAGAAAGTTCGGCAGACACTTCTTTTAGAATTTCAAAATATTCACATGTTCAGTTCATGGTATTCTCACTATCATTCTGCAGAACCACATTTCTGTTGCTTCATCACTCTTCTTCATCTTTGCGATATTCCACCCTTCACTGCCATCCATTCATTCAAGCTTCTCAGGTAGGCTTTGAGTTGCTTTCCTCCATCTTTTATACCGTCATTCTTTCCTGTGAATATCAAATTTTCCAAGATCCGTTTGCTCATTATGTGCTTCAGAACTTTCGGCTGTCACTTCTTGATGCTTTATAGAAGTGTGCCCTTTTTGTTGATATTTTCTTTAGAACTTCTAAAATATTCACATGTTCAGTTCAATTTATTCTCAGCATCACTCTGTAGAACCACTCTTTTCTTGCTTCATCTCTCTTCTTCATCTTTGAGGTGATTCCCCACTCTTCACTGCCATATAGGAGTAAGGATATTACATGACATTTCATTATTCTTTTCTTTGTTTTTAGAGATATGCTTCCGTTTACTAGCTCAGTTTTGGAAGGTAACATTTACTACCCCAATGTGCCTTCGTATTTCCGTGTCGCATTTTCCCTCCTCTGTTTCCCAGCTACGTAAATCTTTGCAGTTGTTGGTATATTCAAATTGCAATATTCACATTGGAGTGTTCATTTTTCTAACAACAATGCATCCAGTCTTCTTGCGATTTTATGTGTAGTCGTAAATTTTCGTTTACATTCATTAGCTTCTGTCAGGATTCTTGAAGCTTAATTACTGTGTCTGATACAAGCACTGTGTCAGCTATATATCTTTTGCTGCTAGGATTGTGGTTGCCAAAGGCGTATCCTGAAAGGACTTCCTAATCTCTCGGAATGGATTCGACTTATAAGTTGGAAAGTTCTGGTGAGAAGACACTTCTGTGTCTTACAATCCATTTCAGTTTTATATATTTTCTTTAATAATTTCCTATCCGTATGGAGGCGGATTTCTACAAGGATCCATTCTAGGTTGTTATAATATCCTTTCAAATATGTCAAGATTTACTTGCAGTTCAAACAGATCTTTGTGACGTAACTTGCCAAACGCATTTGCATAATCTATAAAAGAATATGTATACGTCTACTTCATTTTTATTGTTACTTTTCTAATACTATTCTGAGCAAAGACAGCACATTCATTGTTCCAACGTCATTAATGAACTCAGTGTTTTTGTCTTATTTCTCGTCAAATTATGCTATGTGCTCTATACATTAGAATTCGGAGGATAGTTTTCTTTTTGCATGTCTCATTTAGCTGATTGTCCGATGATGTTCATATTCGTTTTAACTGGCTTCTGATGCTGTGCTTTGAAAATAAATCTATTTATGTCTTCCGTTCTATCTTCAATTTTGTATATTTCATTTTGTGGCTCTAATATTATCTCTGCCGAAGTCACTTAACTCTGACGGCACCTCTATTGCAATTCCGTTTGGTCCTACTCAATTTAAATGTGGATTCATATGCACAAATGCAAACTTAGTATATTCTCAGTTCTACATGCGTTTGAATAACAATTTTGTTACGATCTCTAGCTATGGGAATAACGATAATATTGAACTAATCCTACGGCTTTACGTGAGAGATAAGTATAAATTTAAACTGTGTTTTATATTTCAATGCTTCGGGGAAACAATTGGGAGAGTAAGCGTTAACAAACTATTAAAACATTTTCCAACTCTTTAGATCCACGCATGTGGATGAATGACTTAATCTTATTCTTTTAACGTCCAAGTATATTACAACTTCCCCCAGATCAGTTTGACAGCTGAAGGAACGTACAATTATATATATATATATATATATATATATATATATATATATATATATATATATATATATATATATATATATATATATATATAGAGAGAGAGAGAGAGAGAGAGAGAGAGATTAGATTGCAGAATAATTACGTTTCTATTTTCACCTTGAAATATCATGAGGCGTCAATGACCGGAATTGTCTAACTGCTATATATTGTTTCTTTTCAGCAATTCCTCGAGTACGAGCGACTGGATTATTTTCAATTTTTTTTAATGAAAGTGAGAATGAGGATTAGAGTGCGCACCTGCAGGAAGCCTTAATATAACTTTTGCTACAATGAATACAGTCATCGTTCTTCTTAGGAATTAAGGAGATGGATATGTATAACCATGTCCCCGGAGAGACGTGGACCCTCATATAGTTTCAGATTTTTAACAGTTTTTGTAGAGTAATCCAAGGGAAATAGTTTCCCATATATGAGTATCTTTCGTTGGAAGGATGCTTCTATATCGTAAGCTATCGTATTATGGAATTTGGAGAAAAAAAGTTATGCGTTTTTCCAAATTGGACCAAAGTAAGACGGCACTATATGCTATATTGTAAATGTGATTTGAGCTTGAGTAGAGCAAATGGGTTTCGACTTCTAACATGGGAAAGTTAGTGACTGGAAATGAAACTTACTAAATAACTGTAGGTCTCATGAGAAAGCGGTGAAAGCCGCTCCCGTAACGAATTGAATAAACTTTTGCAATCAACTTGGGCATTAATTCCCCAGTAGAAAATTATAGAAATTTCCACTACGATGCATGACAGAGATGACAAGGTATTAATGTCTCTATTCATAAAATAAACAATCTTATACAAAATTCTCACTTTATGGTTATATATAGTCTCTAATATTAATGTGTATCTATTTATTTTAACATGACTCTGTATCTTTTAGGTATGATTAAAGGGGATATTATTGATCATTATTTAATTTCTTTTGAGTCAGTTATAATAATGTTGCGTAAACATTTTTAGGCGTTCCTAGTGATACGCTCTGTTTATTCGAATTTCAATCAAATATTATGCTTTTTTATTATTCTTTCTTCGTGAAATATCTCATCACTTTAATGATTATTTCTATAAGTTTTGAAAAAGAAAAAAAAGAGAAAATATACATTTAAAAATATATATTCTCTGGCAGATGTTCTTCAACATAGAAGATAATATATAGATGCACTCAGCTACCTTGTAGAAAAGCTACTAATACCTACATACAAACAAGTCGACAAAGCAACCAGTATTGGATAGACAAAACATTGAGTGTATGACTGAAAACAAATGTGCTTCGTAATCTTTCAAATACAGGAAAATATCGTTCTTCCAGCATAAGTTCACGATGAAATATTTTCACATGACGTTATTTGACTTACTGAACATTCTGCCTTGTAAACATTAAATATTTATTGCCAATGAATGTAATAGTAATTCTTGATACACTTTCGTCATTGTACAAGAACAACGGAGTTTTTTTTTCAAGAAGCACTAACAATATATATTTAATCATATCACCCAAAACAATAACATACGAGGAGATAGTCATGTTGTTGGTTGGTCCACTCAGGGTTTCTGAAGGTGTTGAAGCATCCGCAGACACCTACTGGAATATTACTACTAGATCCTTTACTAGATGGCATACCGCTGTCACCTCTAAGGACTGTTCTATCTATGGATTACAGCGCCCCGTCCGACTATTCCAGGGCCATTACACTATTCCTAGGATCTTACGGCATATAGTGTGAAGGCTTGTTGGTGCAGGCGCCTTCCTATTCGGATCTCAACCCTACCAAAAATATGTTGTCCATCATTAAACAAGATGTTTATACCGATGGACTTAAATTTACGTCGAAGTATTTCTCATGGGAGATTATCAAAGCTGCAGTTGAGGCAGTCCAGCCTACTACTATATAAACATTGGCAGATTCCATGGCTAAGAGAAATGTAGCTCATGCGACCAAATAATTCATTACGTCAATAAATCTAATAATATTATTATGGATTTCTATTAAATATATACTCAAGGTAGGATTAATATGTATCATTATCCTTTATTTTCTCAAGAAAATGTCCAGGTTGGCAATTACATTCAAAAACTATTAACGTGGTTCACCAAAATTCTGTCGAATATGAAATAAAAAAAATAGGACAATACACAGAATAATGAAACCTTACAATGGATGCAAATCAACTGGGATTTTTTTTTCAAAATCATTTCAAGTAAAACAAGAAATCCTATATTTCACTACAAAATTATTAGCGTGGTTTGGGTTTTGGTATTAGATATTCGTAATAAAAGAAACTCACTAAACAAGACTTATTTAAAAAGAAAACATTCGACCGATACCAGGACATTAAAGATATATGTAATTTTATGAATAATGATAATAAATTGACGAAGATACAATAAATGGTATAATATAATAAACATTGGAAACCATAACAATAAAGAATATGAATAACAAAATAATCACTTTCCTAATTATTTTTGTCGAGACAACTATAAAAGCGATTAGTCTTCCTAAGACCATGACCTCTCAGGATTTGGCGATCATGGATTATTCTTATTTGGAACTCTTCAGAAATTTTGTATTTTTGCAATCGCTCCTGATCTCTAGATGGTCAATAATTTACAAAATTTGATAGGTTTTGCGCTTTTTTTCTCAGTATCTCTCGCCTCATATCATGAGAGTAACAAATTATCCAATCATTCTTTCCACATTATGTGCCCTATGTGAATTACTTGGTATTTTTGTTTCCATTTTCTCAAAAACTTCGTCATTGTTCAAATTTTCCATCCCTGGTATTGTCAGCATCCTTCTGTTGATCCATCTTTACTCAAGTCTCTTTTGTTCATCTGTCATGAGATTATTCAGCATTCACTGCCAAATAAGAGTACTGATAACAAAAAAAAAAAACGAACACAACTAATTCTCCTTACCTTGATTACGCAAAAAGGTGACACACACACACACACACACACATATATATATATATATATATATATATATATATATATATATATATATATATATATATATATATATATTTTGGTTTGGTTTGATTTGTTTCCTTTTACGACATATCAACTTCAATGGGTTAATTAATGCCAACAAGATTTATATTGCTGGTAATATTTTTTCGTATAAAATACATTGCTGGTAACAAATTTGCAAAGTATTTCTGGCATTAAAACATATTTTTACACTTTCATCGTGTTTTGACACCAGTTTGGGTGTTAACTATATACCCCGAGCTGGGACGCTAACAGATGCTACCAGCCCGGCTCGGCGTTGACCTGTGAACACCAACAATTAAGAGGTGGTCGACGCTCCTCAAAACATCCTGATCAGAGGCCTTGCTATTGAACGAAGTTTATCGTCTTGCCCAGCACGCGAGGTACTTTAACGTTATGCCCAGGACGGTATATATGTTTTAATGGCCAAGCTGTTATCATTTTGGAAATACATTATAATCATTTACAGCATTTATTCAGAATAAACTGTCTACATGCAAAGAGGAAGAGTGTTATTTAATTGCACAAACCTAGGGGTAGGACTCCTTGATTATATGGCCCTAATCATCAAGTAGCGTGGAAGCGCTAGACGTAGAAATTGTAAGAATGTTAGACATTTTTGATATGTAAAACCTGATGCAACGTGAAATATACTGAGCGTTCAATCCCTAAACAGAGGCAGAATTTAAATTATAATGCTTCATTCATTTCAAAATTAAAAAAAAACAAAACAAAACAAAACAAAGACATGTTCCATGGAATTGAATCAGGAAATCCTCTTGCCAAAAATATGTTCCTCATGTCAGTCACATTTACCATCATGCCTTCGTCTCTTTTACGAATTTGGATTATTTTTTTTTTATTTCGAATGTTAAGTTTCCAGTCACTGCGACGGAAATTATAGCTTTAAAAGTATTGAAAGTTATTTCACAACTTTGAGAACATTATGATAATTAATTATAGAATCATTACAACAGTTGTAAGATCCTCAATGATCGCCTCGTAGTTTCGGTCTTGTACCACATCTAGGCAACGCTTAAAATATCAATATATCCCTTTATGTAGCAATAAATCCACGCCAAATTATTTAGACTTAAAGAAGATTCACATTGAAAGCGATTCTCTTCTGAAGACAGATGATGTAAGTGACATGTTATGAATAAGAAATCATGTATCAAAGAAATTCACCAGTTAAAGTGTCAGGACCTTCTCAATCCTGCATTGTGAACCCTTTCCTGATTAACAATACTTACATGTTTCTAACCGTAATCATTAAACTACGAAAATTCGAGGGCTATTGATGTTATTTAAACCATAGAGAGAGGTTTGGATTTCATAGTACTGCTACTCACATATGGATTACCACCTAATAGTCTATAGAATGCCGTATATCCTACTATATATCTGGGTAGATATGTATCCCTGCCTTTCTGGAAGGTAATTTTATGTAAGTGAACGTAAAGAGTTCGAGCGTGATCTCGGACTAGTCTCTCCGAATCGCAACGAAAATGTTGTTCTTACTTCAAATCAGAAAGAGTTAAAATGACTGGAACTATAACGAGGATGAACGTCTTGGAAAATCAAATAGTCACTGAGAAAAGGAGCGATGGTAAAGCGTTAAATGTTGCTATAAAGGAGAGGAAGTCTGAAGAAGAAGAGTGAAGAGGACTGAGCGTTCAATTCCTAAACGCAGACAGAACATAAATTATAATGCTTCATTCATTTCAAGATACAAATAACCAAAGATATGTTTCATGGAAGGAAATCAGGAAGTCCTATTGCCAAAAATATGTTCCTCATGTCAGTCATATTTACCATCATGCCAGCGTCTCTTTTACGATGTTGGATTATTTTTTATTCTTTCGAATGTTAAGTTTCCAGTCACTGCGGCGGAAATTATAGTTTTAAAAGCATTGAAAGTTAATTCACTACTTTGAGAAAGAAATCAATCAATATGATAATTTTTACAAATCAATTCACTTTATTCACCTATTTCACAGACGCATTGATATAGGCCTGATTTTATATTCGACCTATACAATACGCCAGTCAAATATATATTCGACCTATACAATATATATTCGACATATACAATACGCCAGTCAAATATATATTCGACCTATACAATATATATTCGACCTATACAATACGCCAGTCAAATATTACTTTCCAGGTAATATTCATCACAATTTAATTCCGTGGTAATATCTGAAAATCACGTGACTATCTATCTATCTATCTATCTATCTATCTATCTATCTATCTATCTATTTATCTCACTCTGTCACACATTGCATATATCTATCTATCTATCTATCTATCTATCTATCTATCTATCTATCTATGATTGTCTGCCTGTCTGTCTCTCTCTAAATATATATATATATATATATATATATATGTCTCACTCTGCATAATATCTCTCTAATTATCTCATTTTGCTTACTGTTTCATTCTCTGTCTCTGTCTCTATTTGTGTCTCTCTGTCTCTTTCTCTGTATGTATATATATATATTACACAATCAAATAATGAAGAGAACATCTATGAAATTTCAAAAACCCTTAAAATCATGCCACCTGGTAGACCCATAATATCAGGCATTGGCACCCTCACAGAACTTATATCTGGGTACATAGACAATATCCTAAAACCTTTATTGCCTGACATACCTAGTTATATTAGAGACACTACTGACTTTCTCAGCAAATTACAAAACATTAACTTAGTCCACCATGATACAATCCTAGTAACGATGGATGTTTCGTCCCTTTACACGAACATTCCACATGTTGAAGGAGTATCAGCTTGCTATGAGTTCTTAGTAACAAAAATTACCTAACTACCAAATTACAGATATATGCCAATTAATAAAGTTCATCTTAACACATAATAATTTTAAATACAACAACAAACACTATTTACAGATTAGTGGCACAGCAATGGGCACAAAAATGGCACCTAGTTATGCTAATATCTTTATGCACATTCTAGAAAAGAAGATACTAGACAATTCGGAATATAAACCATCACATTACTTTAGATATATTGATGACATTTTCTTATTATGGACTCATGGATCAGAAAAATTAAAAACCTTTTTCACTTTCTGCAACAATTTCCACGATACAATTAAATTTACCATGGAGCACAACATACACATCCATCCCTTTCTTAGACGTTATGATAAAATTAAACAAACATACACTTTCTACCAGTCTATACAACAAACCCACAAACCAACATAAATTCCTGCACTTTAACAGCTGTCATCTCTTTAAATTAAAAAAATCTATTGTATACAGCTCATTTCTTAGAACCAAACGCATATGCTCAGACCATTTAGATTTTCTATACAATATTAATAACTTAACAAAACAATTCCTAAAATGCAAATACCCAATAGAAATAATAAAAGAAGCACTAAATAAAACTATCCTGATAAATCGTAACACACTTCTCACATACAAGAAAAATAAAAACAACAATCGGTTCCCATGGTTTTTAACCACAATCAATATTCCACACACTTATTCACAATTTAAAAAATGATTACAAGAACCTCCAATTAGACAACAAGATCAAAGACATTTTCGATAAACCACCCATAAATGCAATGAAACAATCACCTAACTTATCAGCTATCCTCACCTCTACCAAATATCTAAACAATAGAAACCAAACAGGAAATTACAAATGTAACAAACCTCGTTGCTTAGTTTGCAAACATTTAGTAATAGCTAATACATTTACGTACCCAACACCAATATCAGGATACAGCTACCTAACCTCACCTGCGATACCCATAACGTAATCTATTATTTATTCAGCAACTTATGTCCTAATAGTGGATATATTGGTGAGTCTGGAAACAATTTTAGATTTCGTTTTAATAACCATAAACAAACAATACGTCAAAACAACCCTTATTCCCCATAGCTAAACACTACAATCAATCAGGACACATTAGAAAACTGCAAATGTTTATTAATAGATTCGATTTTACTTCCACATTCACACGCAGAAAAAAAGAAACATATTGGATTTTAAAATTAAATACACATAAATTAGGGTTGAATAGGGACTTAGGTGTTTTAAATCTTTATAAATATTTCAATAGCTAAGCAATTTCTTTAGATATAGTAAAAAAATATTTTTTAAAATATTTATGACAGTTAGATTTAAGTTAGGAATATCTGAACAGTGACGTTCCATATCACGTGACGTCCGCGTCTCGCGAAGGACGCTACTTGCCAACAAACAGTAATTTTAATTTATTTGTAATAAAACAGTTATTTCTGATGAAAAATTGAGGACAATTTGAAATATCAAATATATATATAAATAAATAAATACTTTTTTAAAATAAAACATTATAATTTTAATTTATAAATATATTTTTCTATATATATATATATATATATATATATATATATATATATATATATATATATATTTATACAGACATAAACACTTTATTAACAACAAAGATGCAACCTTGTTATCGTGCGTTTAGTTGCACATCGACTGGTGAGAACCGAAAATGTATATGAACAATTTTTTGGTATTCACCAGTCTAGGTGCAAATAAATACACCGGAACCATGTTGCATCTTTGCAGTGAGTGAATTGTTTTTGTCTATATTTAAAAATTATAACGTATAAATATTGCTCTACTCTTGGTATTGAGCCCTCTTTTGAATTAATGCTGTAGACTTTAGAATTTATATATTAATTTTGTTCTCATTACATTTCCTCTCTCTCTCTCTCACACACAGACACACAAATATATATATATATATATATATATATATATATATATATATATATATATATATATATATATATATATATTATCCTACATATTATCTATTTATCTATCTATATGTTGAACTTGCGCTTTATATTATCTATTTAAAATTAAACCCATGATCATATACTGATCATATACATATTCTCAAATTCTCTTCTATTCATCCATTGCCAGCTTTCTGGGTGGTAGAGTTGAATCATTGCCTTTGGCACACGTTTGTAGCCATACATTGCTAAACGCATATAATCGAAAGCGATTACTTTTTTACAATAGGGTGACCCGTTTGATGTCGATGATTACGACAGCGCACCAAAAATGTTACCGTCTTGCATTTATCTACTGATAAAATCAGCCACGTTGATTTGATCTAAATACCAATCTAAGTGCTTTTATATAATTCAAAGCCTTTTCATATCGATATATTTTCCTATCAGTTTATTGAGTTTACTGTGACATCGCATCCAAATTATATGAATCTTAAAAAACTCGTCGAAGTTGATAAATTATGGGGGAGGGAATGCTGAATTAATTCTGATTTCATTTGAAACGACGCATACCATTTTTTCCGATAAAGTGAATCTTGTTTTTTGCATTGGTGCTGAGTGCCCAGATGAATTTTCTGTCTGTGAATCGACTATAAATCTAAAGAGATATCTAGTTTGAACATAAAATCATAAATGTGATTCTATATGATTCTATAAACTGACTACTGTTACCTGGCATTTTACCGAATAATCCTGCTTTTATATGACTATTTTAAAAGGGCGATACATAAATATATTAACCAAAATTAAAAATCAGAGAGGATGATTTTTGCCGGCTTATTGTTCCTAGCTTTGAAATCATACGACTGAGTAAGTTTGAAATTCTCCTTTTTGCTTTAAGT
This sequence comes from Acanthosepion pharaonis, assembly GCA_903632075.3. NCBI lineage: Eukaryota > Metazoa > Mollusca > Cephalopoda > Sepiida > Sepiidae > Acanthosepion > Acanthosepion pharaonis. The sequence continues at coordinate 540,802 of CAHIKZ030000023.1, forward strand.
TCTATTTTTGGTATTAATTCATAAAGTACATGGCAAATATTAAAGTTTGATAGAGAATCAAATAAATTGGCATGAATTAAAACTAAACAAGTAACCAGTGAGCAGGTATGGAATCGCATTTATCATGCGTGGAATTACCTGACGATATAATCACGGATATAAATTATACTGACTAAACGTCGTAGTTAATTGAAAAAAAAACACTATCCTTGATATTTGATATAAAAAGCCAAACACACACACTAATATATAATATGCGTAGGGGATTCTAGATTTTAATATACGTGTATAAGATCTCAGTTTTATTCAATTCGAATTTCTCAGTTCTCGTAAACTTCGTCTAGATGTCGATGTTTTTAAGGATTATTTTGGACTAACATTGATTAATATAGTCATCGTAATAATACGGATATATACTAGAATTAAAACTATATTTACGTTTATTTATGGGGAAAATTTTCGGAGTGATTTTAATTGATTCTCAAAGAAACAAATAGAGATTTGTACATAGTTTCATATAAGGGATAATGGTACCAAGTAAGCCAGTACTACATACTGCAAGCTTGAGTCATCAGAGACTAAACCAGGCTACTCGCCAAGAGTTTCTGGTGATTAGGCTGGCTAGACAGCCATCTGGAGTAACAGCACCACTTTGACAAGTGCAGGTGAACATAATGAAGAATAAACTGGTATAGAATAGTCTCAATAAATATGGAAGCACCCAGTACGGTGATGAAACCTCCTCGATCAAATCAATTGTTCTTATAATCAACAGTCATATATCCATGTCCAAGCAAGCTTTCAAATCATAGGACATGTCCTCCTGTTTGATCTGTCGAAGGATTGGCACATCCAGGGAAATTTTACCAAAATTGTACGCATGAATGAATAAATTTCTGGCTTTCGTCATAAGAACATGTTGAGCAATCATTTTGCCCACATGTGGTATTAGGACTGATAATAATGGTTACATCCTTTCATTTGTTATATATATATATATATATATATATATATATATATATATATATATATATATATATATATATATATATAATTTTTTCCATTTTCGATATAACTTCCATCATCGATATAATTCCATTTTCCCTGTCTTGTCCTCATGTTGTCTGAGAAAAGTTTCTGTGTTTTTACAGGCTTCAATAGAATCGAAACTCTGGTGACTCCGACTAGTTTAATAGGAAGTACCAAACACTCTTTAAGAATTCTTGATTTTGAGAAGAGAAGGGGAATCTGACGTTGTGCCGATGAAATACTATGGGTTTCCAATTAATCTGTTCATTTGCGTACTTTACTTGCTCAAATAAACACCTGATTTTTCGAAAAAAAAAGCTCCTAATGTCTTTCTAATCTAAGCAGAAAAAAAAACAGTGTCATCATCACCATATTCAAACAGAAATATTATTTTTCTCCAGGCTACTCTCGCTTCACATTGTTGTACATTATACATTTCATTGTCTGTCATCGTTCTATTCAAACAAGCCTATTTTCTGTTGTCTTTAGGGATTGGAATTCACTCTATTAATTTCTTTTTTTCTTAGTTATAAGGTGAGTTAATGAGATAATATAATGATACAGACATGAAAATGCCTATACATCGTTCATATGTGATACGTGGTGTTTCTTTGCGATAGCCTGTGTTATTTTGATCATTTAATTAGCCTTTATATTAGGTTATCAAAAACGATGGCAGGTCTGCTTTCTCGTTCTTCTATATCAGAATTACCACTTCTGGATCTTGCAAAACACTTGTTGACATATGAGCAACATCACCATAAACGGAGCATAACAATTTTCCTGTTTGCACATCAATTGTTTCTTTCTAAAAAAAATGAATGAAATGACAAAAATTCATTTTTTTTCTTACATTATTACTTAAAAATAAATCATACGATATTCATAAAGTTATAAATCGTACAGAAATATGTAATGAAATGTCTACATTCACAATATGAATATTTTAAAAATTGTTTCACATGTAACATTTACTTACGTGTTCAACGGTCTCCTACGTAACATATCGATGACGCTTTGTTCTTACCCATTATGTATTGCAAAGCTAAATAAAATTTAAATTTTAATTAAGATTAACTATTAATTTTAGATTAAGGAATGAAAAGACGATTTTCTCTATTTGTTAGGAATTCACTAGCTCACATTACGGCCGGTGAACGACGACAGTGGATAGGTGACAAAGAGAGGTTTCGATGTAAAACACGGAGAAGGACGTCCCTAGTCCACATTTGGAGATCTTATAGAAAATCCTACAAGATTCATAGAGAAACAGCTATAATTGTATCCCTTCGGGAAATATTACGAGGAATGATATTTTTTTACATTTTGCCTGCTGTTATATGCATCTGATATAGCGTAACTCTCTGAGACATGAATAAATTTGTATATATAATTCTGTGTACGACTTATCATTATAGATGTCTCTCGAAGTACAAATTTTGTTTGTCATAAATTTTCATTTAAGCCAGTCTGTCCCGTCGTTGAAATGCGGTGTTATTATATCATGGATATAATAATACCCGTAATGGGGGAAATGAAAAGGGGATAATAATCTTTTCTTTCATAGCTCATTCATTACTAGAATAATTATGTTCGGGGCAGGGTCAAAGTTGAAGCGATAGCTTGAAAATATTCTTTTTTTTGTTTGTTCTAAAAATATAATTAAAATTTATTCTAAAATTTTATCGGTTAATGTGTCAGGTGCATGCTTCTTATTTTAGAAAATTTATTCTCACGTAAAAAACTCTCAAATATTACATTTGAGAGTTTTTTGTTTTTTTTTAATTATAATTGCCACAATTGAGATTGGAAATATATTTCTTCCTTAATTCAAGGAACATTATATTTTCATTCGACTTTCAACATCTTATTAGACTGCATATGGATCGTCTGCAATTGTAGAGTTGATAGGAGATACACGGTTATATATAATTTTATAAATATTTTTTCACTTACATGACATAATGGTTTGCGATAAATCAATTTATCCATTTATAGCCAAATTCTTCCTCATTTTTTGTGCGCATGCTCGTACCAGCGTATCCGGGCTTAGTTACCGTTTCTAATTTTAGCAATTTTAATCTTCTTATAGAGAATCGATAGATCTTTTGGAATTTGAGAAAAGTTGTTTATCTAAAAGTTCGTACGTAAACATAGAAATCTAGACATTAGTCTTTGAGATATATTTAAACTAAAAATACATTTATGATTATTATACTCTTTGCAAAAATCTAAGTAAAATTTCCCTCCAAAAAAGATTGAAGATCTAAGGATATAGAATTATTTGTTTGCGTTGCTTTCAAAAAGAATGAAAAAAAGAATATCAGATCCGGAATACACGAACATTTTTTCTATCTCTTACACAAGAACACGCGAACAAATCTTATTGGGCTGCTTGACATATATTTCCTCTCTATCCAACATCAAAACGCATGTAGTCACGCTCACTTAACATGAACCTGAAATTTTCGACAGTTCGTTGCTAGGACATCGTGGCTAAAATTATATATGTTCGGTCGCTTTGTCATAACAATTTGGTGATGTTTATGTGATATTAGAAACTATAAATAATACAGTTATTAATTAATGTATTAACTATTATTCATAATTCATCTATTCTTTAATAAAATATAGACGACATTGTCTATACATGAAGAAGTGTGTTTATGTGTGTATGTTTCTACCGTTATTTAAAATAAATAATTCTGAAAAGTGAAGAAAACAAGTATCTGTCTATATTTCTGAGATGAGGTATTATGTACATTATTTATATAATTCGGACTGCTGTCCTCATCTTTGTTTCCATAATTATTACAACGTTTCGGCCTTTGTACTTTCTGGCCTTCTTCAGGAAGCTGGAATATCGAACTGAATCCTTTATTTTGCTCAATGGGGTAGACTATTCTAGTTCTACGTGCTAGGTTTCAATTGATGTCAATTATCAGTTATCTACTGTTAATTTCCCTCTCCAAGTTCTCCACTGCGTTAACCAGGTATTGAACTCAGACTCTTTTGGGCCCTGTTACTGAATCTAATTAACGCCTTTATCCACTGTGCCATGCGTCCTTGAGGAGGACCTATATTAAATATTTTATATATCTGGCAAAATAATGCTTTTCATAAAATTAAATTGTCTACATTCTAAACATCATTCTAGATAGGTCTTGCCACCTGTCAACCAGGGCAACCTCTTCATATCTAAGGCTTCTGTCCGTATTAGTAGCGAGATTATATCCATCGCTGACTAAATGGACCTGTTTCGGAACTTAGAACATTTGATATTCTACAGCACTTTCCCTTCTGTATACTAAACATGCTCAAGTTTGCTTAATTTCGGGTATTTGTTGAGAGATGGCATTTCAACATGATATGACCAAAAGTAAATTATCTAATTTGATATAATCTATAATTAATATTCAACAAAATATAAAAATCAAAATTAAATTACTTGCGGTAAATTAACCACATGAAAAGAAGTGAATATTGAATGTTTACTAAGAGGAAGTTAAATTATATATTGCAGACAAAGAATTAAAAAATAAGGCCCTCCTAATGAGGATCACAAAGTATATTGCGAAGTGTATAAGCATCAACTGCAAGAAAGTAGAAAGTATAGTTGTCAGCAATAGAAAATATTTAAACATATATGGATACTGTTTTAACAAAGTCTAGACAGTGAAATTCTAATCCGCATAGAATGAGCTAAAGATGTATTTGAAAAGCAAAGATAAGCACTACGAAATAGGAAAACATCGTTAGAAACAAAGAAAGAATAATGGAATGTTATGCTTAATATCAATTATTTTTTTATGTCAGTGAAGCTGGACAATCGCCTACCAGATGAAGATAAAAATAAACGTAACAGATAAGGAAGACGATGAAAGTTCAGAGACGGAAAACAGAAGTAAAAAGGCGGGAAATCAGGAATATGTTTCTAAACACATACATGAGGAAAAATTAAACCGATTGCTGTCATGGGGAGTCTTCCTAAAAATAAAATGTTTATTGGATTGGGGTGAATAGGTGATATGGGATCCTTCCATCTATTTACGAATGGTACTATTTTGAAGAAAATGACAGCCAGGACCATTTTATATATATGCACATACTTCCATACACACATACATGCATACATATTAATATATATATATATATATATATATATATATATATATATATATATATATATATATATAAGAAGATGTGTATATTTATGGAATAAAGTGCACAATATCAGGGATAGAGCGTGTAAATATAAAAGTGAACATAAAGTCAACAATTAGAGGCGAAGTCTGTTTCATGCTAGATGCAATCGTCAGGCCTGTCGTCTCTAAGTGTTGACTTCTATGTTCTCTTATATATATATATATATATATAAATATACATATGTATATATAAAATATATATATATATGTTAAGAAATGGACGAGGTCCGACAATTTATTTATTAAAGACATTTTTATTTATGTTTTAACGTTGTTATAGATACAAGTATTTAAGCAAATGCTCTGTTTATGATAAACAGTATTAAATAACATTTACCGGCCTGAATGTCCGAAATTTTCATAGAAAATATTCGTTCATAGACAGGATTCGAACACCATCCTATACGGAACCGCCATATACGCTGGCGTGCCTTGACCACTCGGCCACCATGAACCTTATGGTAGACAAAGGTCGAATTTACTGTTATAAACTACAATCTTCCATAAATACATTATAACTGCTCTGGCGTATCGAATGTAAACAAATATATATATGTTAATAAATGGACGAGGTCCGACAATTTTATTTATAAAGACATTTTATTTATAACGTTGTTATTTTTTATAGATACAAGTATTTAAGCAAATGCTCTGTTTATGATAAACAGTATTAAATAACATTTACCGGCCTGAATGTCGAGAAATTTTCATAGAAAATATTCGTTATATTATATACGGAACCGCCATATACGCTGAAAATTTCTCGGACATTCAGGCCGGTAAATGTTAAATTGTCTTCTAAATTTCGCAATAAAAATATAATATATATATATATATATTGACATCAAATTTTAAATTTCGCATATATGACAATAATATTGACATCAAATTTTAACATATATATTTAACACGATTGAACAAAAATATCTTGAAATACTAAAGAGTACGTTCATTCAATAAAATCGATATTTAATTCAACCACGGTTTCAAAAATACTTCAGAACCTCATGCAAACATAGTGGATGATGTGCTAGTTTAATTTGGTGAATGCTATCAGGAATGTTGCTTGCGTTGGCGCTACAAGAAGTTTTAGGGTTCTCGCGCTCAACTGCGTCCACACAGGCGATTACAGTCAGGGGAGTCGGGTGGTCAGATGCAAGGTGAAATATGGTTGAAGAAATTTTCTGAGAGCTATAACTGGTTTCTTCTATTGAGTGGCATGGTGCAGAAACATGTTGCCAGACATAATATTTCAAAGAACAACCCTATTAAGCCACAGAAGCAGTAGCTGCTCAAGTCATTTGACGTAAAATTTTGTGATGATTCTGAGCCCTGTTCAAAGACGAATGTAGTCATAGCGTCGCCATCACTAGTGATCACTCCAAACACCTTCGTAATCACCATTAGACTCACACAAAACGTTTCGAACCCTCCGAACTGTACTCAGATTGACATCTAAAGAATCTGAAATGTTAGCATTGGACCTTCCGGCTCGGATGCGAAGCAGTACAGAATGACGTTTGAAAATTTCTGGAGAACTGAATTGCTTCCTATTTATATGCAATGAATAAAATCAAAAAGAAACTTCGCGCATGCGCGAAAATAAAAATGAAAATTGCCGACAATTTATCCAACGCACTCTTTTGTGTGCTTTGTGTATATATATATATATATATATATATATATATATATATATATATATATACAAATTAGGGATATAGAAATAGGCAGTGCTTGCTTATTGGAAAACCATATGCAATCATCGTTTATATCTACAAACATTATCACACAAAAGTATTCTCACATTATTAAGAGAAATACATATAAAAAGAGAACAAACCTGAAGAACAACAATTATGAACATAGTTACAATGTACAAGCTGGATTTGCGAATACACTATATGTAAAAATTCAATTAACATAGAGACTGTCTACAAGAGTACTAAAACACAATTTATGATAAGAATATAAGTAAAACCTTAAAACTTGGCCTCATAGATTAGATGAATTCAATAGTAATCAGCAAATATTTGGAGAATTTCGATTCTCACCAATTACAGTAAGGTAAACACTTGTTGATATAAAAGAAACGTAAAATTTAAAAATCTCATCAAATGCATTTCATTCATATCTAACTAGACATATTTTAAGAGGAATTGTTCCCCAATTCAAACTGCCTTTCGCTCCCTCCGATATATATATATATATATATATATATATATATGTGTGTGTGTGTGTGTGTGTGTGTGTGTGTGTGTGTGTGTGTTTTGAACAGTAAAAATATTTTTAAAAATCTTCAGACACATTGGATTGTATATTAATATTCTTTTCGTTTTTATTTCAGTTAGAATCCTCATGTAGTTTCGGCCAGCATGCCTATCATCAGGATATAAAAAAAAATTATGTTTGTTAGTAGCAGTGAATTTCAGAAATGAATGACCTGATGGAGAAAATGAACTATATGAAATTTTGTTATTTTTATTTTTGTATTGTTTGCTTAATATTGGTTAAGCAAAATTCATGTACATTTGAGTTGTCAAGTCCTCGGAATGACACAGAAATATATATATATATATATATATATATATATATATATATATATATATATATATATATATATATATGTGTGTGTGTGTATCTTTGAAGAAATCTAATATTAATGTATGCTATAATTATGGAATAGTGATCAATATCAGAGATAGAGCGTATGAAAATATATAATGAACATTAAATTCCAAATCCAGTGGTCTCTTAAAGTTGACTTAAAATCACACTGAATGCCGATTGTTTTTTGATCACTGACTTGCATGTGGGCATCTAGGTATTTATTAAACAGTGACTATTCATAAGAAAAATAAAAATGGGATGAATATTCCAAGTAAGATCTATCCATTATAACAACGTTGCAAACGATCTTAAAAACAGAAGCGACAGGTTTAGTTTCGTTTTCGAATTTTATTTTTTAAATTAGGTTGGTTTAAAAATTGAATCCATTGATTCTTTCGAAAATACTTTGTTTCGGTTTCGGATACGAAAGTGAGCAAAAAGAAATTGAGTGAAGGAAACAGACTTTCCTTAAATACGTTAAAATAGCCTTGCTGAATGCCATGCACTTCATTGCCGAGCTGTAAATTATCCCGTATTAAACAGCATTTTCCCCGAAAATGTGACATATTTTCGATATCTGCCGGTTTACAAATTTTTACTAACATTTCTCGAACCCAAGTCAACAGATTTTATATACCTTGTCTACTTATCATAAGGGCATCTATTACAATTTTTTCTATAATAACTTTTGAATTAATATATGGCCTTTTTTATTACGATAATCGCTTTTCTTAAGTTCATTACGTTAACTATTTATCTTCAGTTTATCACGTCCCTTCAGGTCTTGCGCGATCACATTTCTCCACATCTTCCTATCCCTTATAGCACTATGCAGATTTTGTTTTTCATCATCAGTCGCAATCTTTTTTTTGTTATATATTTTCACAAGATTATTTTGTAGATTAAATTCTGTTTCCCGCTGACTTGTTTCACTTCAATATGTTCTGTGATTTTCAAATTCTCCAAAATGCCTTTCCTCATTATGAATCTTAAATCTTTTTCTATCTCTTTCTGATTATATGCATTTACTTCCTTCTTGCTTCGATTTTCCTTAAAAACACGTTCTGCCCATAGTTGTTTGGTGGATTTTGTTTAGGGGCATATAAAAACTATGGGTAATTTAATGCCGAAATTTAAATAGTTTGAACTATTGTATGGGTTCAACACCAGATAAAAATGTATTGTTCGTAATTTACCAATAAATATATATTGTTGGTAATTGTTTTATATAAAGTAGAATTTTTACAATAAAAATATATTTTCCTACTTTCATATTGTCCGTTTTTTTTTTTTATGGAAGTTCACTATTTGCGCATAGCTAGGACCATAACAGGTGCTATAAACGAGGGTAAGTTTTTTATCAGTCACTAACAACAATTAAGAGGTCGTTCTACGCTCCTCAAAAATTCCAGACTTCTGACAAGTGAATTTGCTCCCGGATATAGTTTATAGTCGCATCCAGGACTAAGGCTTATTGTATATTCAGCATGGTCACAGAGAATAAAAGTTATGCTGCCCCATGTCTTTTCTTAATCTGTGGTGAAATTGTCGAGCATTCAGTATTATATAGGACGACCGACATTGCTTCATAGTAGAGCATATTTTTCTTTCTCTCTAAGAAATGTTTCTTGTTGCTTAATAATTTTCTTTAATTCATGAAAGAATATTTCCTTATTTCAATGCATCTTTGTATTTCGGTGTAACCTTTTCCGTCCTTTGTTAAAACACTTACAATTATTAAAATATTAATATTTGCCTGCTTGTCGCTTGTGGTGCCTATTCGAACGTCTCATATATTAAATTACTTCGGCAATTCATCATTCCTTTTAAACTTCAGATGATTTTCATTATTCCCTCCAAGTTGTACTAAACGATCCATCTTAATATTTTCCCTTTTCTGTATAACACTGTAATCTCTTTAATAGTTGAATTCCATTTTGAATATGTTTGTATATTCAAATATTCATAAATTCTTCATATACCTGAGGGAAAGTCTATTCATGCATATTATTTAAAAATAACTTAAACTCTATGAACAAAATCCGTAGAATTCAGTACATACACTTATAATTAGCTGTAAATATTGATTTATCTCGTGATAATATCGGCCTATACAGAGACGATATAAACAGGAAAATAAAAGGAATTTAATGAGATTAATATTTCCACGTTGTGTAAGAATCTAACTTCATTTTCGTAGACTTTGTCGCAGAATAGTTGGTAATAAATTTAGGCCACGCAAATTATTAATAATTTCTCATAATTAGAATACATTATTGCGTTTGATACCCTTATAAACTATTCAAGCAAGAACTAATTCTTAATTCATCAATTTAGAATGCTGAATATTGAGTTGGAACAAAAGTTCGTGGCACTTTTGTAAAAATTGCTATTTGACCCGTGATATTTTAAGTGCGTGAAATTTACGAAATGTCTGTATATTCTAAAACGACGCAGTTCAACGCCATTTTGTGCATGAATCGCCTGTGTATTGTAAATATTAAGTATTTTTAAAAGTTTGTTCGGAAAAAAATGTCCGATTTTGTAATCAACATTTAGTGCTGAATTAATGCATTTAAACTGTGCTTAAGTCAGTCAAACATAGAATCCACGAGCATCTATTCATTTTTGCTAGAAAGTGTCATTGTTATTTAGGCCTTTCCGAGAAAGTTGTAAACATTCGGACGCAAGAATTTTTTGAATTCATTTTCTGCATCTTATTTCCTTCGAAATAAATTTTGTCAAGATCTCTGAAAATGGGGTAACAACTGGGGAGAGATCAACGTAAATATGGTAAGTGTAGCAACTTATCGTATCCCTAGACAGTGAGCTTATGCAGTTTCAACATAGCAGCATGTTTGCCTATCATTGGCATGTATCAGAACTGTATGTCGCCGATTAACCAGAGCTAATCGCATTTTGCTTAGATAGATGTGTATTTTTCAATTGCTCACAAACCTCGGCAGTGCTGTTCTATTCATATTCCAGAATGCTATAATAGATAACTTTAATGGTGGATCCACAGGCAGTCATAATAATCTCCACTTGGTGCGATTTCATGTTTGGAAATTGTTTAAGTCTTTCGTCATGATCGAGTCATTGTTTGCAATTGTAATTGTCATTGTTAAAACTCACTCCTAACGGTCATAATCTTATTTCTCGCTTAGGCTACTCGCCGTGACGTCATTAGAAATTCTCCTCGACTGACTCCAACAGAAGAATATTTATTTTTGTAAAAATACAAATACAAAAATGTAGCGTAAGGCCAAAAGTAGGTATGGAGAAGGCTTGTCGTTCTCTGACTTATCTCATACGTAGCTAGTAAAAATCACTGACCCAAACAAACTATACGATATTTCTTGCACCAAAATATTATATTCTTAATGCAACAGGAAAAATATCTCAAACATTCTATGACCTCCTATCTAATCCAGATATATGCAATTGGTCTGCAGATCGGTGGATAGAAAAATAACACTTAAAAATGAAAACCCATTTGAATATTTAATTATGCAAAAAAGACTCTTCCAGTAGGCATAGTCTTGTCTTGATTCCTCTCTGTGGCGACGAATTCGTATTTAGCAGTCTCCCCACTGCGGACTAAATGCAACACAAGGTCAAGTTTATCCTGGGAAACCCGAATGTTTCCACCCGGGCCAGTAGTCAAAATTTATCCAACCCCTGCAAAGCGGGCTCGGCTACAAAACTGGTCGGTTTTCCTTGCCGAATCACTATTCTAACACAGAGCCCGACTGAGTAATCCTCCGTTCGAAGACAGGGGTCTTGTCTGAGACAGACTGCGACGAACTGGTATTTAGCAGTCGCCCCATTGCAGACTACATGTGACACAAGGTCACATTTACCGTGGGGAACCTGAGCGTTTCTATCCGGGTCAGTGGTCAAAATTTACCTAGCCCCCGCCTGTTAGACATTTTCATGACGGTCGATCCTCGAGTATCGCATCCAAAGGTTGGCAGTGAATATTTCGGAGACAGTAGGAAAGCGTAGTGAAGGTTCGCAGTGGATATCACAGCAGAGTGTAGTTCATCCTTCTCCTGGTCGCCTTTTGTCCTTCTGGTAGACGAAACAAAATGGCCGCCTTTATACACGATGAATACAGTGTTGGGCGGCTTCTGATTGGTCAACCTCCCATTGGTCGACTATAAAGGGAAATAAGTCATTCTGACTCGCTCACTAGTTACAGGTAGTATATTAGCCTCTGTGGTTTTCTTTTTTTTTGTGCGTATTACTTGGACGTAAGTAGACGTTTTTTCAAAGGGAAAAAGTAAGTGAGATTTTTGGTCCTTGATCTTCTTTGTATTTGTTGTTAAAAAAGAACTGTTTGTGTGGGATTACCCTACCGCTATGGCGGAGGGGACCCAAGAAAAAGAGCCTTTGGCCACCACTTCAACGGCACCATCTGTTTGGGGGCCCAGCAGAAAGAACAAAGGGGCCCGAATATTATGAAACGCAGAAGCAGCAATTAAAGGACTTCATCAAGAAGGATGAGCTGGTTCCGGTGCCTTCAGTCATGGAGACTGTAGCAACCAGAACAATTTCCTTTTTAACTGTGGATATTAAAACAAAAAAGTTCACAGGAGTGAATAGAGAACCGATGGAGGAAGCCCTAAAAACACTGAACATTGGGGCAAAGGTCCTGGCTCGCAGGTCGAACGCGTGCTGGGACATCTTGTTGCCCACTGAGGAGGCAGCCAAAGCATTGGCTGGCTGCACCCTCACAACAAAGACTCTAAAGCTCCAGACAGAGTACATGGGCACAAGAAAGACTAGGATCTTGTTACATGATGTGCCCATGTACATTACCGAGGATCAAGTGGGCGGCTTTTTCACGCATTATGGACCTGTGGAGGGGGTGTCGGCAGTCCGAAGCAAGGCGGGGATTGCCACTGGTGACTTGGAAGTCATGGTGACATTGAACCGCCAGGGCTTCAAGGACATCCCCAACACAATTCTCTGCAAGGAGAGGAAGATCTACGTCGTGGTCGAAGGTCGCCGACCCTGTTGTTGGATGTGTGGAGAGGCAGGACATCTGGCCAAGTTATGCCCAAGGAAAAACAGGCGCCAGTATATACCCCGGTGGTGCCAGCCGAGGAGGTAGAAAAAGACGGCTAACACTGAGTGGTCGGAGGTGGGGAGGAATAAGACTAAAGGAGCAGCTACACCTCCCAAACAGCAGCAGCCACAGCAACAGCAGCAGTTGCAGGAGAAGCAGCAGCAACATCAGCAGAAGCAACAGCAGAAGCAACAACAGCAGCAGCAGCAACAGCCGCCTCAGCAGCAGCAGCAACATCAGCAGAAGCAACATCAGAAGCAACAACAGTAGCAGCAGCAGCAACAGCTGCCTCAGCAGCAGCAGCAGCAACATCAGCAGAAGCAACAACAACAGCAGAAGCAGAAGCAGAAAAACGCAGTAGCCTTGGAAGACCGGGAACAACAGCAGGAGGCGAAAAAAGCAAAACCTGCCAGTCCCAACAAAGAGGCAAACCAAAAGAACCTGCAGCAGCAACAGATGGAGGTGGAAGAAATGCCTCCGCCTAGTGCTTCCAAAGAGGAAGAGGCATCAAAACAAGATAGTACTGAGGTAGCAGGGTCCCAAGCCCTCCCGGCATCCCAGGACCAGGTGGAATCCAAAGTTGAGAGTCGTCCCTCTTCCCCTTCTAGGGTTTCATCACCCTCCCCTTTAACCTCTTCCGTTGCTTCGGTAACTACCCCACCTGGTACTTCCACGCCTCTGCCCACACCTTCGCCTGTCTTCCCTCTCCCAGATAAGAGAAAAAGAAAGAAGAGGAAATTCTTTCCTGGGCCGGACCTCATTTGTAAGGTGGACAGGAGGGAATTAGAAAGAGAAAGAAGAGCGCGGCTAGGTCCGCTCTTTAAGTGTATATCTGTGGATGGGAAATCCACTGAGGATCCACGGAATTTCCCAAAGGCCCCGGGTGTCACCACTTGTGTTAGGGACACGGGCGGGAACTTGAAAATTTGGTATTTTCTGGAGGAATGCAGAGAAGCATTTCCGGACATTAAGATCCTAGAGAGAGGTACTCCAGATCTCAAAAAAGTTTCGCACTTCTGTGCTGGGAGGGTCCCCGTTATTCTCCATCCCTCTGTATACAGGGCTGCAAAGCTAACTTTCCCCATGGACGTTGGCGGCATTGTCCCAGACGGTCGAATGACGACCGAATTAGGCACTGGTACCCTGGGACATTCTGTCGGGGTCGTATCGCCCGCGGATTTCCGCCCTGTATGTGTGTAGGTTTTTGCTCTCACTTTTTTCTATTTGCAGGCTTAGAAAATAGAAACCAAGTTAGCGACTCTGAATGTGAGGGGCTTAAGGGATCGGGGTAAGGCTGCCCGCCTGCTCCGGGACCTTCTGTCCCTGGATGTGGATGTCGCCGCGATCGAAGAGACCCACTTTGTTTGCAGTGCCGATGCGTGTGTGCTGGAGGATGACTTTGTTGTCTATTCAGCATATGGGGACCGGTTTGCCAGAGGAGTTTCTTTGCTAGTCAGACGGACTCTTGATGCAAAGGTGGACCTTGTGCATACCGATGCCGAGGGCCGGTTGATCGTGGCCGATATTGCCGTGAAAAGTGGTTCGTTCCGAGTCGTTGCGGTTTATGCGCCCAATGACCAGGAGGAGCGGGTCTCGTTTTTCGGCGGTTGGGGCCGTTCTGGTTGATTCAACGCGCCTAGTTTTAATGGGGGATTGGAATGCCATTCTGGACCCCGACTTAGACAGGGGGGCGGGGTGCTAGTGGGAGAAGGGACGATCGTAGCCTGGTTGATCTGATCGACGATTATGGTCTCGTTGATAGATACCGGGTCGATCATCCCTGGGGGAACATGTGGACGTGGGCTCTTAGTTGGCCTTCTGAAAAGGTGGTTAGCTACCTTGACAGAATGTTAGTTAGAAGAGCCGACATAGATCTGCTAGTTTGCCCTACGTTCCACTGGGTAGGCTACACGGACCACAAACTCGTTTGTGCCCGTGTAGCGTTAGATCATAGGCCTAGAATGGCTGGCTACTGGAAGTTCAATCTGTCTTTACTGGACAGGCAGGACTTCCGGGAGCAGCTAACTAGATTAGTGCAGCGGGAATTAGTGGGGCGGTTATCGGGGAATAAGTGGTGGGAACGCCTTAAGTCTAGGATTAGGTCTTTCACCACTGATTTCAGCAAACAGCTCGCTCTAGATAAAGGTGAAGACACTTTAAAGCTAGTTACACCCGGGCGGTGGCTGGGGGATCCCTTAGAGATAGCCTTAGCTAGGGCGGCCCTGGATCGTTTGAATAGCGAGCGGTACATGGGCCAGGTAATTAGACATAAGTTAAGTAAGATGTCTTCCGAAGCTGTGAACTTGGGTGCAGATCTGCGCAGGGAAGAGGTCCGTCGAGGTGGCGATCGTTTCATTCGTGAAGTCAAATCCCCGGAGGGGCACACTCTTCGGGCCACTGATGGCATGTGCGAGGCGTTTCGGCGCCATTTCCAACGCCGGTTTACCAAGGAGCCTGGTCTCCGTGAGGAGGAGTTTCGCAGCTATTTGGCTGACTTTCCTCGGCTTTCGCCGACTGAAGCAACTAGCTGCGAGGAGAGATTACGGAGGGCGAAGTCTACGTGGTTTTGAAGAAGGTCGGCAGAGGCAAGTCGCCCGGTCTGGATGGTTTGCCCTATGAATTGTACTTGAGGCTGTCGCACATCTTTGTTCCGATTTTGACAGCAGTGTTCAACAACTGGTTTCGGTCGGGGTCCATCCCCAATCGGATTACCAGGGGCGTGATCACTCTGTTGAAAAAGGGCAAAGGTGGTGGGGAAACATAGAGGATTATGGGCCCATAACTCTGCTAAACACAGAGTTAAAGATTATGGCCAAGATCCTGCAGGAGCGTTTGCAGTCAGTTGCCGAGTCTCTGTTGAGACCTGAGCAGACTTGTTCTGTGAGGGGCCGAACAATTCAGAGCAACCTGCATCTGATCCGCACGATCATAGAGGGTGTAAAAGACGACGAAGAAGCCGCGCTGATCAATTTGGATCAGTCCAAGGCATTTGATAGGGTTGACCATCGCTACCTTGCTACTGTCCTGCAGGCCGCTGGATTCGAACCCAACTTCTGCCGCTGGATTAGCCTCCTGTATCGCTCCCCCCAGTGCTGTGGCACAGGTGAACGGAAGGTTGTCGGACGCGTTCGTGCTGTCTAGGGTCGGTTCGTCAGGGTTGTCCGCTGTCGCCTCTCCTTTATGCTTTGGCGTTGAGCCTCTCCTTCGCCGGCTGAAGGACGAGACCGGCAGTCCGGCCCTACGATGGAATTGCCGTGCCTGGAGGGTCTCGAGCCAGGGTTTCCGCGTATGCCGATGACGTATCTGCTTTCGTGTCGTCCCGCAGCGACATTGAGGCGGTACAGAAGGCGCTTGATCGTGACAGGGCCAAGATAAACCGCGACAAGTCGTCCGGCTTGCGGTTAGGTGCCTGGAAGGGGGTCGATCTTCCGGGCCGCTTCTGTTGGACGGACGGTCCTGTCCTCATTCTTGGAGTGTGGTTTGGGCCTGACCTCCAGCTGGAGAAGAATTGGTCTGAAGTACGTGCAAAGGTCGATTCTGCCGGTCAGACTTGGAATCGACGGCGGTTGTCCGTGAAGGGCAGGGCGGAGGTGTGTGTTACATACATTTTCCCCCTGATTCTTTATCGGTTGTCCGTACTTCCTCTCTGTAAAGACCGCAGAAGGTGCTCGAGCGATCGCTATCCTCCATTTTATGGAGGGGACGCGTGAACAGGGTCGACAGACGAGTCTGCACCAAACGTCCGTGTCATGGGGGGATGGGAATGCCGCACCTTATGAGTCACATCCGTGCCTCTAGGTTGGCTTTCCTACGCCGCGCATTGACTAGAGGAGATCCGATTCTGGAGGGGATTGTTAGGGACGCCTTCCATAGCCTTACTATCAGTCCCCCCCCCATCTCGAGGGCCGAGCGCCGTTGTAGGCCCCGGGATGAGTAGGGATTTCATCCGCGAGTGTCGGTTGGCCTTGAAGGCCATTCCCCGGTCCAGTGACCTTTCACGGCCTAGGAAGGTCTTCTATCGTGGTTTAGTGGAGGTCGCGCGAAGGATAAACTACGTGATACGCTCGGCTTGTCGGAGGGGAGGGTAGCGCTCCTATTGGTCTTGGGCGCCAGCGGCGGATTACCTCAGTAACCCTGAGTTTTCGCTTACCTGGCGATTGGCTCGGAATCGGCTGCCTCTCAATGACAAGGCTTTCATATGGGGTTTGGCGGATTTGCCAGACTGTGAACGGTGTGGTCTTGGTTTAGAAGAAACGGCTGCGCACGCCTTCTACCATTGCCCCCGGGTCCGCCCCTTATGGGACCATGTCGGCGAGCTGACGGCTCGTCTCGCCACCGAACAGCTTGTGTCCATTGATCGCGCATACGCGTGTGACAATGTGTCGCCCCCGTATTCCGGGGAGAAACGAATGGTGTTTCTGATGCTGATGGCCACGGCTCGAATGGTGATTTGGACGACGCGAATGGAGGAAGTCTTGCGGGGCAACCGCCTTTCTTATCAGCATCTAATTCAATTCTTTGAGCATCAGCTCAAGATGAAGATTAGATCTGATAGAAAAAGATTGCATTCGACAGTCTTCAGCGAAAGGTGGGTAAAAGTAGCAAGCATGGTTCGTGTGACCGGGGCTAGCCTTGATTTTCTTTTTTAAGTCAACCTATAGCACATAGGGGTGGCTTCCTGTGGAACCCTCCCCTTGGTTAGGTTAGACAAGCTTCAGTGTACCTAGTTAATGTGACTAAGTGTAGTTCCTGGCCTGTATCCCGGCTGCTCTTTGGTTATGGTCCAAGTCGAGATTCCCAACCTCCCCAATTTGTTTTGGTCCCCCTTTTCATCTCGACTGGGTCAGCATTATATTACCCATTCAGGCATAATATTTTATCCTCTTTTCCCCTCCCTTAGCGAGAGTGCTTCTTGATTTTGTCCTCGGGGCAGAATACAGCGGCCTCTCTGTTTTGAGGGTTGGACGGTCCCTACTAACATATGTTATGTTTAGTTTGTATTTTGTGTATATTTTTAGTTATTTTTTGGGTTCATCACCCTCCCCTCTCATTCTTATCATTATTAGAATTTTATGTATAGTATATATATCATCATCAAATTTTTATGGATTGGGGCGCGTTTTGGTAGGTCCCCCTTGTGAGAATCTGGTATTATGGTGCATGAAGGATTGGTTGGTGATGCACAAGTTCTTGTGGTGAATGAGTAAATTGTAATGTATGAATGGGTCGTGAATCTGATTAGCTAGGTATAAGATAGTTAGTGAAGACCAGCCTTTACCCCTCCCCTTTTCGGCCTTGTGCCACAATTGTATTTTTATATACAATAAATAGCCTAGTTACAGGTAGTATATACCCAAAAAACCGTAACACCGCCAAAGAAGACACAGGCACAAAACTGTTCTGTTTTCTCAGCCGAGGCTCTGTCTGAAGACAGAACCCGTCAGAGCCATCTTACGCCCGACGACTGAAGTTTTCTCAGCCTCTGTTTTGAAGACAGGTCTTGTTTCGTCTTGTCCTGGCGCGAGCCTGAGGCAGGCTGCAACGAACTGTTATTTATAGTCACCCCACTGCGGACTCGTTATGACACAAAGTTTAGTTAACCTTGTGCAACCCGAGCGTTTCAACCCAGAACAGAGGTCAAAATTTACCCAGACCCCGCCAAAGCAGACTCAGGTAGAGAACGGGTCTGTTATTCGCAACTGAGTTTCTATCTGAATACTGAGCCCGACTGAATCATCCTCCGCCTGAAGACGGATGTCTTGTCAATATTTGACCGAAAACAGATGTCATGCCTTGTATTTCCTTGTTGCGTGACTGAGACAGACAGCGACAACATTCCCTTGACTCATTTTGAAGTCTTATTTAAGGCTTCATGGCTAGTTCATTTCAGTTACAGGGAGTATCTTATTTCCTCCATAACATCCCCATATTTGAGATATTTTATTCACTAGAAAATGTTTTATTAATATTACACATTATTCTTCATGGAGAGTTTGCCTCATAATGAACTTTGTATTTCTTTAGTTTTGGATCAAACTTTAGTGTTTTCATACGCTTCCTTTTACTGGTAATCATAGGGCTTTTTTCTTTGTGTCGGTATTTCTTCAGTAATCCTTTTCTTTAACTGATTTTTCTCAAGCTTTTGTGTTCTCATTCATTACATATATAACATTTTTCTTTTTCAATTATAGATATTGGAAAATCATATTTTCGGTAATTTTTAAGAAAATAATGTCTCCTTATTGCTGTTAGTTCCTATTCTTTTTTTGATCGGGTAACAACTTGTCGAACACAGATTTATTTTCTTCTCAACCGTTATTTGTTATACTCTCAAGAAATGTGCAGTGCTTCTTCGCTGACATTTTCACTACTTGCTTAATTAAGCTCTCTTAAATGTACCCACAAACCGTTCAGCTTTTACGTTTGAGCTCGGGCGATATGGCGGTATAGTAATATGTTCAATCTAGAACATTTTTACAAAATTCTTTAAATTCGTAAGCAGTGAATTGTGTACCAAGTCTATGGCAACCGCAATACCATATTTTACAAACAATTCATGTACAAATTTCACTGAAACCGTGCAATTTCTTTTTGTGCTTTCAGGCAACTTAGTAAGGCTATCAACTACATCAAGATAATGTGATCCTCTTATCTGACCTCTGAAATATATGTGCATTCTTGACCAAGGATGTAATTTCGTCGTCAGTGATTTTACTGCCAGAACGCAACCTCTGCAGACTTTTAATAATGTTTCAGTGTTTGATCGATTATGTTCCAGTATATATAGCTTCGCATAACAGATTTCAACTTTGAAATTCCTGGATGTACACTCTGAATTTGTTTGCTTTTGTAATATGACAGGTGTTACTACTCTTTCTGTGAGCATCAGTATTCTGTCACTTAGAGAATAAGCGCTCAAGTCTATATTTCGTTTTAAATCTCGTCTATCTTTCTTAATTTCTTTTAGTCGTTATATATTTTTATTTTTTGAAATAAACATGACGTGTTCTGCTTTTACTTTTATTTCTACCAGAGTAACTGGTACTTTGCGTACTACAGTGTATAATATATTTTTTCATTTATATTTCACTTTTTAAGTCTGCCATGACAATGTCCCCATTATTTTGGCATTTTTTTTGTATCAGTGTTGATAAACCATCAGCATATCCTAATTGTTTGGACGGTTGGTATTCCATCTTGTAATCCAGATATAATAAGACGATTGCCAAGCATTGCAATCTGTCCGCTGTATGTGAACGAATTTCTATTTTTCCTAACCATAAATTGTTACTAAAGGTCGGTCTGTACTTCCCTGTATAAATATGTGAAAGTTTTACTTTAAAAAATATTTTGCTCACGCCTCTTTTTCGATTTGACAGTAGTTTTGTCCTACTGCTTGTAGCGATCGGGAAGTATGTCCGACTTTCATCATATTACCGTCACCATATTTAAGTTGAATGACCGCTCCAATTCAATAGTCAGTAGCATCTGAAGCCAACAGGAATCAAGCTTTTGGACCGTTCCGCCAATGATAAATCTGATAGTATTTTCTTGATTTCTTCAAACCCCTCTCATACACATCAGTCCCGATCCACTTTACGCCATTTTAAACAAATTGTTCAGCGAAGCTTTCAGATTCTGCATATTATGTATATAGATTTAATAATAGTTTGCTAGTCCCCAAAATGATTGCATCGTATAAGTTATTCTTAATTGCACTTACTAAAATGTTCTTGTTGACAAACATTTTTGTCAATGATTTGTCTAATGTACTTGATTTTCGGCAAAAACAAATCGCAATTTCCTCACTCAGTTTGAACCCGTATTCTCATATTTTTTCGAAAACTCTTTTCATACGTTTGTTATTTCGCTGCTTAAATAATGTTTTAATTAATATATTATCAAGATAAGCATCTGCGAAATCCCAAACAAAAAGAATAGTATAAATAGCTTGTTGAAATATGGCTGCAGCCAATTTCATCTCTTAAGAAAAATGATTGAACTTACACAACCACTTGTGTTTATTTATAGTTATTAACTCTGAACAGTTTTCTTCAATCTGCCTTTGCAAATACGCGTCAGAAAGATCCAGCTTCGAAAAGAATTTCCCCCGGTTAAATTTGCAAACATTTCTTCTCGACTTGGTAAAAAGGTACTTACTGGTATCTAAATATTTGTTTAACCCTGTCGAATAATCAGCACAAATATGATTTTTTTTTCTTTATATACACTGCTGCTGCCCATGTTGAATGGTCTTTTTTTTTTCAATTACCCTGATTTGGTCAAGTTTGTCTAATTCTTCGTTTACTTGATACAATATTGCGAACTGTTCAGTACGTTTCGTTTTAAACACTGCCGTCTTCATTTTCTTACTTGTAAATATGATTTGATTTTGGAACACCCACACAACTCATCCGTCAGAATATCCGGAATCATTTCAATTTTTCTTTTAAATTCCCACTGTTTTTTTTTTTTTTTTTTTAACAATTATCTTGCCCACTTACATTTGGCAATAGTCAGTACCGTAGTATATAGTTTTTAGAATTTTTTAATGCATATGCCTTAACTTTTAGACATATGTTACGAAATGAAACGTTCCAAAACATTTCACCAATAAAAAAAAGTTCTTACTGACACACCAAGTGCGAATTTCAAAGTCATTCTTAATTGTATGTTTTCCGTTTGCTTTCTAAATAGCAACGTTATCATATCCCATCCATTTTATTGTTGCATTTTTACATCTACATTATTAATTTTCATATACACAATTTTTCTTTGATTTTCTACATTTGTTTTTCCGTTGAAACGCTTTGTACACATTTTTTCCTGTGAGAACTTTAGCTTCATTCACTTTTACAGTGTGCCTTTTTATGACCTATCTTTCCACACTTGTAGTTCTTTGAATTCATAAAGTAACAGTCTTCTCTAAGGTGTTACTTTCCTCACCTGAAATATGGATTACTTTTTTCTTTCACCATATTTACTTTATCTTGTATGTACACGCATTTTTTCTTCCATTTCTTTCATAGGACTCTCTGATATTCGTCCGATTTTTCTTACCGTGCTGGATTTTTATTCTATTTAAATTTTGTTAGCATTCAAGCATATATTACAGTAACTGTTTTTCTTCCGTAAACTCTTGAACGAAAATTAACCCATTAAACATCTACGGAGTCAGTTCATTTAATTTGGATCTTTAGCACTCCCTCTTAACGATTCCAGCAGATGTTATAAAATTTTCGTCTTATTTTATAGCCAAATTCATACACTTCCGACAAGTATTGACTAACGAATTTTTCTCGCTAAAAGGTTTACTCAGGATATTTACTATTTCATCAAAGCAAATTTCTCTTGTTTTTTGATAGTACAGTAGTCTTCTTGTTCTACATGGGCTAACTTTCTCAGCAAAATACATTTTTTCTCGTCTTCACATTCGCTGCATTCTTCTTTGAAAATTTTCTCGTATCTTCTAAAATAAGCCGAAAAGTTAATTCCATCATCTGAATAGTATGAGAATTCAGCTATGGCATTTTCCACCGCGTCAGGAGTGAAAGAACTTGGGGATTTTCCGTTTTCTTCCGTGTTATTTCAATGAAATTTTGTTGTTGTTGCTGGAGTTTCAATAACTGTTGTTGCTGATCTTGCTCTTGTTGGATTTTTTACAACTTGGGCTAATAATTCTCCCATATTTAAAGAATGTCTCTTTTTCCTTTTTTTATGTGCACGAAAGAAACAAAACTCAACGTAGTTCTAATCTGTCGATGTCATTGTTATCATGTGCGTAGATGCAAAATATATTTCTTCCTATTCCGTATGTGTTTCGTTCCAGCTTTGCCCCTTTCATAATTCGCTCTTAACAGTTATAATATTATGCCTCGCTTAGGCTACTCACCGGGCTGTCATTGGAAATTCTCCTCAACCGACTCCAAAATATGTCCCTTGACTCACATTGAGTTTTTTTTAAATTTTTTTTAATTTCATATCTATTTAAGGTGTCTTGTTTCGTTCATTTACTACACAAGAGTAATAAAAGACCTATTTCCCATCACATGTCACTATCGAATTTCGTAGTCGCAGTATCGAATAATAATCTCACAGTCGAATTCACTGACTATAACTGAGTTCACATGGAACCTACTTATTACTTTCCCTTGCGTATTTTTTGAAATAGTCCGATATTGTTGGAATGCGAACTCTCATTGTTAGAGATATTTTGATGATTTTTTCTTTTACTAATCATTTCAGACGTTGATTGTCAATTGCAGAAGAATGCCCTATACAATCTTGATCTTCAAGTCCTGTATCCGCAGCGAAGAACTGTTGAAAGCAATAGGGTACTGCCCGAAGTAGATCCTTCGCCGAATGTTCTTTTAATATTGACAGTAGTTCGAGGAGCATTATGAATAGCCTTGAACATTCATCTCTTCTCTTTTAATGTTCAAGATTATGCTTATATAATGATTTAATTTAAATTATGAAAGATACTGATATAAACCTCTTAGTTATGACGATAAACTACATTCGCCTCCTGGGTAAGACAATGTACTACTTTCAACAGTAAGATTTCTGATCAGGAGGTTTGGAGGATCGTGCAACCACCCCCTAATTGCTATTTTTTCCCTGAATCACCTGATAGGGTACCAGTTTGGGCAAGCCTCTATGAAAGTTTAAATATAGGTATATAATATTTCATACCAGAATTACTTTGTGAAAAATTATTACCAGCAATAAATTTTTGAAAAAACATTATTACAAGGAATACATTTTTGAAAATAAAATATTACCAGCAATCATTTTTTTGGAAAAAAAATATTACCAGCAATGCATTTTTGAAAAAAAATTACGAAACTACAAATTTTTGAAAAAAAAATACTATCTCTACATTTTTGAAAAATATTACCAGAAATAGATTTTCGAAGTAAAAAATATTACCAGCAATAAATGTTTTGTCGACATTAAATAACCCATTGAGGTTGATATGCCGTAAAAGAAAACAAACCAACCCAAACTGTACTGATATAAAATGAACGATGTAAATATATTTATCATTAGGAATGCATAATATATTTTATCAACTATTATAATATATTAGAACACATAGGATTAGTCTAAAATCGGATGTTACTATCCGAACGATTTTATACGATACAAATGAAAATGGCGGGGAATTAAGATGCATTTTAAGGAAGGAAACCAAACATTGTACAAGCATAAAATGATATGAGCTTGGATGCATAAGAGAAAATATGTATAAAATTGAACTCACGGTCTTATGGTAATATCAGACTAGCTACCCGAGTTAATAACCACTTAGCTATGCTCACAAATATTTCTGATAAAAACTAAAGCGAAATTTTCCTAACTAGGATACATTTTCTATAATTTTTTATAGCTGAATCATTTCCAGTCAGATATAATATTTAATATTTTCAGGGTTAAACTTTGTCATATTAGCCTTTTCCTTATAACGAAATATTACGCATTCAGTGATCGAGAAAATTGTACAGATATCAGTTGAAATTTATCACATAATTGTCCTAAAAATTTTTTTCAGCAAAATGAGTTACTCCATCCACTAACCTTTATTAATCAAGCCAGTATTGGTGTGTGCTTTTCTTCCTGTCTTTTCTTGGAAATTGTCTGTAATATCAACCAAATGATTCTTTCGGAGGAGAACATCAAGCTAATATTAATATTAGCCGTTTTCCTACAAGAAGGGTTATTCATTGGACGAGCATTCAGTACTACTTTGGTAAAAATTCATGAAATATTTCTCTGGGAAACAATTTTCAGTAAATACGATTTTCAATTTCAGTAGTATTTGTCATAAATTTATGAAACTCGAAAAGAACAAGAGGTATATTTTTTACACTATTGTTGATTCAATAAAAAGGTCAAGTAGTATGACTTGTCTTAAGAACGAAATATGTGCAGATTATTATGATATATATGATGGACTAGCAGTATGGCCCGGTGTTGCCCGTGCTTGATTGAAAAATCATACGACATACAGCAATCTCTATCACTTGACTTAAAATATTTTTGCTTTTCCTTGCCTTTAAAAGAGTGTCCTTTGCCGTGCTGATGTGGCTACATTACTTACTTCTTACCTATCTCACACTGCTAATTTTTTGTAAGCTCTATACTAAACATTAAATCTATTACGAAAAAAGAAGTAAACAAGATGAACACAAAACGATCAGCTATAAAAAAGGAATCGTAACTGGAAAAACCGAAAGAAAAAAGAATATTAACAACGAATACTTTTTCACACCCAACCCAGTTCTACGGAATCAAAATCAACGTTGAGTTTAAGCAGACGAATGAGCCAACTGGAGTAAAGTGCCATGCAGATTTAAATTTTTCCCACTTGTGACGAATGCAGATATCGATTTTTTTTGCTTACTAGCATGCTAGTTAACTTTCGTGTCAGTCAGCTGTTGGCTCTCACGCTGGCCAATAGAATCTTCCTGCCTATTCGTGGCAGCCAGCTATAGGCTCTCACTCTGGCCAGTACAAAATGGCCGCAAACTACATGTAAACTGCTGTAGAAGCATGAAAAAAATCGATTATTGCCACTATCGATGTGAGTTGGGAAATGCAAAGTCGGTCTTCGCCTTCCCACTAACTTTTGGTGCAAATCCGTCCAAAATTGCTGCCGTGCACACACACACACACACACACACACACACACACACATACACACACACACACATCCTGCCTTTTATAGAGATAAATGTTAACCCAAATTTGAAACGATTAAGATTGTTGTGATCGGGGAAGCATCTTCTAAGGAACTGTTATAAAAAGACATCAATTCTAAAAAGATGTTATTCCGAGGTTCTTATTTCATACCAATATAATTCGGATATTAATATATTTCACCCCTGTATACACGGTGTGACGTGTTGTAAACTGGAAATTTATAAAATCATTAAATAAGAGAATGCTGCTTTTTTAGAATTATCTAATAGTGGCGATTGTTTAACCATAATAAAATGGTTGGATCTTGTCTAGACAGGCATCTGCGTATAAAGTATTAACACGAAAATGTAGTTATGAAACTGTTCCTTTATATGAATAGCAGGCGTGTATAAGTCAAGCCTGTGAAAGGAACACGTTTGTACAACAATATCTGACCTATTATTTCTTATGCTATTTTTGCTTTTGTTTGCTGCATTTTTAGCCAAGAGGTTATATGATAACTAGAGTTCCACGAAGATGAAAGCTTTATCGTGCATAGATAATGCGAACTGATTGTTAATTTTCTTTCCTTATAGGATCAACTCCACTCTTTTCTGATTTGCATTCAACTAATTAAAGATAAGATCTTAGATAATGTTGCCAAGGACATTTCACCCGATGGAAATTGTTTATTTGCCTTGATGTTGTCTCCATCACTGCATTAATTTATATCTCCAGAGAACATACCTACTATGAAGTCAGATATGTTAACTCTCTAAGCATTGCTTGGTAATCTCTTTTAAGTATTTACTCTAGCAATTTATGAGATATAGGCATTAACCTTGTTTCACAGTACTGTACAAAGTTCGGTAATTCTGATATCTTTTCTCCCTGGGTGATCTTAAAATATGATTTTCCTGAATATTACATGACTGAACTTCGTGCCTGAATCAAAAAATATAATCAAATTATGTAATTAAAGATAAATAATATATTGAAGAGAAAAATAGAATATATACAAGGAACAAAGACCGAATACATAAAATATGTGGCAAACAGATGAAAATTAGTTTTGTTTACAGTAAGTGGCCATCAAAGATTATAGGCGCATTTGAAAGTATTTACAAATTCAATGAAGTATTGTTATTACAGAAACTAATTATAGTATATGAGTATATTCAGTAATATAGAGAAATATATTCCACATTTAGAAATTATCTTTATCAATTTGCAATAATTGAGGCAAGACGTCAGTTGATTTCTATACAAATACATGGAAATACTTAAAAAAACAACTTAATGTTTTCTCGCAGAGATCAGGTGCCATGTGGGAAATTCTAATATCGCGTCTCTTAAATCTTGTAGTAAAAGAATCTGATAGTTCTGCAAAATTTCACAGATTCTACAATTAATCCAGATTTGATTACAGGCTTTCCTCAGTGATAGAGAAAGCTTGGATATATCTTGAGGAATTACTTGGTTAACAGATCTTTTGGATTATGTATACGGTGATTCAAAATGGTGGAGTTATGAGAAGTTAGAATTGGAAATGTGGTTCGTATTATAGGATTTTCTTTGTTATCTATTAATAAGTGATATTTTCTACTTATATATAGAGGTTTTCTAATCGTAACTTCGATATGTCACCAGACCTATGGCATGGGGAACCCACTGAGTATTGTTTTCAGTTTTTCGTCGTAACTGATCTAGCGAGAAAAACTGATAAGCCATTACGACACACCGAACTACGCAAACTATATACATATATTCAAAAGTATTACTTTTTGCTCAGTATTATTTTTTCACACAGTAAGAGTTTTATAATATTTTAATGTTTTCGTATAATTATTTATATTATTCGGACTATTGTCCACATCTTCTCGCCATATTTATTACAATGTTTCCGCAATTGTAGGCCCCGGCCTTCTTCGGGTGGTTAGAATGTCGAACTTAACCCTTTATTTCGCTCACTGGGGTAGATTGTTCTAGTTCCACGTGCCATGTTGGATGGATGGATGTCAGTTATCGCCTGTGTAATATCCCTCTGAAATTTCTCCACTGCATTAACCGGGTATTGAACTCACACTCTTTGGGTCCTGTCAATGGATCTAACCAACGCCTTTCTCCACTGTGTCATCTGTAGCATATAATTTGTGATTATACCTAGTGTATGTAGAAGAAAGTGTTATAAATTAATAGTTTCTTTTTTTCATAATTTTAAAAGTTACCATAGCCAATACGACAAATGGATACTTATATGTATATTCGTGTATGTGTGTATATATATATATATATATATATATATATATATATATATATATATATATATATATCGTATATACAGAAGTTGATCTATAGATTAAAAGAAAGGTGTTATAGAATGTGATAAAAAATTATTTGAGAAAAATAATGTAATAATCTGCAAGGAATGTCCATTGACCATTAAGGAGATATTGCTGCTTTTGTTGCAAATATTAACAGAACACGTAAAGTGTTTTAAGAACATTGCAAGAGATTTTATCTTCCTTGTAAGTTGAGAATTAAAAAGTCTCGTAAAAACAACATATTGATTTATGTAAAAGGGTAGCCTTATAAGATAAGGATCCCCAACGTATTTATTTTGTCTATGCAGGAAAGAAACCGAAAGAAAATTAGAAGTTCTATCGGGATTTATTTTTGTGGTCTCAGTTTTCACAACATAAGATGGAAGTGGAAAATTTGTTGATTGAATAGAGAGAAGGAAAACGTAGGTAATCCTAGAGAAGATTCTAAAGGAAAAACATACTAATGGTAGAAAGGACTCTGAATTCTTAGAAAAATATATTATCGCTGTCTGCAAGAGGAACGGCCTAAGATGCGAACTAAGTGTGTGACAATTGAAAATTAAGCAAATGGAGATGTCAAAATACTGAGATAATTTTTTCGCACATGACCGAAAATTTTACGCCGAAAAACAAAGGCGCATTGGAATAAAAAACGATTCATTCAAATGTTAAACAAACTATTAAAATAATAGATTTAATTGGAAACAAAACAAATAATGCCGAACTCCTATTTAATAACAATCCTCCTATATGATAGCGAATGCTGGAAATCCTCCATCAAACAAAGAAGAGACTTGACAAGACTGTGATATGAATTTACTGAAGTGACTGAGAATGATATGAACAAGACATGTGAGAAATGATGATCTTTTAACTAAAGTGGAAACAAAAGAGAACACTATCATATATAGAAGAAAAAATAAATGATTGTGATTTCGGAAATATAATGGGAAAAGTGTGCTTAGAAAATATGAGACCCCCAGGGCACAATAAATGCAAAGAGGAACAGTGGGGAATTGCGAGTAAATAATTCATCATTCTTTTGTATATAGATGACAATTAAAGCAGTGTACAAATTGCAATCGTCGAAACATTCA
The DNA here is from genome assembly GCA_903632075.3 of Acanthosepion pharaonis. Taxonomy (NCBI): domain Eukaryota; kingdom Metazoa; phylum Mollusca; class Cephalopoda; order Sepiida; family Sepiidae; genus Acanthosepion; species Acanthosepion pharaonis. The sequence goes on from CAHIKZ030000023.1 coordinate 569,822, forward strand.
AAAATAATAAAACAGACAAGATATTGAAGGAAGCTGCGACCAAAAAAAGACACGGTAGATAAAGATATAATATAGTTGACAAGTAAAATTTGAATCGCTTCATACTTGTTAGAGTTGTTATACCATTGGCCTAGAAATATTCTGAAACTTAAACATGATGTTTTTCACTCCCGAAGTGCATATTCAAGGAGGGCGATCCTCTTTCAAGTTCCACAAATATATATATATATATATATATATATATATATATATATATATATATATATATATATATATATACTTATTCTTATATCTATATATATATATATATATATATATATATATATATATATATATATATATATATATAATAAACTATTGCTAAACAACAATACGCCCCCCAAAGAAGCCTAAGATCACACACATGTTACATAGAGAAAGATCTTTATAAGTTGTGGTCTGTACTTGTGACTGCAATATGTTAAGGCATGGGTCACCGGGATACCCTTCAATGAGTCTACTGGAATCTTTTCCCGGCAGTTCGAGGGCTCGAACTACAACTGGAGTTGATGATGATCTCATGTGCCACATTTTTGAGATATCGATTTAATGGTCCTAGTAATTTGATTGGATATTGTCCACGTCACCGAAAGAAATTTTACAAGGACACCAAATTAAATTAATTCTTTGACGCACCCCAGATATCGTACAGTCTAGCATTAGAAGAAGCACATATAATCTAAGAAATTTTTCAAACATTCAGAATAGTTAACAAAATTAATCAAGGAAAAAATTAGGAGAATATAGATATAACTTATGCTGTAATTATAGGTAGTTAAAAGTGCAAGAATAACTATATGTAAATATACAAGTCAACACTGAAATCAACATCGAATTGCTCTAGACTATTTCATGAATTAATGTAATCTTCAGATTATAAGGATTACATTCTAGCATGGAACAGACCGCCAAAAAGTCCGTTTTAAACACCGAATTTACGGATATATATATATATATATATCCGTAAATATATATATATATATATATATATATATATATATATATATATATACTTTAAGATATTTTTTATCTCTCTATATATATTTATATTCGAGAATTTACAAAGGGATCAGCTGGCTATTTTTTGTACTCTAAAGTATTTTATATAGAAACATAATTAGTATAGAAAAACGGTGAAATTTAAAGAATTTTATTTGGTTTCCTGTGTTTACTTCCGTCAAATTACCTCATTAACAAACTTTGTCTTCACATATATAATCTTTCTAAATTTCGTTCTAAATTAGAAGCTCTTTGCAAATCTTTTTAATATCATATAATCTTTTTATCAACTTATATAAAGTAAACACTCACTCTCTAATTCTATACGCAACTACCATTAAGCAAAAGTTGAAAATTAATAAATCAGATCAATTATTAATTCATTTGAGTAATTAATTTACTCTTTTTCAATTTGATAAAATAAACCATTTGCATTATCAAGTGTGGTGCCTAACCAATATTAAGATTCGTAAAAGATATGTTATTTGAACTCATCATTTCAAGTCATAATCCTTCCTTCATTGGTTTCTCTGAACTCAATCAGGAGAGAGAAAATTAGGTTTTCATGACATTATCTCTAATATCCAGTAATCCTTAATTATCTGTTACTTATTAGATAGTATTTTCGGGATTAGTTTTTTTTCGTAAAATAATTTAAACTATACACTAGGTATAATGTTTGATTGAAAACAACGTTTACTAGGGAATATTTTTAATTCATCCAAATTCTTCTTTTTATTAGTATTACTATTATTATTCCCTTTGATCGCTGGTGTATATTTATTTATACCGTTGAAAAATGACATTAGGACATTTCCACTGAGCATTTATTAGCACCGCCCCCAAAGAAGCCTAAGATCACACACATGTTACATAGAGAAAGATCTTTATAAGTTGTGGTCTGTACTTGTGACTGCAATATGTTGTAATTCTTTAAGACATGGGCCGCCAGGATAACCTTCGATGAGTCTATTGGAATCTTTTCCCGACAGTGCGAGGGCTCGAACTCTCAGACCATCCCATAAGTTATGTCCGAATTTTGAATAAAGAAATCAAATGACCAAATGTTACATTGAATTACAGATTCAATCAATACTGTATTTTCCCTGATTATCTATGACTCCCTTCCATCTATTAACAAGCTTAATAATTCCATTACTGTAAAATTCTTTTGGCTTTGATTCAAAGAACTCACAAATGTCAGTTTTAACCTCTTCCTGTGTTACAAAAGCTGTTTCTTCCAAATGATTCTGTAAACTACGAAACAAATGGTAGTCAGAAGGAGCTAGATCGGGAGAATAAGGTTGATGAGGAATTTTCTCCCAACCAAGTTCTTCCATCTTTTGTGACGTGATTCTTGCTGTGTGGGTTCGCGCATTTTCGATTCACTAGAGCAGGTCTTTTTTCCTCAAAGCTTAATTCAAAAGCTCTAATTGCTGACAGTATATTTGAGCATTAATAGTTGCCTTAGGTGATAAGAATTCAAAGTGGATTATTCCTTGGGGATCCCACCAGATTGAAAGAAGAACCTTTGCTCATGAAGTTCCATTCTCGGCTGTGGCTGGGGTCATTCCCCTTTACCAAGCCAATCTCTACGACGCTTAAAATTTCGATAACAGATCCATTTATCGTCCTCAGTCACCATTCTATCCAAAAAGGTGATACAAGTTGGCGAGAATGGAGAGAAGAGCAGATATCAACTGGGGATTTGAGGTTGTTTTCAGACAATTCATGAGGCACCCATTTTCCAAGTTTAGGAACTTTTCCAAGTTGTTGAAAGATGACGATGAACAGTCGTATGGTTTGAACTGAGAACCACTGCCAATTCTTCAATTGATAAAGCAGGATTTTCTTCAAAGGTTTTCATCAAACTCAACTGGACGTCCGGTTCGATCTTCATCTTCAAAGGTGAAATCTCCACCTCTGAATTTTGCAAATCATCTTCTGCAAGTTCTTTCAATCACACATTCCTCTCCATAAAAACTGATTGTTCTGTCTGTATATATTGTAAACTTGCATAAAATTGATACAGAACCTATCTATATAACCGGGTCTAGGTGATGTTCAAACTAATTTCTTGTAGTTTCCTTTACGTACGTTTCTTTTCCAGTACCTTGCAACCTGACAAATGGTGTTCAATTTCTGGATATTTATCAAAGAATCTGAATTTTCGGCTAACGTAAATATTCAGTATGTTTGCTTGATAATTTGCAGTTACATTTTATTAATGTTGATGCTCTTTGCGAATTAATTTCGTTTGCTTTCATTTTATTAATTTATTTGGCATCGAGTCACTTGGTCCAATGTTGGAAATAATCTGTGTCTAGTGACCAGTTTTATCATCGTCGTCAGCAAACATTGTTCCACTGACTGTTTTTTTTTCCTCAAGACTGGATCCTCTCTAAGGTACGCGACCATTTTATTATATTGAAATTTCCGGCTCTCGTTTTTGAAACATGAGTACTCTTATGTAGCGAAGGAATCATATTTTTTAAAGGGAATTGTGTGATCAGTGTACTTTGAACGCATTTACTCCTGATTAAATTCAGTTGTCTTCTAAACAGACTGGCATTTACAGGTCGAATTCAAACCCGTCTGAATTTTGAGAAATTCCGTCTGTATATCTTACCGTGGACGCACCGATTGTTGGCATGCCTGCCATACGCGTGATGTTCTTGCAAATCTAACGATTTACGGAACTCGTGATTGTCAGTGTGAAATTTACATAACTGGCTTAGAATACATCTAAAACAACTTGAGAGTTGCGACAACGACAGAAATAAAATGAAAGGAATATTCTTATCAGTGTACTTTGAACGCATTTACTCCTGAGTAAATTCTTTTGTTTTCTAGACAGACCGAAACTTACCGGTCGAATTCAAACAGGCCTGAATTTTGAAGAATTCCGTCTGTATATCTTACCGTGGACGCACCGATTCTTGCCATGCCTGGCATACGCCTGATGTTTTTGTGATCCTAACGATTTACGGAACTCCTGTTTGTGAGTGTTAACTATACATAACTGGCTTAGAATAAATCTAAAACAACTTGAAAGTTGCGACAAAAACGACAGAAATAAAATGAAAGTACAAGTCAAAAATCAATAATAGTTTTAGACAGTGCTTTTGAATTTGAACAAAGCGGATAATGATGTTAAATAATATGTTCGGCCTTACAACGAACCAGAGAATGTTGGATTTTTACATATTCACGACTTAACGTTCAGCCATACGGATATTAGGCAAATCACAAACTTCCTGTTATAAATGTCACCCGCACTTCCCGAAAGAGCCATGCAATATATGGCACAAGTTTTCTCAATAGTCACTGTGGCTTAAGAAATTTACATCTATTTTCCGCCTTATATATATATATATATATATATATATATATATATATATATATATATATATATATATATATATGGATGTATGTATATAATTGTGAGTGTGTTATTTTTCTTTCTTTGTCATCATTCCAAGATTGGTTATAAGTCTTCTCTCTACAGGAAATTCAACTTTTCAAGCTTCTCGTTTCTTTAGAAAGCGATGCCAGTTTGTTAATGGATACAATTTGCATGTAGAAAATTGACGCAGGACTCCGACTGCTTTCTTCGCTCTACTTTCTTCTCTGTTCAGTTCATTGCTCTTTACATTTGTTTTGTTCCGTAATTATCCCTCAATTCAGGGGAACCGCGCAGGATCTGACCGTATAATGTGGTCCACAAAGACCACCTGTCGCTTGCTAATGTATTTCACTTTCCAAGCAAAGAGACAGTAAGGATCCTGACAGCCATTGACTTTTTGCTTAAAATGCTATCATTGTTTGCTTAAAACAGTTACTGCGGGATTAAATACGTTATATATTACTCCGTTTTATCGCAGATTTTATTGTGCATTTCCTATTGGCCTCGGTGATCGATGTTCAATCCCAGGGAAAGTTACATCATCACTTAGAAGTCGAGGGCAACGCTATTATTCTGCATCCATTTTAACGCGTCAACCTGTACCGTATGTTTGCTTGCTTGATTTTTTTTTTATAGCTTATCAACCTTTTACACGAGAAAATATTTTTTGAATTTTAAGAATGCTTGCAGATAATAATTATCGATTGATATATATTTTACTAATTAAGACATAGATGGAGTCTTGAAAAGTGAATTTATCCATTTCCCTGGGGTATTTGGCATGTGAATGTAACCACCCCCACTTAAATTGAAACTTGACCTTTCCATTTACGAATCGTTATCTATTACATCTTGTCTGCTTCCAAGCTTAAAGCACTTCATATTCTAAAACGGTCACGTGCTTAACCTCGGCTATCGGACGATTAGCGATTTGAACCGAACGAAGCACGGTGGAATAATTGATAGCGGCTCAGATTGAGTCATCGGAGAGCCGAGTTCAAAATCTAGTCGAATCCATTACATTCACTTACGTGTTAATGTCCTTGGGATAGGTATGTATCCTCTTCTTCTCTCACCAGCTATGGGTAAATAGCTGGACAGAACGGGTTCTATAGCTTTGGATGGCAACTGGTCTCCCACAGAAAGAAATGGCAACCTATTGTGGGAAAAAAAACTGCTTCGTCAGTCAATACCCCAAAGATAAATGTTCGCCTAAGCTTGTATCACGCATGCCACATAACTGACTGATTAACATTCTAATACATTTGGGAAAGTTATGAACCCTCTTCTTCTCCGACCAGCTATGTATAAGTAGCAGAACAGACATTGTTCTATAGCATTGAATGGAAAATGGTCTATTGTAGAAAAAATAGAAAACCTAATGCAGGAAAAATCTGCCTCGTCAGACATATATCGAAAGATACATTATAGTCTAATCACGGATGGCGCATAACTGAATGTCTGAAAGAAGCAAAAATCAAATTAGGTCTCTGTTCAAAAAAATACTTATACTAATTCTTTACAATTCTTGTTTATTAATAATTTCATTGCAGTTGATGTCAATAATTAGAAAATTGGTAAAACTTGAAAACTCATACGTTGATTTAAAGAATCTATATCCAAAAGATGAGAAAAAGCATCCCGATATTTGTCACGATCGTAGTTTCCAAACTATTTTCATATTGTCTATTATTTATTTAATATAAATATATATATATATATATATATATATATATATATATATATATATATATATATATACAACAACGAAGCGCAGCTGAAATCATTACTCTAATGCCCCGTTCCTGTAATATTATACGACTCAAAAAGAGTTCCATCCTTCTAGTCGTCTGAAGATCGTGAGAGCGTGATACTTAAGCAACAACTCCATCTGTCCTTCCTAGGTTGAGTGTTAACTTGAAGTGTTTTTGTTTGTCTTGGTATTCTAGGCTTTCAGCAATTTAATTTACTAAGTATGCAGGTGTTTGACCGTTTGTCTTCATTTGTTATCTGTCCTGGATTTGTTCTTTTCTAATTGTCCGTTATCACACCATTATTGTTTCTTTTTGTACACACACACATACACACACACACACACATATATATATATATATATATATATATATATATATATATATATATATATATATATAAGTCACTCTGTATTCATACGTGATAATAAGACTTTGTAATACACCTCGTGCCAAATTATTAACGTCATAACTTTTTTCTAATATTTTGGCACGTTCAAATCACCGTGCTGATAACAAATTTCGCGCCAGTTTGTTTACATTGCGCAGATCAATACGAAAATTTCAGTAATTGCGCAGCTTAGTGTTGCCAACATCGTGTGAAAGTTTTGTATCAATTGATTGGACGGTTTTTGAAATATTAGAAAATAAGTTATTTCGATAATAATTTGGCACGGAGTGTATATATAATTGGCGTTAAAGAAATCTGATGCCCACACAGTAGGATTAAAGTTATGAAAATGTAATCTCTAAAACTTAATCCATGTGTCATTTATCCGCAAGACCATACCACTACTGACAATTAGGTTTTATTTTCCATTTTTCTGTGATCTGTTTTACTTGACTTCGTAGATAAAGATTTTGGGCGTGGGTTGCGTAGAAATAATTATTAATCTACTCTACACATATTATTGAATCATAGAATCGTCCATCTGGTACGTGTATGACGTCGACTCATGGATCATGAACAAAATGTGGTTCGCAATGTCATAGCACTTTTTACCTTACTCTTCATGACTTTATTATTAGCAAATTTTCTGATGTGATTAAACATTTATTCACTGACCCTATTTCCAATGTTTTCATTATAGTCTTAATAACCCGAAACTATGAGCGTTATACGAGCTTGATTTCATTGTTTCATTTTTAATCAACCATTTGTGGGTCAATTAAAGCCGAAATATATTTTTAAATGTAGGATGTTGCTCAGGCTAATGTTTATTTTTTTTTCTAAGCGGTCCCTCTTCATCTAAGTCCCTGGCATTGAATGACTTCGGTGATCGAACGGGTAGAGGTGTTGTCACTCCAGTAAATTAGGAAAAGTTATTGCGAAATTTGGGGCTGAAAATGTTTCCAAAAAGATTATAATATGAATGTGTAGATAATATATATTTAATAATATGTATTTTTGAAATGAGTAAATTGAAGATATGAAGCCTGTGCAAAGAATGCGTAATGTATCCGGACGGCAGTATTAGAACTTGTAAGTTAAACATATACAAAGACATGTGCAGATAATTATTATATTTAATATGGGTTATGTCTATTAAATACTGCGCTAATAGGTACTAAAATAATTAATGTTGACTCAGTGTTGATTTCATCATGTGGCCACATGCATAAACGATTCATTGTAGAATATATTCTTAATCTTTGTGCTCCGAAACTTACAAGATCTTTATCACAATAAATATGCGATTAGCGCAAGTCGTTATCCGCGCCGGGAGTAAAATCAGCAATCCAATTTCTGGAGCCAGTCTGAACTGCTGTATTCTGTTCACAATATTATATTTCCGAAAATCATATATCCATATATACTTCTCACAAACACTCATGGTGTAAATAGTAGACTAAACTAGTCTCTGTAGATTTTCGTACCAGACATTTTGCACGGTCTACTGAATTCAGTACGGCCAGAGTAACATGCTTTATTTCATTGAGTGTTTCTTCCTGTATGATGGTTAAAAACTGGAGCTGGTGAGTAGAGTATCTTCTGCTAGTTAGACATTTGATTGCAGTGGAGAATATATGTGTTCATGTCCATCCGAAATGTTTTTTGTGCGAAAAATAATTGTTATGGTGTCATCCCTCTAAAGAGTCAATGTTGGACTCTTCCGCCTACTAATAAGTTTAATAAGAGATAAGGACTTGGGGGGAAACCGTCGACCACAGTGGAACCCGGACGAGGTTTTGCTGCAGGGCAATGTTACGTCCGGGGAGGTAGAAAGACACTGAAGTCGTTTAGACGGGTTCAAAGGGAATAGTTTTGGTCGAGCCAACGGTAGACTCGGCCTTGTACCACATACATCGTGTGATGGAGGTTGTTAAATATTAACAATCGACCAGACTGATCCTAACTTTCGAACTCTCTGCCGAGGCAGAGAGGAACCCGGACGAGGCTTTGCCGAAGGGCAAAGATTCGTCCGGGGAGGTACACTGTCCCATAACCTGTTTATCTGGGTTTAAAGGGAATATTTTTGGCCGCGCATACGGGTTCGGAGAACCCACGGTAAACTCGGCCTTGTATCACATACATCCCTCCTTGATAAATATAACAGCGCCAAACTGTTGGAACAGTCGACCAGATTGTTCATCTGTCAAACTCTCGGCCTTCAGCGATGAGGAACACGAACTAGGCATTGCCGAAGGCAAAAGTTTCGTCTCGGGAGGTAAACAGAGTCAGTACCAGTTTATGCAGGTTCTAAGGGAACAATTTTGACCGAACCTGCGGTCTCGGAGAATCCGTGGCAAACTCAGCGTTGTGCCACTTACATCCCTCGTGGGAGTGTACTGCTAAATATTAACAGTTCCATAGCCTGTTCGTTGCTGTCAAACTCTCTGCCTTGAGCAGAGTGGAACCCGAACGAGGCTTTGCCGAAGAGGGGAAGTGTTGTCCGGGGAGGTAGACAGATTCTGAACCTTTTTATGCGCGTTCTAAGGGAATATTTTTGGGCTCGGAGAACCCAAGCTTTGTCCTACGTACATCACTCGTGGGGGGGTTAAATAATAACAATCGAACAGACCTGTTCGCACTGTGCTGGTCAAACTCTTTGCCTCCGGGCAGGGAGGATCCCCAAACGAGGCTATATCGAAGGGCAGAGTCTCGGCTCGGAAAACAGCTACCCGACCACGCTTTATACGGAGTCTATGGGGAAGTTTTGACCGAGCCTACGGGCTCGGTTGACCCCACATTAAACTTGGCCTTGTACCCCATCCTACCTCGTGGGGAGGCTTGTAAATATAACAGGCGAAAATATTGTCCACTGTGTCATCCGACACACACTCACTAGTCATGTAATACTTTTCTGTTGTACTTAGTGTTTAACATATGCTATATCTGTAACAGTTGTTTTGTTATTTTTTCATAACCATTTACTTGGTCACACCAATAATGTAACAAACTCTTCCTGATAACCATTACCCATATTCATAATGATAACTGGGTAATATGATGTAAAACTTTTGTCAAGAACGGTTACGTTATGGATAAATAGTATTTCAAAAATTACATGAACTTATTAAATTTCCGTTTGCTCTACAATAATACAGTAAATCCGGAGAATGCCGTCAACTGGAAGAAGTATTAGCCTTCTTTCTTTATGTTATATTTCTGAAAGTTTATTCTATCAAACCAAATGAGGCTTACAGACACATCATGTCGAAAGATTGTTGCCCGTACGATGACCAAAGTTAAGCAACGTCGAGTCTAGTCACTAAAAAGTTAGGTGACCGCTTGTATATACCAGGCGCGTTGCGCTTCTACGTAGTGATGGATAATAGCTCAGAGTTTTTATTTTGAGAGGCATGATCAAATTTCACTTAGATTCGTTATTTTCACTTATTAAATAAACTTGGAAAATGTATGTATCCACCTCTTCTATTGTACGATTATGGGATAAAGCTGTCTGCAAAAAAACATTATGCTATCCTTCAAGGGCTTTATTAGCATTGTGACTCTCAAAGTAAACCCACATACGTATTTCAAGCATAGGTATTTCGAATAATCATCATTTAGTATAATTGTCCTTCCGAGTAATTTTCATTCAAACAATTTTCAATTGGAATAAATATTTTTCAGATAATAAATTTTGAACAATTATTTTCCAACAATTTGTTAGATACGATTAAACCCTTTGAGCCTGCTTGCGTTCCTGAACAATTTTAACACTTCTACCAGAGCTCCTGAATCAAAATTCGCAAATAATTAGTATTTAATTTTTCACGGTAGATATAAAAATAGTTACAAGTGTTTACCCAACGTTGAACCGCTGACTGGGCATTAAGTCATTTTTTTCTATCACTGTTCAACTGATGGCTGAGAATTATGGGATTTTTTTTCTACCACGGGTAAAATGTTGGTCAGGGCTCAAAGTGTTAAGTCAGTGAAATTGAATTTATTTTTGCATTCCGGAAATTTGTTTTTTACCGTTAGTTTTTTCTACTTCAATTAATTACAATTTTGGAAGTAAAAATAAAGAAAACTACAACGAATCAAATATGAATGAAAACTGTCTGGGTTCTGAGTTTTTGTATGGAATCTTCCCCTTTTAATTACGGTGATATTTCTAAATATAAGGCATTAGATTTAATTTAAATTCCATTTTCAGGTCTAGCACGTCAAATAATTGTTTCCTATTGATCAATACGAAACAGTGACAAGTTTCACACTGGTTTTTCTCATTGCAATCAAAATGAAACGGCATTAAAAGGAAACACAGTTTTCTTAAATCTACCCATACCGTTAACCACAAATGTTGGTTTTGATATAAATGACTCTAATGTTTATTATCAAACTAGATTTACACAAGGATTAACTGATATTGCTTAATTATATACTTACATATCGTATGAATTTGGGTAGGAAGATAACGTTAAATCAGTTTTAAGTAAAGAAAAAGAATAAATTGCCTGAAGTTCAGATCTTAAAATTCAGAAGTACAGCCTGAAGTTCAGATCTTAAAATTCAGAAGTACAGCAGGTTAGGATATTAGAGTTATCACTTGTGTGATGGCAACGAATACTCGTTGTCACTCTTGTAATGCTCATTGTAGTTGAGACTTTGTAATCGCTGGCACAACTATAGTACCCCGTTGAAGAAGACTGCTGTCCGATACTTTCGAATAATCTCGCACTAATAGTACTTGCTCGATAATACTAGTTCGAATAGTAATGCTTATAGTGGTCTGAGTAGAGAAATAGTATAGTGAATAGAGTAGACTATAGTGGTCTGTAAAGTAATAGAGAATAGATTAAAAATAGCGATCAATTAGACTCACGCCAGGTTCCATATATCGGTTTCCCTTATGGTCACGTGTTGTATGTATTTAAATAGAGGCATCACTCTGTTCAAACTCAAGTGTAGGCAGCGACACTTTATTCCAATATAACATCCTGCAAAACATCACTGAGTTTTAATCATATCACCCATTATTTGATTATGTTTACTGTTTGATTTAAGAAAGATAAATACTCAGGTTCTTAATGTGTAGCATCGCTAGCGTGAATTTGGTGAGCTGAATTCGAATTCTAGTCGAATTCCTTACATTTGCTTTCTCGAAATTAGTTTTGATAAAACACTGATTCTATCTATTCGCCCCACCAGCTATTCGATAAATAGTACTACAGACTATTCTCTCTAACGTGATTGTTAACGAAACAGCATTAATTTATAATTGTATGCTGTACTATCGGAGAACATGCCATGACCCCATATACAGTATGTTTGATAATCTCGACTGAGTCAAATTATTTTTATTTAAATGTGATAAAATATTGTAAATGTGGCCATTTAATGTGTCTCTCTGATGCGGTTTCTTCTCGTCTGCCTTGTCCTAAATTTAGCCTTTGAGTTGTATTGATTATCCCAAAATTCTTCGTCCGAATCAATATTCATCGGAAAAAGTAAAATCACTAAACCAAGTATATTTGGATTGGGTTCGCGTGTTCCAATTTGAAAATATAATAAATCGACATAAACACTCTGTAGAAATTGTTTGGCTTTCAGATAGGTAGTACTTATTTAGAGAAATATTTCAGAAGAAATCATTTTCGAGAGTCTACATTTATATAGGGACAATCAATTTGTAATGCGTTCCAGCATATTGAAAAGTAACACATTGCACGGAAAGAAATAAACATGTTCACTAGTGACTAAGAAGAGACAATCAGGTATTTAAATAATGACCAATGCTTATTTCACAAGAATCAGGAGAAAGTCAACTGGCTGGATACTCCGAAAGTAATCGTGTACTGTATACCTATATCCTTAAAATAATTTTGATTAAAAGGAATTGATTGCACTGGTTTCCATTTACCCATCTCCTTAAATTGAATTTAGCATGATATTGTTGAGGGTGAGTCAATCTTAATCCAAAAGTATCAAACCCATGTGAATACATGAAAGTACTAAAGTAAAACCAAATATCTGTCTATATTTCTGAGATGAGGCATTTTAATTATTTACATTATTTACATTGTATTTTACGACTATTTTCTTCATCTTTTTTTGCCATATTCACGATGCCCTGGTCTTTAAGGACATATGCCCCAGTGAATAAAAGCGTTGGTTAGATCCAGTGACTTGACCCAAAGAGTTGTGAGTTCAGTATTTGGCTGCTGCAGCGATGAACAAAATCTTGGCCAGTTGAATTAATGGGAGGTAACTGAGACATCCGGAAGAGGCATGATACATGGAACTATAACACTCTACACCGGTGGGCGAAATAAATGTTTCAGATTGCAATTTCCAATCGCCTGAAGAATTCTGCCGCGTACAACGGCCAGAACACCGCGATCGTGATTATAGCAATAAAGATGAGGACCGAACAATGTAAATAATGTAAATAGAAAGACCAAATGCTTTTACTGGATTTAGTTGATACTAAAAATAAAGCCGCGCGTAATATGTTACAAAATCAAAGTCAATTTTATTAATGTGGTATTCAAAATTCGAGTTAATCATTTGCGTTCACTTTTATGTCTTTTTTTCCTTCCAACTATGTGATAAATGCCAAGGTAGTTTGTTCTATAGCGATGAAAAGAAAAACTGGAAATTCCAAATCCTGGAGAACACAAACGGAAATAACTCCGCATCTTTTCCAAGAATGCACGATAGTTAACAGTTAATGAAAAAAAAAAAAAAAAGAGGCGAGAAACATTAACACCTGAAAGTAAATGCTTTTGCAAATTTCTTAGAATGAATAAAAGCGACGCCAATCTAGTGTACTTTCTATCACGTTTTTTTTAATGATTTCACGTAAATGACGGCGATAAATCCTTTGAGATTCAAGAGAATAAATGATTCGGAAAAGAAACATTAATGAAAATAGGGCATAAAAATTAAAAATAAAGTTACACAGACACAGAATTTGACGAATTTTAATGATCATAGATGACAGGATATCAAGAAGTCGGGAGAGAATTGTACAAACGAGATTTTAATGAAAACAGGACAAGAGATTCTGTCTCGTAATCGTTTATTCAATTAAGAATACTATTACTCATCTGACTTGACAGCGGAAGTATAAAGCTTTTATAGCTTGGATTATCTAAGAGGAGATAATCCATATTCACAACATTCTCCCCCACCAAATTTCTGACTGATAGGGAAGAAAGTCCCTTAAATGTCTAGGCTCCCTACGAGTTCGCAGTGGCCGCCTCGGCAGTCCATGATTCGTGGTCGGAGTACTCGAACAGGGAGGCTCTTCAGTGCGAGCCGGTCTGTGGGCTCTAAAATACCTTGCTCCGAAATCTTTCCTTCTCAGAGGAGCAGGCCGTTCCGCGTCAGAGTCAGTCTCTGGATGAACGCGTTTATTCGGTGCTAGCCCTTCATTTGTCAGGGTTTCAGGTGTTGGCCCATCCGAAGTGTCTGACGGGGCCTCAACGGAGACAGTGTCGTCAGACGGCGTGTCAGGAACAATTTCAGTGCCATGATCTTCCGGAGGGGCTTCAGTGTCAGGGGTAGTTGGTCTGTCCTCAGGGGCTATCCACGGTCAGGGTACGTCTCCGGCCGGTGCTAGGTCCCTGAGAGACACATTAGACTCTCTACCATCTGCATGTCGTACTAGCGCGTACTGAGGGTTCGCCTCTATAAGCTCTACCTCGTCCACCAAGGGATCGTTCTTGGTGTAACGTGCATGTCATCTCAGAAACACAGTACCGGGTCGAGAGAGCCAAGATGGAAGCGAAGCTCCCGCCGAACTCCGTCGCTGAAAACGTAGAAACCTTTCGTGTAGGGTGGCATTTGTGGCGGTACACAATAGGGAACGAATGGCGTATAATTCGACAGGAAAGAGATTTTCCCAATAATCAATTGAACATCCGTTATTTGAGGCAGCCAATTGAACGGTCTTCCAATAATGCCGTTATATCTTTCGCATTGGCCGTTACCCTTAGGGTTGTAGGGAGTTGTCCGTCTTATAGCTACTCCTCGTTCCTGTAGAAATTGCCGAAGCTGCTCTGACATGAAAGAAGCCCCTCGGTACGAATGTATATAGGCAGGGGCTCCAAAGATGGCGAACAGTGAGCAGAGGCATTGTATAATTGCAGCAGCCGATATGTCTGAACAAGGGAAGGCAAAAGGAAACCGTGAATATTCGTTATAATCCGTGATAACCGTTAATATATATCTGTTCCTTGTTTTACTTGGTAGCGGTTCTTTAAAATCAAGATTGAGTCTTTCAAACGGTTGTGTTGCTTTTATTAAAACGCCAGTTTGGGGTCTATAAAATCGAGGCTTTGTTTCAGCACACGTTCGACAAGAATTTGTAATTCTTTTTACCTCCTCCACTGAGAAAGGCAAGTTTCTACCCCTCACAGCATGAACCATTCGAGTAATGCCTGGGTGACAGAGATTGTTATGTAGCGTCCCCGCTTGATGCCGTACAGCATGCTCTTGACAGTGTATCAGCTGTTAAGTTCTCCTTGCCAGGTCGGTAGCTGACGTCAAAGGAGAAACAAGATAGCTCAATTCTCCACCTCGCTATTTTCTCATTCTTTATTTTACTCGTAGTTTTAGAGTTGAACATAAAAGCAACTGATTTCTGGTCAGTAATAAGTTTAAAGTGGCGTCCGATCAGGTAGTGTCGCCATTTTCTTAATGCCTCGACTATGGCGTAGGCTTCCTTTTCAATTGTGGGGTGTCGTCGTTCAGCCTGTGAGTGGGTCCTTGAAAAGAAGGCTACAGGACGATCAGCTTGTTAAAAAGAAACAGCAATAGCACAGTTTGACGCATCCGTTTCAACAACCAGAGGAATATTTTGGTCTATTGTTGTAATTGCAGATTTCGCAATATCCTTTTTCAGTCCCTTGAATGCCTCAACGGCTTGATGGGACAGAGGAAATGTCTCTACTTGTGTCAATGGATGTATCTTTTCTGAGAACGAAGCAATCCATTGAGAGTAATGAGCAAATATGCCCATAGCACGTCGAAGGGAAGGCTGGTTGTGAGGGACAGGCATCTGGAGTAAAGGTTTCAATCGATCTGCGTCCGGTGCCATAAAACCTTTGCTTATGGTATACCCCAGTAGGTTTATTTTGTCCAGTCCAAACGAGCTTTTGTCGTCGTTTAGGGTAAGGTTGTATTTATCGACGGCGGACATGAACCGTCTGAGATTTTCGTCGTGCTCCTTTCTATTATGGCCACATACTGTGACGTTGTCGATGTACGCAAATGTGCCTTCCAGTTTCTCATCCGTTATGATTTGGTCGACTATCCTTTGGAAGCTGGCTACCCCATTCGTAACGCCAAAAGGAATCCTGCGAAATTGATATAGTCGACCGTTCGTCTCGAAAGCAGTGTATGACTTGTCTCTAGATCCAATGTCTCGCCTGATTCTTGTCGGCGAGTCGCAAGTAGGTGTCTAGAAAATATCTCATTTTGGGGCTTTATGTATGTAGCGTTCAGTACATCGATTGCTTCTTTGTAGGTAACGCAATCCGAGATAATTTCGTTGACTGTGTGAGACAGGTAGTTGGTTAGGAGCGCACGCTTATTGATGAGACGTCCCGGTCTGTCTGAATGTAGAACGTCGATGAAATTTGTAAATGTCTCCCGCCAATGTTTCCAGCACTTGTCGGCTGAATCGCTTTCTGGATCTGTGGTAAGTCGCTCAGGTCGCATAAATTGTTCCATTTTTAATTGAATAAAATGTAATGAAAACAGGACAAGAGATTCTGTCTAGTAATCGTTTATTCAATTAAGAATACTACTACTCATCTGACTTGACAGCGGAAGTATACAGATTTTATAGGTTGGATTATCTAAGAGGAGATAATCCATATTCACAACAGAGATATATGGTTGATTGATTTGTTTTTGTTTTTAAGGCTTAGCAACCCTGTGCAGGTTATTTAAAGCCAGAAAATATTTTTAGATTTTAAGAAGTGTTTGCAGATAAAAATGATTTTTTGTTCTCTTTCCATTCCTACTTTCTAACATTTACCTGTGGGAGAAGAGTTGAAGTCATACAATTCCTAATTGCATTTGGGCGTAAGTGAAACCAAAATAACAAGATTGGAATTAGAACTCGGTTCTCTGACTTTATCTATTAAAATAGACGCACGTCCAAGCTTACAGCGCTTGCTATTCAAAAGCGGCTAACGCATATAAGTACAAACGGTTCTCGACATTGCTTAAATTGTATGATCGTACAATAACCGGTGCTTCAACCTGATATGGCCGTAAAGCACGGTACGTGAGAGAGAGGAAGCAGTTAGGATCGATCCTACGGTTACATCTATGACTTCCAACAGTAAAATGACACGGCAAATTTGCCAGTGAATGAACTACAGACGGAAGCAATTAACATTAAAATATTTGTGTAATATCTCAGAGAGCCTACGTTATGGCGGTGGGAAAGTGATTGGAGATGTGTTAGGTCGATAACATCGCATATATTTCTTTGAATTTTCTCACGAATATCTAGATTATAGAAGAAGCAGCGGACCAGATATGGCAACAATATACAATGCACGACTCATGGCAAGATATCAGTGGTTGACATGTGTAAGACATATTCTGGTGAGAAAAGTTGTCTTGAACGACACAGTGAACCAACTGTCGTAGCAGCCCTTCATGATTCGATAGAACTGCCCCACTTCATGTTACTGGAAACAAATTTATACTGAGAAGGCGCAATGATTAACTCTCCTGGAGTTTAGCATCAGCTATACCGATGGAAGAAAAGACATTTCTCTCAGACGATTAAAATGTGCTGATGCGTTTTGCAAACTTTACAATTAAAAACCAACTTCTTGCTTCAGTTAACAACAGATTGAAATCCATTTCTGTGATCAGATGTCAATCTGATCTTCTCTAAGCTCTCACATATTCTAGTAAAACCCGAACAAATATAGACTCGAAAACCGCTGACGTTGGAAAGTTAATTACTAAAGTTTAGGTCCAAAAAATGTCGTAGCTTTGGTTATGCAAATAAATATTTTTTTCTTTGCAAATAATTTAAAAATAATAAACTTTCCCGTTTTTATTTTTCTCATATTATTTTACACTTAATAATTTCCTGCGTCATAGTGGCTTTATTACCTTGATTGATGTGAAATGTTAAGCAAGAAAACGTTTCAAAATACAAAGTCATTTCCTTCTATCTTAGAAAACCTGCGAATATTTTAACCGTGCGTTTAATGTAGCCTGATGATTCAGGAATCTTCAAAACTTTCTGGTTCTTGTAGCACTATGCGAAACTTGATCCTTCAATGTGAGGCCCGATGTTATATGATTTACAAAGGAAGCTTTTGTTTAGCGGCCTATGAACTCATTATGGGTAATTTACTGCCGAAATTTAATTTTCTTAGGAGCATTAGTAATTTCTTTTACAAAAAACATATTGCTGATATATTTTATTTACAATAATATATTGCTGGTGTATTTTCTCATGTATTTTAAGTATCGATGGTAATATTTTTAGTATGAAAATATGTGACTGGTATTCTTACTATAAAAGTAATGTTTAATATCTTTGACTACAGTTTGTGAGTTAACTATTTCCACATAGTTGGAACCCTAACAAGGTCATCCATCCCGGGTTTGAGTGGAACGGAGAAAAAGTGTCCTGAGCAACAAGTAGCGTTTCCACACACCTCGAAAATTCCAATTTCCACCCTTGAGGACACATGGAAAAGCAGGTAAATGCGTTAGTCAGATCGATAGGATCCAAAGAGCGTGAGTTCAATACCTGGTTAAAGCGGTGGAGAACTTGAAGACGAGAATTAACAGGAGATTACTGATAACTGACATCCATTAAACATGGCACAGAAAACTAGAAAAGTCTACCCCAGTGAGCGAAATGAATCTTTCAGTTCTACATTCCAACCAACTAAAGAAGTCCAGAACGTAGAACGGCCGAAACGTTGTAATAAATATGTCGACAAAGAAGAGGATAATAGTCCGAATAATGTAAATAGCGTAAAATAGTTTGTTCATTTTTAAATACCTTGGCGCCAGAGAAAAAAAAAATTAGAAAAATCATCAATTGGCTCTCCAGGCTTCTGTCCCTGATGAAACTTAAATTCTGATTTTATAGGAACCTAAGATATCTGTTCATTTTCAGATATAGTGGGGCTACTTTGAACTACTTTGAAACAGTTTAGAGTATTTAACTCTTTTAGTTGGAGTCGGACTTTTTAACTGAAGGGGCCTAATTTAGATTTTAATGCATCTATTTTATGTACCTACAGATTTTTGTAGTAACTTCATCTAAAAAAATATTTTCTTAATAGAGAATGTGCGAACATACTTAACGAAGAAGGCACATAATTGTATTAGCCCGGTGCCGTTTATAGGCGAATTCTAGCCAAAATCATGTCCATTAGTGTATAAAAACAACATACAGTTTCGAATTCAGACTGGCCTCTCTCTGAGACTGGTAACAAACCAGGTATAATAAGTTTAGCCAGCCATAGTATTTACCCTATATCGCTAAGAAAAAATATAATAGTTCATAGCATTTGCAAAGGTATTTGTGTGAAATGAAACAATTTCGACCAGAATTCGAACTCGTTTTGCGGATTTATCGTTTCCAACCGCCAAACTTACCCACTGACCATCCGCCATTACAAGATAAACCGTAAAACGAAAGGAAAAACGGAAGATATGTTCAAATTTTGAAGTCTAATGTTTGCTAGATGAAATGAAAATTAATTAATGTCTCACAGCGACAGGTGTCAATGAGATGCAACAAAATAGTTTATAATTATGACAATTCGAAACAAGATGATACATTGAAATAATTGAAAATATTTCATTACACATTGTCAATAAATTTGATATGACACTTCAACAGAAATGACAATAAGAAAAACAATATTGTATCTATCAGTATTATATTTACATTTATTTCCAAATATATTGACGGTTACCAAAACAAAAATATAACTGACGAAGCGATTTCGGCTGTGATTGAAGTTTTACTCCTATCAAAAGGTATTGAATGAATAAACTGCTTCTCTTCTTTAACTTAGTATCAAATATACAAACAAAACTTCGTTACCAGGATGTATACAGCCTGGGCCAAAAGTAGACTTACGTTTATTACCATATTTATTTAAAATTTAGATCTAATTTATCCAAATCATAACTGTTCTTTCCGATTGTGCTTTGTAAATGAAGGACTACAATAACCAAACATTTCCACGATAATAATAAACGCAAATTTCTTAAATTTTCATTCTTGAAAACAGTCACTATGTATCCGGAACAGAAAAATAAAATAAAAGAATTAAATTCAAATAGAAAATGTGGAAAAAGCACTGGCGAAATGAGAATATGTACAGGTAATATAAAATAAGAACAATTTGAACTCTTATAGTTTTAATAACAAAATTTCCCGCCTTTGGAAAATAAAATATCAATGCCATCATAGAGATCTGAGCAATAATACTATGAACAACAATAAACATTGTGATAAATGTACCACACCCAAATTTGAACTAATTAAACACTTGGTTCACCTATCAATTTACACAGTACTATGTATAACAAAATCTTTCATATATCTGAATATATCATTCATCCTAGGAATGAAAAACAAAAGGTTTTTCTAAGGTTTTGTCTTCTATATATTTTGTCGATTTAAGTTTACAAAACCACAAGCGGATGGATTAAATAAAAAAAATATAAGAAAATGTTAAAATTAAACTGATACTATTCACTTGTCCAATTAATATAATTGATATTTACTAATTACTGTTTATTCATTTTTCAAGTAATACGACATATAACGAAAAATACATTTTTTTTTATTATCATTTGATATTTTTTTTTATAATCGGAAATCAGAACGATACTAGAATAAACTGTATCTATTCTAGATTCAAAGAGTCGGCTTTCCTTGAATATACATTTTAATGCTTCCAACATTATTATATAATCAATACCAAAATTACGCGCCGTTGGAAAATACAATATCGATGTCATCATAGAGACTTGAACAACAATATTATAAACAGGAATAACTATTTTTATAAATGTGCTACACACATATTTTAACGGATTAAACTCTTTGTTCACCTATCAATTTACACAGTACTGTGTATCACCAAATTTTTTCTCATATGTTAATATATTACTCCTCCTAGGAATGAAAAATAAATGTTTTTCTAAGGATTTTCTTCTCTATGTTATCGATTTAAGTTTACAAAACCATAAGCGGATAGAGTAAATATAAAAATAAATATAAGAAAAGTTAAAATTATGGATGCAAACTTTACAGCGGATCAGAGAATAACAGGAAGCAGAAGCGTATATCAGTGGCCATATACATGAAGATATTGTCTACACTCAGGTCACGAGAGTCGTGATAACGAGACTAGAATAAATTGTGTCTATTCTAGATTCAAAGAAGCAACTTTCCTTGAATATACACTTTGAGGATTGCAAAATTATTATATACGGAGTCATTCCACTTTTGTTTATTCGCCTTTGTTTTCTAGGAATGAATGCATTTAGTTTGCATTGAATTATTTACAGATTTTGTTTGAGTTAAAAAAATTTCAGTAGTACATTTTCATCCAAATATTCTTCATGCTTCTTTGTAAGACAAAACAAAAACAATTATGCCAACATAGATATCGCAAAGGCAAACAGAAAATGTCTGTCGCACTGGGAATCATTTCGGTTTACAATATTACGAGTCTCCTCTCAGTTAATTTCCCCCTACCATACATACACCAATACAGACTTACGGAAATGTTTGTTCGCTGTCATTCGAACATTATTAGAAATCGGTCGCATCAACACGAATCAAATGTTATACTTTGTATTTTTTCTACTTTCTATTTTATTTTTAATCAAGTTGCTAACGTTCAAAATTACCACAAAGAAAAGAAAATTAAAGAAACCCCCATCAATATTGGAAAGTGTATTAACAGTAACTGGACTTGAATTACGTATTTTCCTGAAAAGATTATTTGACGAGAAAGATTTTTTTCAATTTAAACCGACTTCAGGCCTAAATATTCCGCTACGTGATGCCGAATATGACCTTAGAGAAATTCGCTAATATAACCGTTACTGAGAAGTCTTTATATTTTCTTTAAAAAGGCATTCGATTGTAATTTAAAAAAAAAAAAGAATCAATAACATATTCGTTAGAAAATCATTCGACCGGAACTAAATATTACATCTCCGTTCTTTTTTATCAAAGAGTTAATATTCATTATACGGATATTTGTGAACACAAGTGTAAGACAAATTTCTTGCTTAATTTCATTAATGATGTTCAGGCTTGCCTAGAAATTCAGCTTTCATAATTTTGAATCTTAATTTGAAAACAGATTTTGGCACACGTGGAAAATAATTATCGACATTAACTGCGATAAAAGGCTATGGTCTTTCAGTTCAATGATTTTCCTAGTTTTGTAATTTTATTTTCCCCAAAGGAATTATTTTATGTCCATTATAACGAAAGTATCTTTGTATATCCCCTGTGAATTAACGTTGACTTAAGCAAAACATCAGTCTAAAGATGGGTTGCTGACGCAAAAGATGAAAACAGAAATATTCTTACTGAAATAATTCTGCAGAAAGATGTAATGAGATTATGATCGGGTTGCTTGTATCAGCGAAAAAAACTGATATTATTCACTTGCCCAGTTAATACAATTGATATTTACTAATTATTATTTATTCATTTATTCAAGTAATACGACATATAGGATGTTTCAATAATTTGGACCGATTTTAAATGTGAATTAAGTTTAAGCGATTTTTTTTCTGTGACGTCCCCAAAAAGCACCAATTGTGACGTCCTCGCCGCGGCGCCAGCTGTTCGCTCCTCGCTGCTCCGTTCGGGTGTCGCTGCACCAAACGTGAAGTCCGCCTGTCGCGTCAGTCGTGTTGTCTCGTCCTGTGACGACCAACTGGCTTGGTATCGGTCGCGACACCCAAATGTGATGTTCTAACCTTTTGGTGATTCGGGTGGGAATCTGGTTAGATTTGATATCAGCCTCGTCGTTCCCAACTCGCTTCCAACGCCTGGTTACCAAGGTAACTGCATTGATCTTCAGTCTGCCTACCCACGTTGTGAATTGATCTTAGACAGACGAGATCTAACAGTGGTTGGGGCCGTAATGCAAACTGAGTTCAACGGGGGTGATAACACACAAATATGCATAAAAGAAAAGAAAATGAAAACTCAAAAAGTTCAAAGTATCAAAGAAAAAGGTAACAAACTTTATGTCTAGTTGTTCGATGCATAGGACTGCATCTATCTCCCGACCCGTTCTGTGGATTGTGACACGTCGATTTCCGTTAGGCAAGTTTTAACGCTTCAAGTTGTTTGCTCTCTAAGAAATTGGTTTTTCGGTGTGTCTTTGGACGAAAGTCGAAAAAAACTTATTTCGGTGGTCTGGTTCTAAGTCGCTCTTCAAAGTAATTGTTCTTGGGTTGAAGAGGAGTCCGGAATTTTGCGTGAATCTTGGTCAGCTATCTCGAGGCGGCTTCAACTCTGGAAACTCAACTCTGCCGCCAGGGCCCGAACTCATTTCTGCCTGTTGGGGCTTCGCTTTTATTGACGCCGACCAAAACCGGGGTGGTTCTGTTGGCGTCGGGGAGTTTCTCGATAATTCTAAATACATATCCACCTCTTTTATTTCTGGTTAGGGATTTTCCACTCTTTTCCATTTTTGGTAACCCCTCCTCACTCCCACTTTCTCACCATACCTCTGAGGGGCGTGAACTACCCTCCCCACTTCTTCGTAGCAGCTTCTCATACTTATACTCTGGATGGAGCGTTGACAGCCTTCTTCGTGCGTCACGTGATCACTCTCGGCCAATGAGGTCTTGTTCAGGTATCTTTCCTCCTCCTTCGTGCGTCACGTGATCACCACTTGACCAATGATGTCTTAGTCGGGCGTGAACAATCCGTGGCTTTGTTTCGGGAAAAAAATACCTTGCTTAACTAAAAAAAAAATTAATTATCTCTTCTCTTTCCTTTTTCTTCCTTTCAAATCGCCGTTATCATTTCTCTAGCCACGAACGGACAATATGACATCTCTTGTTTTACACGTGGTGTTTGTCAGGTAGTTTATCGCTAATTTATCATGACGGTTGGTTTTCGTAACATGGGTTCAGAAAAGAAATATCCCCAAAATTTTCAGTCAGTCTGTCGCCTCCAAGGAAGAAATAAAAACACTTCTGGTTCCCAGTCATTTTCCTTCGGTACATATGTCTGATAACATAATTTTATTATCGCAGTGCAAAGTTGTTTCGTCGAAAAGAATTCAGTCATCTGCACTGCTTGGGTGGGATTTAATTTTTCATATCTGTCCAAAGTCTTTTTTAGTGGCCTGTTTCTCGTTACTTATCGAAATAGCATTTTCACTTGAATTTTTCCTGGGCAGTGGTCCAGCCATTCGTGTACGCACCTAGATAACATAGCCGTTATCAAAACACATCTGGTTCCTTCTTTCTTTTCCTTTTCTTTTTTTACTCAGAATTTCCCTGTCATTGTAATGACACACTTTTTCACTTGTTACTTATCAATATTTTCATTGTCTCTTAGGCCATGTGTGTGGCTGTTTTATCACCTACGATTCGTCTCGCATTTCTTTCTGCCTTCCTTTCTTTCTCTTCCTTTCTCTGCCTCGTAAATGGTGCCACAATCTTTTTCTTTCAGTTTTAACAACTTAAGTCTTTGGCAATTTCAACCGTGGAAAGACTAACATTCAAACAACGTGTTAAAGTTTCAAGAGTGCATCTGGAAAAATTGTTCTTAAATTGAAACAAACTGTGTCAGTTGTAAATGTAAAAACATAATTGCGGCTCGTTTACGCCGTTCTGCTGAAAAATTTGCTGCAGTGCACGAGAATGTGGCCTAAAATCCAGATACTTCTATTCATTATCGCGTGGAGTAATGTAACCTCTCTACAACATCGTTGCATCGTTTCCAATTGCATTCTCGGTTGGCTGATCATGCCTACCAATTAATCTCGATGTGCAAGAAATGCATTTCTGTTTGAACGTTCGTTTTCGTAATAGTCTTCGATAAATTTAAAACGATAATTTTTAATCATTACATGGTTGAAATTTTCAAAAACTTAAATTGTTAAATCTGAAAGAAAATAAAAAAATCATTAGACTCTTAAACATAATTCACATTTAAAATCGGACCATGTTATTCGAGTAACATGTATAATCTAAAATACATACTTTACTGGATATCATAGATATTTGTATAATGTCTCTGTATGTAGTGCAATCTTTCCTGATCTATATATAAGTAAAGTAATGAAATATCTTTCCTCCTGTTCAAATCCAAAATAATAATATTTAGCTTGGTATCCAGACATAGAGAAGATGCTTGTACGTCAGTTTCTAAGACGGATACTAAAATACAAGAGTAAAAATGGTCAGTAGAAATAATATCCAAAATTCGTCGACCTTTCAGCTCTTAAAACGCATGAAGATAATTAGATATACAAAATACCACAGTCCTACTCCGGTGGAATGAAGAAAAACGGTAGAGGAGTTCCCCAAGGTTCATTCAAAATAGTTTAATTGCTCTTACTACAAAGTCAACCGAAAGGAAAATTTCCCAATGAGCATGATCCCAATTATATTAATCATTTTCAGTTTCATATCCTTCATGATGGATGCGTTTCATTCAATTTATCGCGTTGATTACCATTAAAACCTTTTTTTCTTTCTCAATGCAAAAGACATCTGTACAAATACTTATAATTTTAATATTGTTATCCTTGTATGCATTTTGAAAGAGAATAAGACGAAGACTGGTATAGTGTCAAAATATTGTCAAATACTGTTAAATATTACTTTTAGTGGTCTTATAATAATAATACCTGCAATGAAGAGAGCGGTATAAAAATGGATTGCACTGCATTGCACTTCATTCGTCTCCATCGTTTGATATAAAATTTCTCATTTGATATTTCTGTTTGAGAAGTAAATTGTTGACAACTCTTCCTATAATGAGCAAAGGTACAAATCAATAAGGACCTTGAAATCAAAATATCAAAAGTGTGGCAGATGGGAACATTAATAATCCCTGTTGTAGTTGGAGCCCTAGGTTTGTTTGAAAAAGATTCCAGTAGACTAATTGAAGGGATTCCTAGAAGTTCATGCCTCAAAGAAATAAAAAATATTGTTCTCATATTTATGACACACACTTTACGAAGGACTTTATCTATGAATATATATATATATATATATATATATATATATATATATATATATATATATATATATATATATATTGTCAGTATAAAGTGTAATGATGTCATTTCTAAACTTAGCTCTCTGGGCGAGACCCAAAAAGCAATGTGTATAGACGAGAAATCAAAAGAAATAGAAACAACTACAACAATAACAACAACAACAACAATAATAATAGTTACGGAGAAAGGATCTGTTACAATTTTGTGTGACTACACAATACGCACAGACACAGCGATGAAAGCTAAACGCCCAGATATTTTTATTAGAGACCGCCAACGAGAAAAACTCCTTATCAATATTGTAGACTCTGTATTCTGCAATATATCTTTGAAGAACACCATAAAGCTATCAGAATACAAGGACCTTGAAATCGAAATCTCAAAAATGTCGCACATGGGAACATCAACAATCCCCTTTGTATTTGCATCTCTCTGTTTTGTTTGCGAAGATTTCAGTAGAATCATTGAAGGGATTCCTGGAAGCCCATACCTTAAAGAAATGCAAAAAAATTATTCTAACGCGTAAAGCCCACAACGCGTAAAGCCCACCCCTTACGAAGGGCGTTGTTTATGTAAAATATGTGCGTGTGTTTTTAGTTGGTCAGTGGAGAATGTCATGATGTTCTGACTGAACATAAGGCCTCTGGGTGGGACCCGGAAAGAAATGTAAACACACCAGGAATCAAAGGAAATAATAATAATAATAATAATAATAATAATAATAATAATAATAAAAACAACAACATTGTCACTCAGAAAGCTGCGTCGGTTTTTAAATCTTTGACAATTTAAGCAGCTGCATTCAATTATTAAGTTATATAAGATGGATAGCATTTAAATTTGTAACTTTTCATTTAAAATCATTCCAATTCATTTCATTCTTTTTCATAATCGAATTCAACATTAAAATATGTGTATTTTATTATATATAAGTATATTGAATAATATAAATAAAAAAATATATACATATATATATTTGCCAACGCGTTTTGTTCCTCAAAATATGTTTCTTTATATAATGCACACAGACAGAAATACAAACACACAAACACAGACACAGAGAGAGAGAGAGAGAGAGACATATATATATATATATATATATATATATATATATATATATATATATATATATATGTGTGTGTGTGTGTGTGTGTGTGTGTGTGTGTGTGTGTGAGAGGAGGGTTAGAGATGGGAGTGGAATAACTAAGTAAATTAACATTCCGGGATATTTTTAACTTGCGTGCATTGGCATTACAGTACAATCTACGATATTGATTTTTCAGATTATATATGATAAACTGAATTAAAAACATTGTGTCATGAGAAAATTTATCAATTAATTATAGCAATTATTAATGTAAACTAATGACACATTTTGTCATTAATTTATTCTCATAAATTAATTTAATACTAACCTTCTGATACGCAGTTTAACAGTGTTTGCGGCCACAAGTGTTAAGATAGCCTGGGGTCGAAAAGTATTCTGTTGGCAAATAATGAAAACAGAAAATATCAGCAGATGATACCAAATGATGTCAGCAGATAACACCAAATGATTTGCAACTATACCACCAGCGAAAGAAACATAAAATAGTAAATGGTTTTAGGTAGATAGGCCCCCACAGTGCTGTTGATGCATCGTCAAAGCAGAGCATAAAATAAGAAACAATCAATAAATTAATGTGCTGTGGCTTCCTATGTAAAAATACATCACACATCTGAGATATAAGTTCGAATCGTAGGCAAATGATTTAAATAAAATAATAATAAGCAGAAGAAACAATAATGAACAAAAAAAATAATGCAATTAAGGTGCCGTCCCGTTTAAACAACACGAAAATGGAATCCTCTGTACTTAAAATAATCTTACACTGTTGCATGCTGCCCCACGTTGGCCCTACTTACTTGGAATATCTGAAAGATTTTCTTCATTATATGACTATTGTAACCTGGAAAAGGTTACTGAATGACTAATAACCAAAACGGAGTTTGGAAATGAAATGATGATCTTTATAACAAGAACAAAATAAAATACTCACCAGCGGCGTGAATAGGTAAACCACTGATAGTGTTGGACTATTTTGGACAGCATATTTAACCATCTTACACTAGTGATCAACGTATTTATGGGGATTGGTACATACCCATTAATGTTCATAGCTACGGTATATAACGAATACTCTTCAGCACGTGCTTTCATATCATTCTACAATTTCTTGTCCTTTGTAGCTTTTATTAAATTTGTTTTTTTTTATTTCTCCCAAACCCTTTTCTAACATTCATTTACTCAATATCATCAAGTATGTTAAGCGCTGCTTTTCTTTTCCCTCTATCTCTTAATATGTCCTGTGAGCATTATATTTTTCCAAGACATCATTCCTCATTACGTGCCGCACAAATTTCAACTTCGTCTTCCACATGTTAAGCGTAAGTCTCTTTTTGTTTCCATTTTCTCTAAATCTTCGTTGTTGCTCATATAATCAGTCCATATAATCCTCAGCATCCTTCTCTAGCATCCACATATATTTTGATTCAAGTCGATCCTTCATCATTGAGGAGATTGTCAGGAATTCACTGCCATATAGAAGGAAAGATATCATGTAACGGTTCAGTACACTTTATTTGTTTTTCTGACTCTTAATACGTTTTTGGAATGAATATTTGGTCATTGCTGTGAATGGTTAAGTGTGAAAGTATTTCTGCGGTGGTCGTTTTCATAAATGTTTCTCCATGCTTCTCCTTGACAAGACTGCAAAACCCCGTGCGGATCTGAGGTTAAGTACTTCTGTCTTCCTTGCCGGGAATAAAGTATGGTCAAGGACAGATTCTTTGGCTACATGTAAAATTGGAGTACACTGTCTACTTCTGCATCAGCAAAAGCCGCAGTAGTAGCAAAAATAATAATAATAATAATAATAATAATAAGCATATGGGAACACTATAAGCACACTGTAACAAATTCCCGTTGTAGATGGAGCGCTCGGATTGGTTGGAAAAGATTCCAGTAGACAAATTGAAGGGATTCCTGGAAGCCAATGCCTTAAAGAAATACAAAAAAATGTGATCACGAGTACAACCCACACCTTACGAACGGCGTTGTCAAATGTAAAATATGTTTGTTTGTTTTTTTTGTTTTTTTTTGTTATTTTTGTCAGTGGAAAATGTCATGATACCATTTCTAACCTTGGTCTCTAGGCAGATAATAATAATAAATAGATAAAATAAATAAAATGATCCTGGGATATTTCATAAAAAATTAGATTGGATAGATTTCCACAAAGCCTTTAATAGTGTTCACACTATTCGGTCTTTAGGACTGGAAATTTACAAAATTCTCCAGTATATTTCCTAAAATATAGCATAGAACTGTGGGAAACAACATTATACCTAATTGATACCAAAGATACTGTCACTTCCAGTTGTCTGAATATCCGACAAGTAATCTTTCAAGCAGATTCGCTAGCGTCCCTTCGGTCATGTCTCTTTTTAACCCCCATTAGCATATAACTATAGATACAAAAAAGAAAGTGTTAATCACCTGTTATACATGGATTATATCAAAGATTTTACCAAACACAACAAATAGTTGAAGGGATCAACAAAACAGTAAAATGTTTCAGTGACAACATAGCTATTGATTTCAAAATAGATAAATGCGCAAATGTAATATACAAAAAAGGGAGAATTACAGAAACACACTCAATAGATCTAGTGTTTGTCCCAAAGGTTAGCGAACCGGTACCAGAAGCCTATATGTACCTTGCAATTGGCGAAGTATTTGAATTAAAGCATACACAGATAAAGGAGAAAATAACTAAATAATAATACAGACGTATGCGTCTGGAATTGGATACCCAGTTAAATTCACAAAACAGAATATCACCCATAATCTCTTTGCTCTTTCCAGTGGTCCACTACAGCAAACATTAAATGAATTAATTTCAAAACGAGAAATGTTCGCATTTGTCAAATTATGCATCATCTTAATGGTGATGCTGATCGTCTGCATGTGCCCACATACGAAGGAAGCAGAGTATTAGAACCGTCTTACAAACCAAAATAAAATTGTTCCTCAAAGATACCTGAAAACTACAGAAGACTGCGTGATGAAATGTGTTAGAGAACACGAAATAAATTTAAAAAAAAAACTTTATTTAGTAATAAATGAACACAATAAATTCAAAAAGAAATTTCAAGTTGGTGAAGAAGTGCAAAAAACAAACGATAATACAACTGCAACGTCAAAGAACCGGGAAAATGAAGCAAAAGCAAATGCATTGTGCCAAATTCAGAAATGATTTCAAAATAAGCTTCTTCATGTTCAATATAATGGCCAAACCAAACAAGTCGCTTACTTATAAGTGGTTCCTTAGTTCAGAGTTAATTTCTGATATCGAAAGCTTTATTCTTGGTGCACAGGCCCAATTCTTTCTAAGTAGACATTACTAAACATGCATTCTGAAAAATCCTGTTGATCCCCAAATGCAGATTCTGTGATAAATATACAGAAACAAATGTCCATTTTTTGGCAGATGGGACATTGTTTACTCTCACTTAATATAAATCTCGGTATCATAGATTGGGCCATTATCTGCACTAGAAAATATTCCAATTTTACGGGAATGAAAAACTAAGAAACTGGTAGGAACCACACTGACCCCGTTACAGAGATAGGACCTGTAACGATATCATGGGATTTTACAATACACAGAGGCAAAACAATCAAAACTTATCGCCCGGTCATCGTGATCAAAGTACACAAAAACAGTATGGTACAGACAACACCGATGAAGTCCATCTATGTAAAATATTTTTGACCTTAGTTTGTTGTTTTTTTGTTTTCTTTTTACAAAAATTGGAAGCAGTCATGTAGCTATTTATGAACTCGGCAAAGTAAAGTATAAGGATAAATAAAGGAAAAGATCTTACACATAATATGGAGATACTTCTGTGTCTGAAGAAGCCATGTTTAGGATCCAGACCGGATTGACCAACTATCTCCAAGGCTAGACTTAGGTTTTCCCAAATTGAGGACGACGAGTCAGAGTTTCTTTCTATATCTGGGAAAGATATATTCCTAAAAAGAAAATGGCACCATTGAATTGTAAGCTTTTGTGGGCGCCGATTTAGCCTCTGCCTGTGCCATTTGTCACAATCTAAAAAACAACCGTTCTGGTTTTTGCTGAGTAAGCGGAAGATATATGAACTACGTGAGTTATCTCAACCAAAGGTAGATAATCAGCTCTACAATATGTATTTCTACAATTTGATCACACGTTTGGGGGCGAATTAATGAGCGAATTATTTGCTCGTGTTTATGCATAAGAGAAAAAATCTGCTCGACCGAATGTAAAGAAGGAGGATTTCTAATTAATATTTTTTCTTTACGTTAGAGAAAACCTCTACTTACATTTGATGAATGTAAACATTTTTCTGGTCTTGGAAAGATTGATTTAACAAACCAAAAAAAAGTTTTTGATATATTCTGATTGCAACTCATGCTAAAGCCAAAATTTTATCTTCATTTAAACAAATTTTCAAAAAGCTTTCGTAAAATATATTTAGAAGTACTAACTGATGATAATCGTAAACTTAGAGTACCACTTACGCCCAACTCTGAACTGTCATTTTTCTGTTAAACATTTGCATGCTTACCTAAAATTTCCTATACATTTTTGTGGTTCGCGATCATACTAATCCTCACATTCCATGTTCTGCGATCTATTTACAAATCTAGTTACCCATCTGTTTCTTTCGGCATCTCATATTTCTTATTCTTAGTTTATCTATTTTGTTCCCGTTTTCATTAAAGTTTTATAGTTGCTCGAATGTTCTTTTTGATGGAGTAGCTGTCACTTGAACTTCTGCCTCCTACCCTTGCCTATGTCTTGACGGCTTGCTTCTAGTTTTACTTCTCTACACTTCTTTTTCAATAATGTAAATCTCAAAGAAAAAATTTTCTAGGTCAATAATTTTGGCATTTACTTCCTGTTCTCTCGTGATGAAATATATAGTCTGCATGAATTTAATATATAGTCTGCATGAATTTTTACGAAAGCTTTTTGAAAATTTGTTTTAATTTCGGTCTCGTGAGACAGATATTAAAACTTATATATAAAGTGTGGCCATTGAGGTAATCGGCAAGCAGTGAAATTGTTTCATACTTAAACCCAGATTTCATACTTGAAGGTTACGTTTAAGCACATGACTGAATATTACTTTTATGCATGAAACAGTCTATCACCGCTGGTTGTTGACTTCAATGTACACTTTTATGTTTGTATACACTCTATACTAAATATTGAGAATATTAACATATAAATACTGCATGTATTCAAAATTACATTTTTCCTACAATCTACTACATGGGAAAGCCCTATATTTACGGTTTTTGTAGTGCCTTAATTAAAGAGCCATTCATCGATTTGATAATATTACTAGTATAGCATTACTCATTATGTGCCCAGATATTTCCTTACTGTTAATGTGTCTTTTCTGTGATTGGTTTCCTTAAAGTTATTTCGTTGTTCGAATATCCTGTTCAATGGATTCTCAAGGTTCCTCGGCAGATCCACACCTCTGTCACTTTAACTCGCCTGTGAAGAGATTGTCAACATGCGTGTTTCTATGCGTGTAGTTGATTTGATTTACTGATTTATGCGAGACACAGAATAACAATATTTTAAGATTTTAAAATCATCTTTTTCTGGTAAATAAAATGAATAACTTTTTTATCTTCACTGCATTGTTTACGAAATGAAAGAAATGATGATCATGTTCGCAAAAAATATCGAGTGAGAGGCATTCACGTTAAAACAATCTCGGTTGCTGTCTCCACAAAATTATATGACATGGTTCTAAGCTTCGGAAAATGCGGATGGTTCCTTGATCTATGATGTAAACTGTTCAACAAGACAAATGGAATCCGGTATGATTTAACTGACGTTCGTCCCATTTTCGAGAGATAAGGTAATTAGAAAGGAATCCCTTCCATCACTGGTCAATATCAAGAGGGATTTCAGTTCAGATCATACTAGTAAATGTGATTACTCTCTCTCTCTCTCTCTCTCTCTCTCTCTCTCTAGTTACAGTATTCACAAGACGAGGAGAAGCAACATTCGCCCCTTGATACTAAAGCATTTGTAAGAAAGTTGATGGTATTTCAGTCTATCTTGATGCCACATCTACGGTCTTTACAAATGAGTTGATATATTAATACTACAATCTCGCCGAGGTTAAACAAAATACGAAACAATGTAAGTTCATGCGATGTATAGAGATCCCACATTGATCCTGATATTTAACATTATGTATACTTGAATATATATATATATATATATATATATATATATATATATATATATATATATATATATAAGATGTAAGGATAATCCAAGTAAGTATTTTGATATGAATTATTAAAAAGCTAGGTCCATGGAGAGAGCACGCTCTATTTATATACCGAGCAATATGATATATATCAAAAGAAAAACTTAAGACCTCATAGAAGAAGTCTGTAATAAAATTATTTCGACAGATAAGTGTGTAATATTTTACTCATCAAGTGAATGTCTTTCTGTGTGTCTGTGAGTGTGTGTTTGTCTGTGTATGTGTGTGTGTGTGTGTGTGTGTATGTGGCATTTACTTATACGGACAATTGCAAATATACACATCGATATAGAAATACAATTAAACACATATAAACATTACATACGCATACATACAAACACGCATGCATGCATGCATATATATATATATATATATATATATATATATATATATATATATATATATATATTTGAATAAAAGACAGACCATGTAATAAGCTATTTCACCATAACCCCTTTAACAGGGTTCTGGATCATCAGACTTTACTTCCAAAAGCTGAAATGAAAAATGAAAAGATGACACACTCATATCCTCTCTCCCACCTCACTTCCTCACTTCGTAAACTTTGCGTATACTTGATGAGGTCCGTAAAAAACGTGTGAATTTCTTTTCATTCTTCATTTCAGCTTTTGGAAGTAAAGTCTGATGATCCAGAACCCTGTAAAAGGGTTATGGTGAAATAGATTATTACATGGAATCTTAACGTGGTCTGTCTTTTATTCAAACATATCTGCTCTGAATTTTACATTGAGCTCTCTGGATATCATCCTCCTAAGGTCTACCCATACAGATTACCTAAATTTATATATATATATATATATATATATATATATATATATATATATATATATATATATATATATACTGAAATGGCATAGTAGATCATTTTCTACCATATATTAAATATAACGGAGACTGAATGTCTATTATCTTTGATCATGAGCCGTTCTAATCTCCGTATGTTTGCTTTAATTTCGGGTGAAGTCGAAATGTGTTCAACATTTGGATATTTTTACATTTAGCTGTTCCATTTATTTAAGCTTTCGGCTCACATGGGACATCTTCATGGTTATGCGGAGATTTAAACAAAGCTATTCACCATCAATCATGGTATTCTGTCATGTTTATATACAAGATTGTTATGCGACGATAATGGTCGTAGAATAGCTGACGTTGGTCGTAAATTCATGAGGTGCCACTATGATATCGTACCACGTGAGAAACCGAAATATTAACAAAAGAATCATATGTCTAGTGCATTATAATATGTTTTGACTAGTTTGAAATGTAATTTTGTTGAGTGCGGATTGCTTTGTTTCAATATAAATGGCCTCCGATATCAGAAGGTTATTTTACTGTTTTTATGTGTGAGAATTGTTTGTTAACAACTAATATTTGTCTAATATAATTGTCTATGGTTTTCTAAGACATGTTGTTCAATAGACATAAGGCCAAAAAGCTGACAAGAAAGTCTACGAGAGAGAGTGTTTGTAGTAAAGCCAATATATGTAGTGGGTTTATCAGAGATACATTCACTGAACGGGCATGTAAATTGATACGCTACACTGTTGTCTTTTCGTTTTGTTTCTTATAGTGTATTTAGTAGAGCGGTTGTATGCTTATTAGAGATTATGAAGTCAGTTGATTTTTTTTTTATAATATATGATAAACTTAAATCGTTTATTATTATTATTATTATTATTATTATTATTATTATTATAATTAATGTGTTTAACATTTCTACCTATTATACATTTGAGTGTTGTTTCATCATGTTTGTAATTAATATGCATTTGGCTAAAAGAGTATAAATTGATTCTGTTAAGTTTATTTTGAAGTACTCTATTATTATTAATATTATCAATTTTGTTAGAGGTATTTTTAAGTTTATTGAGATATACTATAATTTGTTGATCAATGAATTAATAAGAAAATCGATTATTAAGACGTCTTTGCTTAATTTAATTTAATTGTCTATAGAATATGCTTTTGGAAGAAGAAATGATTTGTGCGTGAAGAATTATTTTTTTATAACTGCATACTTACATATTTGGGATATTCACTATTATACTTTAGAAGACACATGATAATGCTAATGGGTTTCTTATATAGAGAAGTAGTAAACTTATATGTGCTGGAATCTATAAATACATCAAGGAAGGGAATTTTATTAAAGTGACTTTCAGAATTGTTTTAGGTTGTTTAATTTGATCAATATATTTAGCTAAAACGAAGAGGACATCTATGTATCTTCCACATATAGAGGGTTTATGAGTGTCATTTAGTATTTTATTTTTGATTGTGCCATGTAATAATTAGTAAAATATTAAACCTAAAGGAGATCCCTTTGCAATACCGTCAGTTTGAGTATAAATATTACCTCGGTGGTCATGAAAAGGTACTTGAGCGGTACATGCGAATAATATTTATTAAATAGAGGTTTTCATATTGATGGGTGGGAAGGTGTGGTTGTAAAGGTCCCGAATAATTAATTCAAACGGTTCGTGATCTGGGAAATAAGTACATAAATGTTCTACACACATAGATGAGATTATTTGATTCTTTGTTTTACACGATGAAGAATTTGTATAAATTCATTTGTGAAGATAATGCAATATTTACTTGGTAATTAATTTGTTAAGGGTTATTGAAAGGTAATATACTGGTGGAGGTATTTGTCCTTTATATTTAACAATATGTTTAAATACACACACAAACACACACATATGCGTATATATATATATATATATATATATATATATATATATATATATATATATATATATATATATATATATATATATATATGTATATGTGTGCACATATACATATAATCACCTACATATGCATATACAAACATATCCACACATAAATACCCACACATCGTACATAAACATACACACATCGTACTCACTCTTCCCTAAGAAGCAAATAACGCACACACACCTAACAGAGACACATCCCCTTTCCAGGAACCAATAAGACTGTCAAAATGACCAGGGGAATTCCGGCTCTTATCCCAAATAAAAACTTAAAGAAGACTGTCTCACCAAAA
Organism: Acanthosepion pharaonis; assembly: GCA_903632075.3. Lineage (NCBI taxonomy): Eukaryota > Metazoa > Mollusca > Cephalopoda > Sepiida > Sepiidae > Acanthosepion > Acanthosepion pharaonis. The sequence goes on from CAHIKZ030000023.1 coordinate 606,150, forward strand.
TTCATGTTAAAAATTAAAAAAAACAAAAAAAACAAATGAAAATTACAGACAAAACTTCATCTTTTCTATCAAGACATTCATTTCTGTAGTTCACACCTACTAGCAAGAAGATTTTTTTCCACTGATGATGGCCATGTTGACTGAAACTAGCCGAGGAATGAATACACATATACACATGACCCCATATGCATACATACAGAAATGCACAAACACACATACATACATATATATATATATATATATATATATATATATATATATATATATATATATATATATATATATACACACCTAAATCAAATAATATAACTTCCAATAAATAATGCAAAATAATTGTATAACTGCATTTATGTATATAGGTGTTTATATGTATGTATATATGTGCATGATATATATATATATATATATGTCTATATGCATACATGTCTGCATGTATTCATATAGACATATTTATGCATGTGTATGCATTGTCTATTTGCATTTATTGTGTGCTTGCATAGTTGTGTATATTTGCATATGTTTTAATAATTCCACACGCAGAGAAAACACACAAATATATATGATAAATTTCCTTATGAAGATGAATTAGATATAATGAATTTAACGTATTTTTATATATTATTATCTCCATTCTTTTTATATGTGTGATGTTGATTGTTATTATACTGAAGGGAAATTAGATTGTGATGATATATATTTTGATTTAATTTCAATGTATTTCACTAGCACCCACTTTCTACTTCCCACTTTTACAACTGTACATTGTGCTAACAACATATTTCCTCTTTTTTTTATTTTCCACACTCCTTTCTTCAATAATGTAAATCCCGAGTAATTTTTTTCTAGGATAATTTAGCCATTATCTTTCATTAGTGATGTAATATAGTGTCTGCATAAATTTAAACGATTTTGAAATTTATTGCTGAATTTTTCGATGATGCGTTATTTTTCTTTGATATATATATATATATATATATATATATATATATATATATATATATATATATATATATATGTAGCAATTGCGGTCATCACGCAACGGTGAAAGTCTATTTATTACTTAAACTCAGTCTTCATATTTGACGATTACGTTTAAGCACATGACTGAAAATTATTTTAAGAATGAAACAGTCTTTCACTGCTGGTGTTTGATTTCAATGTCTAGTTGTATATTTGCAGACTCTCTCGAACTAATATTTAGCATTTTATCATATAAATAGCCCATGTGTTTAAAATATTTTTATCAACATATGCTGTATGGTTAATATCTTTATTTTGCATTGTAGTAACTTAATTACGAAGTCATTAATGGATTTCCTAATGTTACAATTATCGCACCTAAATTAATCCATTATAGACATTCCGAATTTGGAATTAGTAAATACTAAATATTTCAAATACATCTTTGTATGTTTCATTTATAACAAAATAAATGAATGAAATAAGGCAACTAAAGATTATATGATTATGTATCTATATTTCTTAACACAACATATAGGGTTTGAATAGCAGGGCAGACTGGGTCCTATAGCCTTGGACGGCAGACAGTCTACCAAAAAAAGAAATAGAAATCTACTGCAGGAAAATAATCGGCCTAGTCAGTAATGTATCGAAACAGGAATGATCACCCAAGCATATATCATTTATAGCATTTAAATAATTGGCGCTCTGTGATAGGGTTAGACCTCAAATATCTACGAACATTGACCAAACAATTTGAATCATATACTTAAATAGCATTGTAAGCACGTTACTGTCATATGAATGATATACATAGCGCTGTTCTTATTCAGAAATATATAAACTGTCAGCCGGATACAACCGGCATGCCAGATCGATTGTCAAATGTGGCTTCGGGCAAATGAAGCGTGTAGAGGACTATCCTTCTTCGAACAGCTTTTTGATAGAATGAGCATGTTGACGTTCTGCACTCATCATTTATTCAGTTATTGCATTTTGCACCGCTGTGGTTACCACTCCCCTCTATCTTGCAACTGTGGTTCAAGGTGTCATCACAATGTACAGTTGTAAAAATGGGAAGTAGAAAGTGGGTGCTAGTGAAATACATTGAAATTAAATCAAAATATATATCATCACAATCTAATTTCCCTTCAGTATAATAACAATCAACATCACACATATAAAAATAATGAAGATAAAAATGTAAATAAAATTCATCTTCATAAATTTATCATATATGTCTGTGTGTTTTATCTGCGCGAGGAATTATTAAAACATCTTCTATGCAAGCACACAATAAATGCAAATAAAATTTATCATAAATATGTCTGTGCAGACATGTATGCATATGACATATATATATTTATATATATATATATATATATATATATATGCATGCACAGGATATTATATAAAACATACAATTATTTTAAATTATTTATTGGAAGTTATACACAAAAAGAAAGAACAGTAAGATATAAAATCCGGTGTTCTTATAGATATTTTATTTTACAAAATAAATACAGAGCAAATAGATAAATGCATTGATTTAAAATGCATATTTTGTCAGTTCAACCATGTTTCAAAAATGTCTAAAACTCCTAATTTTATTTTTGCAAATAAATTAAAAAGCATTAGTTCTATTTCATCTTCATGCGAATTTTGGAGTAACTTTTAAAATTTACCGGGTTTTAAATGCAGAATATTCTATCAAATTGATATATGAAACCTGACGTCAGTTGAATGGATGTATTTAAAAAAAAAAAAAAAAAAAAAATAAAAAAAAATTCAACGTCATATATATATAAGAACAGTTAAATATTAGAATCCATTATATTATGTGGGATTATTTTATATATGAGGTTACATTTTTTTTTTTTTTTTTTTGTATATGACTATGACAGCAGAAATGGTTATAATTTCACTGATTAAGTAAACTTTTCTTTTATACACTGAGGACATGGGTCATTAGCTTACATGTTATGGTATTCATAAATTTTATTTTTACTATAGGTGTTATTTTTGGATTCTTTTTTTAATGCGTGTAGTATTATTTAAAAAGAATTTAGGTTAAATTCATTCAATTTAACTACAATTTTAATTACAAATTCAAAATTACAACTTTAAAATTTTAAAATATTTTCATTGTTTAGTTTTAATAGACTATATTACTTTATGATTTATTTTTCCATATCAGTATATGTTTATTTATTTATTTATTTATTCATTTATTTTTTTTTTTTTTTTTTTTTTTTTCCTTAAATTTCTTAAACTTTAATTTAAATTTATATAAATAATAATGGTACAAAACTAGCTAAGTCATAAATTATTTATTAATTAATTAATTTTAATTTATTTATATATGTAACCTAATATATATAATATATATATATATAAAATATATGTTAGTTTTAATATATATATATAAAAATATTACAATTTTAAAACTTTTAATTATATAAAAAAAAATATATATATATATATATATATATATATTAGTTTATATATATATTTTTTTTTTTTTTTTTTATATATATATATAAATATATAATGTTTCTGTGTAAGTACAAAGGAAACATGGGTCATTCAAAGTTACATCTTATGGCATTTCATATTAATTTTATGAAACTTTTTCATCGGTGATGTCTTTTATAAAAAAAAAAAAAAAAAAAAAAAGGGTTACCACCATCCCTTCTCTATATAAATTTAAAAGGGTTACCACCATCCCTTCTCTCAAAATTTAAAAAGGGATGACATACAAAGCTGTTACTGTGGTTTGAATTCAGAGTTTTTTTTTCTCCTACTACACTGGTTGCCAATCAAAGCAGCACGATCTTTTCTATCCTGGGAGGGAGATAGTGAATCATACCTTTCCTAAGAATATTAACAATGAAGCGAATGGAATAAACTCGACAAGAATTTCAACTAGGCTCTTCAATTCCTCAATCAATTATCTATTACTCTGCGGTGTCTTTGCATTACTTTGAATAAAATGTTCGTAAGTGAAACTCCATCAGTGCTGGAAAGAGGGATAACACCTTGTTGATTTTCAACCGAGACTGCTCGGTTACATATTCTGGATTGTCTCCCTTTAAGGGAACGGTTCATATTAACATTAACATTACCATATAAGGAAACAGTTAAAATGATAATTATGATTTAAAGTAATGCTTAAATGCTTCTACGTCGCTCACATGTAGCACAAGGCCAAAAATCTGGGATTCCCTGTGAGGATCGATCTCACTACCTAATCGTAATATTTCCAGCGAGACATGCTTGCTAACTATTACACCATGTGGAGATGTCAGGTAGTGTAAGCTTATGATTGTCGGCAAAAAAATAAATCAAAAATATAAATTAGTAATGTTAAATTTTTAAGAGGGAAGATCTGTTGTATTGAGTAAATACAAACCTCATTATCTTCCTTTTGCCCATTCTGTTATTAACCAATAAGAATAGTAAATGAAGATTCCCTGCGGATCAGATTCAAATGTCAATCGTGTTCGACTTATTACTTTAGACATGTACAACAACGTCATATAACAATTTGTGTGTTGACGCCTTGCCTTGCTGAGATCATGTGCTTATTTTGCTTAATGGCGAATCCATCCTTGGCTTGAATCAATTTCCCACCTCCATAACGTTTGCCTCTACTATAAATATTTTCAGGGCAATTATTTTAATGATCTATTCTCCTTATTACATTGACTTACCGAATGAACCGTAGCTTTCAAAATTTAATTGTTAAATCTTCTAGTTAAAACCATAATTCTAGGTTAAATGTTTCTTCTCTCGTGACATTCCCTTCTGGAACTCTGTTCCGATTTCAGCCTTTCCAGTCATTTATGACGTACAAAGAATTGATTGCAATGTCAATAGTCATCTTCTGTATCCCTTAAACCTATACTTTTATTGTCTATTATGATTATTTCCCTCTCAGTACACGTTTGAATACAAGTTGCTTACTGATTAGCCTTTTGTGAAATTGCTAAAAAAACACGCTTAATATTTTGTTGGACCACAGTATGAATAAAATTCAAGCATCAGACTTTTCGATGTGCAACGTACTTTCATTACTAAAATATTTGAAATATTGTAAAACATTTCAATAATACAAACATTCAATCCATTAATGGACGCCGAATCATTAAATTGAAAAGAACAACAATAGAAGAAAAGGTGTCTTAGATTTCTCTACCACAGGAAATAATATTTTTTCATTTATATTTTAATAATAATTTAGATTTTAACCCAATATGTGTATGTATTGAATGCATTCACGAAAAATAAAATAATGTGAAAAGGCAGGAAGACATAATTATTGATATTTGCAAAGCAATTAATTGACTTAATTGCTGTGGACAGATTACTCGTGTATTCGGGAAATACAGTATGATGCTCTCTATGTAGTCATTATTTGGTTAGATTACGTTTAAATTTGTGATATTTCAATCAAGCAAAATAGGAAATTCATCTTTAGATTTCATGCATATGAGGCACGTTTGCATATGTTTCTCCAGTGTTATATATGAATAAACGGATGAACGTAAATATTAGATATCCGTGAAGTTCCAAGTAAGAAATATTGAATGGTCTATATAGTATTTAACATGTAAAAACTTATAGAAACATAGACACACATATAATTGTTGTTATAATTTTAATTTTGAGGGTAAGTTATTATCAATTAATTTAAAGTAAACATAAGTTTATATATCATTATGTTAATTTCATAATTATTCCATTATAAAATTTATTTAGAAAAATTGTGGAGTTTTGTTCATCATAGACATACGTAAGGCGTATTTGTTTTTAGTAGTTTAAAATCTTAGCCCTCATCGTAACTGTGTCAATTGAAACAAATACATTCTTTTTCAGTTATATCTAAAAAAAATCAAGCAGAAAAATATAATTGTCGAAAGTGAGAATTTTACCGAAATATGAGTGATAATTTCAGTTTACATCTGAAATGTTAAAAATTCAAAGTTAAAACAAAATGGTAAAAATATTTGTAAAATGAGTTGTTTAGAGAATATTTCTTGGATGTATAGAATTTCCAGTTTCTGTACATTAAGCACTAAAGAAGATGAAAATATTTTCATGCGTGACCAATCCAATGATATCTATCTATCTATACATACATATATATATATATATATATATACACCATTGTGTGGGGGGGGGCAACGCGCGTTAGCACATTATGCGAGGTAAATTCTGCACATTTTATATTTTTAATTTTGGGCATCCACGTCTTTTGTTTATGATTTTGTTAACTGCAGAGTATAGTAAGGTCAGTTGAGTATCATCTTTGAGAAAAAGCTATACAGGATGCAGTTAACTCCACCATCAGTTTAAAAACAGCAATCTCTACTTCTTGGCATTCGCACCAAAATCTCTTTCACAAACATTCCAGAGTGTTTGGGTGTCAATCTGTGGACAGTGCAAAAGCTTTGGAAATCTGTGAGTACGTATAATGGTCATTACAAAGGTACAGCACCTGGGTAAACACACTGATCGGTCTGATAAGAAAAGAACTCACGAATTTGATGTTGATAGAACTCAGACTCAACATGTAGGCCTACATCCAATGCCTTGAAGAGGTAGTGCTGTCCTGACTCTAGTGGGTGCATTGTAGACCTTATATCTGACAGCAGGTATCTGTACCTCACAACACAAGCACGAATATCATCTCTTGTCTGCGAGACCACACCATTCCTTATATATATACCCATGTATCATCCCAAATTGCAACACCCTAGTTTATTCTATGTGGAGAGCCTTTGAGCAAGAGACCAAACAATTCTGCTCATAACAACAAAGATGCACTGAAGGCAAGAATTATGACATACGGGCTCGAAGAAACCTACGTTAAACTCGGCCTTGTGCCACATACATTCCTTGTGGGGGGACTGTTAAATATAACAGTCGACCAGACTGTTCATTTCTTTCAAACTCTCTACCTCGGCAGAGAGGAACTCGGACGAAGCTTTGCCGCAGGACAAAGTTTCGTCCGTGGAGGTAGACAGTCCCTGAACTCGTTTAGGCGGGTTCAAAGGGAATATTTTGGCCGAGTTTACGGGCTCGGTGCACGAACAATAATCCGGCTTTGTGCCACATACACCTTTAATACTAAAAGTCGAACACATTGTTCGTAACGTTGAACTCTGTCTTAATTACATCCGGGTCACATATCGTACTTTACGGCTCTGCTCACATTGCAACACTAATCATGCGATAGTGTCTGCAAAAAAAGAAAAAAAAAACTCTTACCGTTACCCTAACACTCAAGATTTCCCCTCCTACAGAAATCGTGCGTATTGAGACTCGTTCTACGACCTCCATTGTGACATCCTCTGGAATGCAGTTTTTAATCTTTCTGTTCATAAATGTGCGTCTGTATTCACTTTCTGTGTGAAAGCATCCATCGATGCTTTCATCCCAGCAAGGAAATACCAAGTTATGCCACTTACTTCTCACCTGCATCCGCGGTCGCTATAAGCCACAGTGATTACTTCTTCCATCTGTACCATAGCAACACGTCTAATTACAACATATTTCTCTTTGTCTCTGCTTCTAACGAGTGAAAGTGTGTCCTCAAAGAAGAGAAGATGTTATTTGCCGATAAAATGAAACTACGTATATCACCTCACATGTTCGGTTCTAGAGTTTACTGGCGGCTTTAGAAGAGTGTTCTGAACAAAAGCAAATACTCCATCCCTAAACTATCCAATCAATTCAAAGCTACGAAATCTGTAGCAGACACGGTTAGCTGCTATGTTCTCTGTTAACTCAATGATCGGCTCAACTGGAGTAACCACAACTAATTTCCATGCCAGAAGAGATTTACCACTTAATGATTTATGCATAACCCCGTCACAGGTCCCAGATATAGTTTCTAAATAGACTCCTATAAGGCAAGTGACGGTATACCAGCCGACGTCCCAAAGAAATGTGCTCTCGAGCTGTTTCCATTTCTCGACAAAATCGTTGCTTCCTGCTTTATTGTTTGTTGGAAGTCCTCCTCCGTATATCATGCTTTTAAGAAAACTAGACAACCTTCTGACCCCGCTAACATTCAATCCATTATTCTTCTCCCGTGTTTAAGAAAAGTTTTCGAGTTTTAATCAATGTTGAAGTGGTTAAGCTTACTATTTCTTACAAACTATACTCTGGCAAAAATAAATATGGCTTCTGTTTTGACAAATCTGCCGCTGATGTGCTAAAAGGCATCACTGAATATGTACATCAAACTCTCGATAATAACAGCAAAGCTTGAGCTGAGGTTTTAGATTTTCTCAAATGGTTTTAAAAGGATTTAGCACACTGCTCCTCTACGTAAGATCCAGGGCTACTGAATTACTGGACGTTTGTCTGATATAATACAATCGTTCCTATCAAATCATGGAATGAAAGTCGTTTTGAACGGTATCTGTACCAGATCATTTAACAGGAACGCGGGTGATTCCCAAGGCTTTATATTGCGTCAGGCACTGTTTCTGATATTAAACAGAAATCTTCCTGATGCCATCAGTTTCTACGAAGGCATTTACGCTGATAAAAACACCATTTACTCTTGTCTCAGTAGGAAATCCTGCAGAATCTAAGAAATCATCCTAGCCGATATCATTGAAAAAAATCTAATCATTGGTTATCTGGGGCAGGAAATGACTTGTAAATTTTAATGCATCCAAAACAAACTGCCCTCATTTAACCCCAATAGAGAATATTCCCTGTCCATCATCAGCTTTCCTGATGTTAAAATAATAGAGAGGAGATAATACGATTTGTTGGTCCAACGATGTCAAAATGTCTTTAAGTGGAACTGCTTCAATGAATCAACAGATGCATCTACTGCAAGGATAGTTAGATCATTGTGTCGTGCCAGAAGGTTTTTTACATCTCAGTCTCCATCTTGCAAATTTATAAATCTACAATTCGGACGTGCATTAAATACAGTGGCCATATATGATAACTAGCACCTACTACACATCTCAAGTGTTTTGACAAACTCCAAAAAATGATCTGTAATATATTTGATCCTGACAAGACATCTCGAAATCAGTCATTTCTCAAAGACCTGACGTTGATTCCGCCAGTCTTTTCTAATAATAATTTCATGAATACTCCTCGGAAGAGCTTTTTATCATGGAGCCTTGAATATGGGTGTTTAAGCGTGCAATTAGATTGACATCAAGATCACACAACTTTTCCAACGGTTACTTTTCTCGCACTTGGCGTCCGTGGAACAATCTTAAATTTCCTTCCTTCCCTGATGATTAAAATATTCAAAAACACGATTTGAAAAAATTACTTTTACACCCGAGATATATATATATATATATATATATATATATATATATATATATATATATATATATATATATATATGGCAAAAGGTGACACGATTAGTTTTCTGGTAACGCTTTTGGTACATTAGTCCGATGATGTTCTAAGTGACAAAATGCATCAATCGGAAACTGTTTCTCCATTTTCCAGCAGGGGGTGGGGAGAGGGAGAGAGAGAGAGAGAGTGAGAGAGAGAGAGAGATTCACACAATTTTCATTCCAGTATATATGTGTGTGTCTGTTTGTGTGTGTGTCTGTCTGAAAGTATTGATTCGTCTCTTAATCATTTTATAATTTTTATGTTCTTAACTTATAATGCGGCTTTATGTCAATTTTTTTACGATAATTCTAGTCGGATAAAGAATTTACTTTTATGAGTTGAATTTTATGAGTTTGATTTGGCATCTCAAATTTAGAAATTTAAGAGTGTTCTATGATTTTTCTTTTCACGTATTAAAAATGGAATGTCTTTGCAATTTCTCTCTGGGCGCACCATGAATTTAATGATACATTAGATATCAAGGCCAGTATATGTATGTTATGTATACTATATAGGATTAATGCAAAAAGAATGTATTACTTATTTCATTGATCTAAAGTCCATCAGCTTGACACAACAGTTCCGTAGTGGAAACATCTTTGCAATCGATTGGTCTATTCAGCAGGAGATTTCAGCAATCATCTCTCGTTTTCGTATATCAATATCTACACACACACACACACACACACACACACACACACACACACACATATATATATATATATATATATATATATATATATATATATATATATATATATATGTATGTATGTATGTATATATTGAGAGAGGGACAGACAGATAGAATAGATATAGATACAGATAGACAGATTCAAAGTTTCGAAAATTTACCAGTTTGTCTGACGATCGCATTTGTAGCCAGCATTCCATGCCGATCCGCTTTAGGTGAAACCTTGGTAGGTTTTCTGTCTCTTTAGTTTTTTATATATATATATATATATATATATATATATATATATATATATATATATATATATATATATATATATATATATATATATACATTTGATTTTTGGAAGTGCTATCTGATGATCCGAGTGCTTTAAAAGGACTCTGGTGAAAACATATTATAAAGGAACCTTAAATTGGTGTGGTTTCTTTAAAAATAATATATATATATATATATATATATATATATATATATATATATATATATATATGTGTATATATATATATATATATATATATGTGTGTGTGTGTGTGTGTGTGTGTGTGTGTGTATATATATATATACATACACACAAATATATATATATATATATATATATATATATATATATATATATATATATATATATGGGGTGTCGATGGGTGGATGTGTGCTTGTGCGGTGTGTGTGCAATATAGTCAGTACGACAAGAAATATTAAATACTAATTATTAACCATATGACATTATTGGTAATAATAAATACTTAAGAAATGATTATCATACTAATAGTCTTACATTTGTCCTTGTTTTTATTAACGAACCTATTTTACATAATATAAGAAGCGCCGTGATTCCTTATATATATATATATATATATATATATATATATATATATATATATATATATATACGTTTCATTAAATGATATAGACTAGTGTTGTCTATTTATTTTATGCAAATTTTTTCATAACGTCTGATAAGTTTAAAAACATTATCGTTGAACGAAGAACGAAATTCACAATATTGATACCATAATTTTTAATACAATCTAAGCTTTCGGCTTACATAAGCCATTATCAAAGATGTCAATTACAATATATTAAGCAATATACGGACAAGGCAGTGATGATAGTCTGTCATTGTTTACATAGATGATTTCTAAGCAACGATAAACACGTGTATATAAGACGCTAGAAGCGAAAATCGCACCGCATCTCATGACGTCACACATGACCACACGAGAGTGAATTGGAGAAGTATGTGTATGGGAAGCCGTTGGTATAAACCAATGGCTTCTGTTACCAATTATAGACATTTAAGAATATTTGTCAGCAACTCCACATTTGTTAGCAAATTTGCAGATGCCTTCATTGATAGATGTTAAGGTGTTATTGTGTGTATATGTGTGTGTATGTATATATATATATATATATATATATATGTGTGTGTGTGTGTGTGTATGTGTGTGCGTGTATTAGTATGTGTATATATCTTCATATATTTATATTTGATTTGTAAGCTGTAGTCGATATTAAATTTGTCATATTTTCTCAATTACAAAGCGGCCCTTTAAGTAAACACAATTTTACTTTCCTTCGTCCCATCTCTCCCCTACCTCCTCTTTCCTTTCCCCTCCCTATTATTCTAGCATTAAATTGTCGATGGTGTGTGTATGTCACCACGAAATGTATCTTTATACATTAGACAACCGTCGACATTCATTCTCTTCTCTTATCTAAAACCCTCCCCACCACCTCTCCTAAAATTCTCTCTGTTAAGGTTCAATCTCCCCCCTCCTCATACTTACACTTTCTCTAAATTCTGTTTTCACTTCCGGAGGGTTTTTTTCTGTTTTCATTTTGAATTTGTAGGTTTGATGAATTGGATCGTATTTACGATTCCAATCGAATAAATTATGACCATGGAATATTAGTGTTTAAGCCTTTTTATTATATCCTTACTCTGTCGTAGACATTGAGTTCTACCTGGATTCTTCCTCTTGGAATTTTTTTTCTAAAAATATACATGTATGGGTATTTATATATTTTGCATACGTATGTATATTTTCCACTAATATTATCTATCTATCTATATAAATATATATATATATATATTTGTGTGTGTGTTTTTCACATGGGTTTATGTTTTAATTCATTCTTCTTAGTTCAACAAATCATTTCTGTGCAAACACTGTTTTCGTTGGTCCAAAGAATAGTTTTACAAGCACTTTAATTGTGCCTGTTGGTCCCTTGAAATAAATCCCAATATTGGAGGGCCGTTGGATATCGATTGTTATATAATACATAGTACGTTGGAAGAGAAAATGAAGACCAACTCCAGAAACATTTAGGAAAAGCTAAATTCATAGGAAGAAGGATTGAGTACAATATTACATGAACGTTACGAACAAACTACTAAGATTTCCTCCCTTGTTTAAAAATAGAGTTACATTGTATCCTCTTTAATAAAACAATTGTCTGTCCAAATAATTTTATGCTCTCTTGTACGGTTAGTTGAACACGATTTTGTCCGAAAGTCAAGTCACCTCCATTAGAAGACATAAATCATTTCAGCAAGTGACCTTTGACCTCCTTATACATCATTCTTTATCTTTTACGCCCGAGTTGTATAGCCGACTATTAGCCAAGTCTCCTGTTAGTAACTTCCGCTTCCTACATCCGTGAACCGTTCTATCTAAACCAATACAGACAGCCAATATTGTCTATTAAATACATTTCATACTTAATAAACAACGTCAGATACACCAACACTGAAGAATTAATATTGGTCATACATTCATTCAAACGTTTTACAGCGTTTTCCAAGTCTCGAAAGTGTTTGATCCTTTTATGAAATATATATATTAAAAAAATTTCATGTGTAATAAAGGCCACAATTTAAACATCAATGATCTCTCAAGCAGGAAGAATGCGTCATCGGGGAATAGAAAGAGTATTCTTTAATCGCATACTGAGGTAAATTTAGCCGTGTCCACTTCAGTGGAGTCAAGATGTCGGAACCTTTGTTTATTAATGCGTTTGTTTGTCGAAATGTCAAACCGAAACGGCCTCTTTGGCTGATAATACAAGTAGTTGAATATTTCTTAACGATTTCGTATCATCAGGGAAAACAATGATAATAATGTGCGTCTGTCTATAGATATGTGTCTGTATGTACTTATGATAGTTATATATATATATATATATATATATATATATATATATATATATATATATATATATATATATATATATATATATATATATATATATATATAGTATATATATATATATATATATATATATAAATAAATATATATATATATATATATATATATATATATATATATATATATATATAAATATATATATATATATATATATATATATATGGGATCATTCTAAACGTAAATATTTTTTAAGTGTATGGACGCTGCATCTTTATCATTTTTTTTTTTTGTAAAATATTTCAGTTGGTTTTCTTTTACGGCATATTAAGCTCTATGGATTATTTAATGACGACAGCATTTTTATAGCTGGTAATATTCCTTTTTCATAAATGTATTTTTGTTAATATTTTTTCTTTAAACATATATTGCTGCTAATAACATTTTACAAAAATGTTTTGCTGGTATTGAAACCTATTTTTACCCTTTTAAAGCGTTTCGACCCCAGTTTCGGAGTCAATTATTTGCCCATCGAAAGGACCAAAGCAGTTGCTACCGCCCAGGGTCAGTGTGAAGGTGGGAACAGCAGCAATTAAGAAGTGGTTCAACGTTCCTCAAAGCCCCCTGATCAGACACCTGATAGTAATTTATCGTCTTACCCTGGACGGGCAATATATTTCAAACCACTAATTTATATATATATATATATATATATATATATATATATATATATATATATATATATAAATTCATGAATCATATAATATATATATATAAATTCATGAATCATTCATACAAAAAACAAATATAGAGGTTAATGATTTAAATGGCGAGAATACATCTTCGCAAACAATATAAATAAGATACGTCAATCCCGAACCTGTATATGAATGATATGATCCCTGTTTATAAATTCCAATAATAATAAGGTCTTTTTAATTTTTACTGTTTCTACAGACATCCTCAGGTATGGAAATAGATTTTGTTCTTGTTTTTACTTCTCGGTAATAAGAGGACAATGAAAACAGAGATGTAATCCGAAAAAATGCTATGAGATATGTGCTATTGTTTTAGAACGTGCGGTCGCAACGCTGAGTTTAAATTTAGATTTTAAGGTTGTGCGTTTTTGTACAAAAGAGAATTCTTTTTACTGGTAGATTTTCCCGTATATATATATATATATATATATATATATATATATATATATATATATGGGTTACATTGCATAATTGTCAGGCGGCTTTTTTAAACAATATGTAGTAATAAAACGCCTGATACTTATGTACCAAACAATTGAAGTTTCTTTAAAGCCAGAAGTATTTTTAGTTTGTAAGAATTCATTGAGATAATAACGGCTTAGTTATATGAGTCTTAGTAATTAACCCATAGCTCTACGCGAAGTTGATTAATAACATTGCTCAAGGTTATTTGCTCCTAAGTTAAAATAATGAGCACAATTGGGACTGGAACACAGCTCTCTAATTAACAATATCGCTTTGTTTCTTCTCTTCAATGAATCCACATTTGCTGAGAGAATGAATCAACATATAGTATCACGCAAGTTCGGTCATATAGATTATTGGTGGCTCTGCAAGAGTGTCCTGAACAACAGAAAATTCTCAATCCTTCTGCTATTCAACTAATTTGAAGTCCTGATATTTACAGCAGATAAGTTCGAGTGATTTCTCGGAAATTCTCTTCCAACTGAACTCAATTGTAGTATCCACACCTGATTTAGCCCTTCGAACTGGAACTATATTCAGTGATATTCTTAAATGTGAATATTGAACATAGTATAAATATATACAAACCAATCCCCCCCCCAAAATGTCATTTTTGTGTAGTTCAGTTAAGGGCATAGGTTTTTAATGTGCTCTTATATAACAACTGCATTTTGTATTAAGAACAAGTAAAAATATAAAAGGAATAACATCTGTTATAAATATTTAAACACACATGCACACACATATCATGTATAATATCTATTATATCAACCACACATACATGCTTACAGTAGCTGGTGTTCCTAAGCGGTCACCCATCGGGATACTGAAGAGGGTTGTCTTCACTGATCTTACGGGAGCCGGAGTTTCAACTTAATGTGCTCGTAAGCAAAATAATTTTAAGAATATAACATAGATATTTGAAAAAATAGTTTAGTAAATTAAGTCATTGGTTGTGAAAATGATGATAGATTAATTGTGAGTTCAATCCATGCGTCCGGTAGTAGAGACCCAAAAACGTGAAAACTGGGTAAGTAATAACTAAAGAGAACTAAACGAGGTACTGCTGTCCATTGATAACGGAAGGAGAACAATTCATCCCAATGGGTAAATAAATGGTTCGAAACTTCAAAATTCCCTTAAAGTTACCTGAATCGGCAGACGTAGAACGCTGAAGAAAACAATGGCAGAAACGTAGTCAAAAATATAGATGAAGATATTAGCCAGAAACAAGCTAATATATAACCCCTTCCACTCAGGAATTACGATAGAAAAATTATGTATAATTATCTCGAAAATTTAATAGAGGTGGTTGAAAAATATTTGGAGAAGCTGAATATAAAGTTGGGTTAAACAATCTGTCACTGGTGTGGCTGACATCATAACCCTTAATTTCTCAATAAGTCAATCTCTCACGTAAGTGGTATATTCTCCGCGCGACTTTTTTGAATGCCTAACGAACTTGCTTTGTTTTTTCCAATCTCTTTTTACCTTTATCCATGACTCTTGTTGCATAGCGCAGCTTTGCTCTCTCGGCATTTCTGGTTATGTGCAAGTGTCTATAGCCATCATTTTCCGCTTCCTCACCAGCCAACAAGAACCCCCTACTAACAGAATATCTCGTTCTTTGATTTCCTTGGTGACGCCCAGTGGAAATAATTTTTGAATGATCCTGTTAAAACATTCACGTTTAAGGTCTCCTTAAAAGCCGGGTTCGATTATTTCATTCCAGCAAAGAAATACCAAGATAAAGCTCTTTTATCTCCTTGGTTATCACCTGCATGCTCGGCCGCCGTGGCCCACATGAGTCATTTCTCCCGGGAATACGAGAGCGACACGACTTATTACAACAGATGTCTCCTTGTCTCTGCTCGTAACAAGTACGTGTCTTCAATTAATCCGCATTTACTGATAGAATGAATCAACATATAGCATCACGCAATTTCGGTTATATAGATTATTGGTGGCCCTACACGAGTGTCATGAACAACAGCAAATTCTCAATCATTTTGCTATTCAATCAGTTCGATGTTCTGATATTTACAGCAGATAATGTCGAGTGATTTGCTCGGAAATTCTTTTCCAACTCAACACTTAACTCAATTGGAGTACCCACACCTGATTTCCCCCATTGGAACTGGGAGTATATTCAGTGATATGCACGTAACCACGTCACTGTTCTCGGACATCATATCTAAATTAGACTTCCATAAGCCTACTTGTGGTAACAAGCTACATGTCATCGTCCACAAAATATGTGCTCCCGAGCTGGCACCAGATTGCTGGAAACTCTACAACTATTTATTCACTGCTTCCTAATTTCCAGCTTCCTGGAAGTCGTTTTCTGTAGTTCCAGTTTTTAAAGCACTGGATAAACATTTGACCCCTCTATCACAATATTATACTCCTATCGCTTTTCGGCAAGTTCTTCGAGGCTCTAATCAAACCTGAAATGGTTAAGAATCCTACCTCTTACGGCCTGCTATATGAAAAATAGTATTGATTCAGTTTTGCTCCGTTCACCGCTTATGTGCTTACGGCCATTACTCAATATTTATAACAAAATCTTGATAGTAACAGCGAAGTTCGAGGTGTGGCTTTATATATCTCAAAGACGTTACACAGGTTTATCCATGCTGGTCTTCTGTGTAAGTTTCAGGGCTACGTTATTAAAAGGTGATCGTTTGATTTAATATAATCATTCCCATGAAATCGTCAAATGGATGTCGTTTTGAACGGACTCTCTTCTAGATCCTTTCAAACGAATGCGGGTGTTCACAAGGCTCTTTACTGGGTCCTACGCTGTACCTGATCTCCATCAATGACTTTTCAGAAGTCATCAGTTTCCAAGTAGATATTTCTCCAAATGACACTACAATTTACTTCTGTCTCAATAACAAATCTGTCAGAGCAGAAAAGTCAACATGCCCGCTGCTCTTCAAAATGAACTACAATCAATGGTTAACAGAGGTAGGATATGGATTGAATATTTTAATGTCTCCAAAATTTAACTGCCCTCATTAAATCACCATAGAGAAAATTCCTCTTATGGTAAATTGCGACGCATGCAACGACGCTTCCAGCTATAAATAGGAATATTTACGCTCTTTTAGAGAGTCAGGTTTCCAACAGTCTCCTCTGACATTCTTGCTGTAACACTCTCGCTTACATATATTTGTATTACCGTTTTCTGTTAATATATTTGTTTAACTCAATTCCTCTCTTGTGTCTTTAATTCTTGCCTTAACAAGGCCACAACACTTCCCTGCCTGCATTCAGCATGGCTGATGCTAAAAACATGGAGCGGAGCTCAGTGCGCCTTCTTGGCTTCATATTTTGAAATGACATGATGTGGAATGGCTACATCGAATCAATAGCTACGTGTACTGCAAGGAATTTGGAGTTACTGTGTCGTTCCAAAAGGTTTATTTTCGTGAGAGTCCAAATTGCACAATTACAAATCTACTTTTCAGCCGTGTATATATCTGGTCTAGTGCCCTTGCTCCTCGTCTTGAGGTTCTTGATATAATTCAAAGAATGATCTGCAATGTAATCAATCCTGACTAGGCATCACAATTTCAGTCACATTCTCAAAGACCTGAAATGGCATTCCTCTGTCTTTTCTACAAATAGTTCCATGGCAACTGCACTGACAAACTTTTTACTCTGGTGCCCTGACTGCATGAATTTAAACTAGCTACTAGTTTGACATCTACATCCCACCCTTCTACTGATAAAATAGTCAAATGTAACAGCCTCTTTTACTCAAACTTTTTCTTTTCTCGCATTTCATGACAGTGGAAATCTTTCTGCTTACATGCTTCCCAGATAACTACAATCTTAAATGTTTTAATATAACGCCAATCGCCATCTTCTGTTATGTTATAACTCGTTCATCTTTTATCCTTTCTTCAATATCGCTATCGCAAATGCATTCTCTTATTTTCACTCTCTGTAACTATCTGGCTATTAGGAGCACTCCAGAAATGTTTAGGGTGAAATGATTAAAAAAAAGTAAAAAATAAAATTTCAAATGTTATTTTTAATGGATATCCGTATTTTGAGTAGAAGACGCGGTTTTAAGCAGTATTTGTTACGTGTACAGGCCTGTGCACTTGAGGAAAATGCGAACATTTTCTTTATGCAGGCGTTTGTGGCAAACTAAGTAATATTAGTTTAAAAAACGGTGCGTCTACTCAAATACTGCTATCGAATGAAAATAACGTTTCACTAACGATATTATTCCCATTATTCGATCTGTTATCCCCATCTACATTGCCATATTAAAAAGGGTTCGGTCGTAATAGGCCCCGACTTTCAGGTGATTGGAATTTCAAACCGAACCATTTTACGGAATAAATAATACGTCATCTAAGAGATATAGACAAATAATATTTGAAGTAATATATTATTATTATTATTATTATTATTATTATTATTATT
>CAHIKZ030000023.1:632500-742500 GCA_903632075.3 Acanthosepion pharaonis
ACGGATAAGCAATATGATCAGTCCTGACATGCAGTCTCGACACCAGTCTCATTGTCACTAGCATAATGTTGCTTTCCTCTGTCTTTTCATGGCATCTGTTTTGACGAGCCATTATTACTGGTGCCTTGACTGTCTTAATTTAAACGTGCTACTAGATTGTCATCTAGGTCCAACCATTTTCTTGCCGCAACAGTTAAATGAAACTGCCTCTTCTACTCCAACAGCTTCTTCTCTTGCACTTTCCGATAGTGACTATCTGCGAGTCAATCATTATTGCAGACACCTTCTCAGGCATATTTGTGTTTTCTCCACACCCTCAGAGCCAAACTCAGGTTTATACTGCAACTCTCCTGATTGCAAAGGAAAGGGGATATTATCAGGCGTGATCCACAATTTAAACACGGTCAGCAAGCTCAACCCCTCGGTCACGATGACTTGCGACAACATTATGGCTCAACGAGGTAATTCCGTCTATCCACTGTCATTCTGTAGGCAAGAATCAAACGATGCGCTTTCAGGCTCTTTCCAAAAGTTTTACAAGCTGGGATCGCTTCTACAGGCTGATAACATCAATATGCGACCTTCCTGAAAAGTAGAAAAGGACGAGATTCAAACCTGTGTCACCGTGTTCTAAACACTAGGTCACGTGATAGCCCCACCCCGAATATAGCATTGATTTCGTCAGGAAACGTACAAACATAACCTTAACATAATTTCTAATATTATGAAAAGAAATTAAATGATAATATATGTAACCTAAATTTAGATGCTAACCGTTCTAAGATTTTCTTATTGACTTCTTAAAATTTTGACATCCTGTAAAATAATTTTCATATTAATAAGAATGTTACTATTTTAAAAGAGAATCGATATATTCTATATTTATGATGAAGAGGACACAAATTGAACTCGAATTCGCAATACAATAGAATTTTGAGTGAAAACATTTGAAGCGGAAAACAAAGTTTGATTTAACACATCAGGAAAAGGAAATTGAGATAAAGTAAAAGGATCAGAAGCTGGAGGATTGGATTCAGCAGAACAAAATAATTGAGACATATTTTGTTGCAAATGTAAACAGCATAAAGAGGCACAATATTAAGATCATTCGAGAAAAGCCAATGAATCAAAAACCAAATGTTTCCATTGGGTAAACTCCACGCTTTATCTTTAAAGTCCCAACCAGTAGTAGAGGATCGATGCCATATCTGAAATTCTTCTTTGTTTTGCACCCCTTCGATAGATGCTGGCTTTTTTTATTTCTATATTTTTTCAATCGAAAGGTAAAATTTATTGAGTTCCGTTATAAATATATAATTTTGTTGATAGAATATACAACGCATTTAATATTGTATTTTTATCAGTGTTTTTAACTGCAGATTCTTCTTCTTGAAAGTGTGTGAGCCTGAAATAAAAATAACGTCCACTAAATGAATGAGCCAGGAAAAAATCATAGAGCTAATACTCAAAGTTTTCAAAAAGCGGGTAGAATAAATTCACTTCAGTTAGGTGAATATTGTGTCAGAAGGATAATTTAACTGGTGATCTGTTTTAATCAGGTTAGGTACTGCCTACGTTGCCTACCTAGTACCTAGACAGGATGTCTCATATATATATATATATATATATATATATATATATATATATATATATATATATATCATTGAAAAAATACATCCCTACCCCTTACCAAATTGTAGCTAATACCTAATACAATGATGCTGACATAAGGAATACCTAGACATCCCTTGTCCAATTCAAGTAGAATATTCGGTAACCATGGAAACGTGATTTTAGCTGTGTCTTTAAAACCTAGTAATTTTTAAAAGTTACTCCAAAATTCATTTGAGAATGACATGGAACTAATGTCTTTAATTTAATTGCAAAATTAAATTCGGGGCTTTTAACTTCTATTTTTGAAACATGGTTAGAACTGTGTAGCGGAAAAAACATATTTTAAATCAATTAAATTTATATATATATATATATATATATATATATATATATATATATATATATATATGTGAACTTTGAAATCAACATTCATAGGCAAATGGCTGTTTCATGCTGGACGCGATCAACAGCATGAAACAGCTTGTCGGCCCTGAGTGTTGACTTCAATGTTCATTTTTATATTTATATAAAAAAGCTCTATCTCTGATACTGATCCCATAAATATAGCACGCCTTCAAACTATATATATTGCATCTAGCATGAAACAGACTGTCGTCTCTAAGTGTTGACTTCTGTGTTCGAACCTGTATCCTATACGGAACGGTCATTTAGCTTGAGGCGCGTTCGGTGAGTAATGTCTTAAAATAATTGTTGGACTTTGTCCATTTCATAATGTGTGACGTCATTCGTTTACATTTGATGCGCCATGAGCAGTTATGACTGTACCTGAGAGATTCATAGAAGACTGAAGTTCAAATACAGTAAATTTGACCTTACTAACCGAAACGCGCCTCTGTTGCCAAATCGGTAAAGGCTCATCAAGGCTGAATGACGGTTCCGTATATGGAAATCCTGTCGGAAGAGGAATATTTTCTGTGAAAATTCCTCGGACATTCTGGCCGGTAATTGTTGTTTATTATAAACGGAGCATTTACTTAAGTTTTTGTATCTATAAAAAATGTATAATCATTAAATGTCTTAATATATATATATATATATATATATATATATATATATATATATATATATATATATATATAAAGAACACATAGAAAAAGACGGACATGGAGCGTTTCTTCAGTTTTTTACGTATGCGTAAATTATTTCTCTCTTTCTGGAAGGAATAACTGCACAATAGTCCAAGTGTTTGGTGATTCGGAGCACATTTGCCATTTTCCATTATTTTCTTTATACACAAAAAATTAATGTAGTATAATATTACTGAAGTCAGTATAAATGTTACTTAAGTTAGACAACTTTTACTTTTCAATACGCCCACTATTTTGTGGCCATGCACATAATTGATATTATTAAGATTTGGTATTTTAATATAACTAGAGTTTTTTTGCAACATGCTTACAAATGTCGAAATCCACAAAGTATTTAGTATTTTTGAAGGCATTTTTATTGAAATTTGCAAACTCTACTTTTCATTCAATAAAATAATAATTCTTCCGAAAATGTTAATAAAAATTATTGTACTAAGCTACGCTTCCTTGTAAAACCAACTGCAGCTTGTACCTCTGACCTGTTTCCACTTCTAGACAAAATTTGGTTTCTATTGTTCAATGTGGGATTATTTTAGAGGGTGAGAAAAACGGACTAACGGAAGTAACAGAATTATATATATAGATATGAGATGCTATCACTTATGATGTCATTTAGCTATGAATGCACGGTGCAGAGTGAATACAAGTTAGCATTTTTGTTACGAAGACCATCAGGTCCAAATGCAAACATTTCAATACCTATTGAGCATTATCTGTACAACATTTGGCAGCAGGAAATTAAACCAAAGCCACACTTCAAGAAATCGGATCGTTATGTTACAGCAAGAGAAATGCACAGGGTGAGAAAGTCTTCGACGCGCATAAAACTAATTCATCCTCCACAAAAGAAATAATATTCTAACTGCAGCACACGAAGATTAAATCATAAGTCTAAATTCTGTCTCAAAGCTAAGAATATTAACCTCAGGGCTGATTTTACCCCTTGCTGCCTAAACTTGCGAAGGAAAGGTTCAATCAACATGACACAGGGTAAGGGTTAGAGAAGTTTAGTGTTCCACATCAAAGCTTCAGGAATAATTTGTGCTTCGCTTTTACTTGTGAAACCGATATAAATAGAGTTTCTAGATGTTGAACATCATAAAACTAAAGGCGCATCGGAACAGGGAACGATAAAGTGTGTTAAACATCTAAATAATATCAATCCTTCTATACAGCATCGGATGATGGAGATGCAATTTTAGCAACAGATATTTACTTGTGCAAAAGAATCCCACGAATATCATGGACTATGTGGAAAATGGGGAAGTCACGTAACACGTAACTTCAAATACACTTGTACTTAGTATAAAAAAGGCAGTTGTAATATCTGGAACACATAATGAGAAAAAGGGACTTGTGAAATTTGGTATGTACAGTATATGCTAAAAATAAGAAATGCTGACAGAAACATCGAGTAATTTGTCCTTGCATGTTGAATAAACCGGATAGTAAGAAAGTGATTTGTATACTATATATTTTTGTATTTAAACATTATGAGATTTTTATATCATGTGGTGTTTATGTAGGTCCCCCTGTGAATATGTAGCATTGTGGCACATGTAAGATTAAATGGTGATGGATGAGTTCTTGTGGTAAATAGATCAATTGTATTGGATGAGTGGGTCGTGGTCGGAATTAACTCGGACTAAGATAGTTTGCGAAGATGATCCTCACCGCACTTCCCTTTCGGTTACGTGCCTCAAGTATTGTATAAATACAATAATAAATAAATCATTCTGTGATAAGACAACCGATTACCTCCCCTGACTTATGATTTGTATAAATAAGTGGCACTGTTTTTGCTAAAACAACAATAATTTTCAGTTAAATTCAATAAAGACGCATAAAACCGAACTAGACTTCGAATTTCCCTTACGATTTATTAAACGAAATTGTGGAAACATACCATGAACCAAAACATCTCGACTTGAACTCTGCAGATCTGGAAATATTGGAAACGATTATTCGAAAAAGAATTTTTGCTGGCACCGAAAAACAGTTCATTCACTCCTATTAGTGATATGGAGAGACATAACCTTCTAATGCATCATATTTCCATATCGTTATACACCAATATTTCTCACTGCAAAACTTACCAGAGTGCCATGGACGTTTAAGAAGGAATGTTTTGTGAAGAGACAAAACATAATTAGCTACTAAAAAGCAAATATGATTCTCCTATGAGTAAGGTGGAATTGCTCGAGCCGAGTCGACTCTATGCGCGCATCCATCACACCGTCGAAAGACAATCGAAAATTTCCGTCAAAGATTTTGCCCCTGATGTCGAGTTATCACACCAGAGAAGTGTGGCACCATGCATCAGTTGGCAGGCTGAAAAGAAATATTCATAAATATATGATTTGTTTTTTTGCGGTTTGTCAACCATTTGGTAATTATTTAGAGCTGAAAAATATTTGGGTTTTGAGAATAATTCTTTAATTGCGTTCAAGCGATCTGGGAGAAAGAAAGAAAAGAAGAGGAAGAGGAAAGAAAGGAGAAAAATAAATAATACGAAAGCAGGTCGTAAGCGAAAACAAACACGCTCGACTGGCACATATCAGATGTCAAAAATATCAGGTCAAGCACCTGTCCTACTTGCGTGTCCGCGGAGGATGGAAGTTTGTTATCAATTTGATTGAAGAAATAGAGTTTAGAGACAATGGAAAAAATATGATAGGTAACAGGTTGGAAGTTTATCTAAGGATATACAGGCAATCCATTAATACGAGAACCCAGAGGATTCCAGAATTGAGGGTAGGGCCACACAAGATGATGATCAGAAAATGCTTTTTTTTGAGATAATTAAGATTTTTGTTGTCAAGCTCCGAGCGAAGGGAAAAAGTGAAATATTTTTATTAGTTCACGTTAACGCCACCCAGTCTAAGAAATCCCTTTCTTAGATCGTATCCAATTAGCGATAGGATGTTTGACAAATACCGCGTGTAAAAGAAACCGGGATCGTCATTTTCGTACGAAAAGGACAATTTAAATTTTTGTTTCTTTAAGCAAGGTGTTCCTTCCCCCAGAACAAAGCCACGGATTGTCCACGCCCGATTAAAGACGTCACGAAGGAAGGAGGAAAGATACCGACCAGAGTCTCATTGGCCGAAGGCGGTCACATGATACATGAGGGAGGAGGAGAGACACACGACCAGGACCCCATTGGCCGAGAGCGGTCACATGATGTGCGAGGGAGGAGGAAAGATGCCCGACCGGGACCCCATTGGTCGAGAGCGGTCACCTGACATACGAAGGACCAGGGGAAGCGGGTATACGCCCCCCCCCAGAGGCACAGTAAGGAAGTAGGAGTGAAAGTAAGTTACCGAAAATGGAAAATCCCTAATCAGAAATAATTCGTCTTTAGAATTATCAAGAAAACCCTGGCGCCGACAGACCCACCCCAGTTTTTGACTGCGTGAATAAAAGCAGGACCCCAACCGACAGAGATCAGTTGCAGCTGCGCCGCGGACGGCGAGGGAGTTTGAAGAAAAAACTGTGCTGCGGGCCCGGTTCATTCGCCCCCTTGCGGGCAAGAGAAGCCGAAGTGAAGCAGCCCGTTTAGCCTGAGTGGAGAAGTTGGGATCAAACCAAGCCGAAGTGAATAAGCTCGTCCAACCGAAGCCGAAGAGAAGAAGCTAATTCGCGCACTGACGGCGGAGATGAGTGAACAATAATTCAGACTCTGAAGAGAAGAGTTTATAGTTGCAGCCACGGACGGCGAGAGAAATCAGCCGTGAACGACAGGTAGAGATCAGCGCCCAGTGTCGAAACCAAACCACACCCCGAAATGCAAATTTCTAGAGAGCAGGCAACTCGAAGCCTTAAAGTTTTATGGTAGAAGCTTGGTGCCACGGTCCACAGAACGGGTCGGGAGGTAGGAATAATCTTGTGTAACGAGCAAATAGATATAAAAAGTTGTTACCTTTTTCTTCAATATTTTTGACCTTGTGAGTTTTTATTTTCCTTGTGTGTTATCACCCCGTTGGACTCAGCTTGCATACGGCCCAATCCCTGTTTGATCCCGTCTGTCTAAGATCTAATCACAACGTGGGTAGGCAGACCAGAGATCAGTGCAGTTACCCTGGTAACCAGGCGTTGGAAGCGGGTTGGGAACGACGAGGCTGGTATTCAAAGACGTCACAACTGGTGTCGTGATCATAGGATCAGAACCCCGGACCACGTCACGTCACAATTTGCGTCGCGAACGGGATCGAACGACACAGTCGACGCTGCGACCAGGGGTGACGACGTCACAAATGGTGCCGTGACCAAAGGATCAACCCTGAGACAGCCACGTCACGTCACATCGATCGACCGCTGTTGCTGAGAAATTTCAAATAGGACTCAAAACGACCCGGGACCGAAAGGAACGAGAACAGAACCGTCTGTAAGGTAGGACACTTTATTTTATTTCCCAACATCGATTGTTGCTGCGTAGATTGTCTTTCTCTTTAAATATGTCGGACTATGATTCAGATAGAGCAGTGGGGAATGAAGAGGGAGTAAGACAAGGATTGTCAGCTGATTTAAGAAGGCTATTAGGTGGACCGAGGGTCCCAGCATTTGACGGCAGCGGGAAAGAATTTAAAAACTGGCTGGCAATCCTGGAGAAGAGCCGAGTCATTTACGAACTTTCAGACCACGAAACCCTGTATTTGGCATACGATGCCACAAAGGGGAAAGCGTCTGAATTCGTGAAGGAGCTCTTGGAGAGTCAACCCCACTTATCTTGGGAAACTTTAAAGGGACTATTGACCAAGGAATTCGCCGACGAGGGCACGGCTATAGAGGCCATGGGGGCCCTCCTAAAACTGACACAGCTGCGGGACGAAACCCCGGGAGAATTGGGGGCCCGAGAAGGGAAGCTGTCATCATTGGCCTTCCCGGAAGTGGTCAGAGACAATGCGGTTATGCAGGCCCAACTCGCGGACCTGTATGTAGAGGCGCTAAGTGACGAGCGTGTTCGTCACGACGTGCTAAAAGAGGGACCGCTGAGACTGTCGGCATCAATAGAGCAGGCCAAGGAGAGCCAGGGCGTATGGGAAAAGTGAAGAGGTGTGGGAGGAAACAGATACTAGGTCAGGAGGCCGGAAGAAGTGGGGTAGGCGGAAGATCCCCCGCGTGGAATCAGAAGGTTAAAGTAGAAGTAGATCAGGCTGAAGTATGGGAAGAAGACCCCAATAGAAAGGCATGGCCGACCAGGCATGGCTTTTATAAGCCCATGCCGGGTCGATAGGGGCTGGTCTGCTGGACCTGTGGGCACGAGGACCACAGGGCGGCGGAATGTCCGACGAAGTGGGGGTTGCCTCCAGACTTCGATCAGGACAGGTGCACCAGATGTTGTAGAAAGGACACCTGGCCAAGTGGTGCGGGGTGAGGAAGTGTGCCCCACCGATATTAACAAAGAAGGCTGAGCCCAAAAGACCGGCCCAGGGAAAAGCCTTGCGGGCCACCCCGGAATTAAGAGGGAGGGTGGCCCAGTTAAAAAGAAGAGAAATAAAACGTGGACCAGTGGTCGGGCGAACCGCTTGGATAGAGGACGGGTCCCCCAGGGAGTAGACACAAGGCCAACCCAGTTGAAAGGAAAAGATCAAAATGTTGGACATGTGGTCGGGCGGGCCACTTTGCGGCAAGCTGTCCGACAAGATGGTGCTGGTTTTGCAGGAGGCCAGGACACCTGAAGAAGCTGTATCCTTAGAAACAGCCGCGGGAGACTGGGAGAGGTCCGGCCGGGGTCGCCCAGGTGCAGGGGGCGCAGGACTCCACCTCATGAGAAAAATGAAGGTGATTTATTACTACCGGCGCCTATGGCTGGGTTAACCCAAGGGTGGGGACCCAGGAAGAGGAAAGCTCAAGTGTTCTCTTCGCTAACGCAAGAGAAAGAACTATCCTGTAGAGCGGAGATAGGGGGTAGGCCGATGAGAGCTCTGGTGGACACAGGAGCATCTGTGTCATTGATGAGAGAGGAAACATACAGGCGGGTGAAACGGAAGAGAAGGTTACGGGAAGCGGACATAGAGATCACGCAAGCAGATGGAGCCCCCCTGAAGATAAAAGGGATGGTGAGGCTCCCGGTGAAGATTGGGAAAGTAAGAAGCACCCAAACTTTTACGTCCCGGCATTTTCAAGAATTGCCATACCACTAGTAGCCCTGACGAAGAAATACGCTAGGTTCAAGTGGACAGAGGACTGTCAACGGGCATTTGATACGCTAAAGGAACAGTTGACAGCCGTCCCACTGCTGACGTACCCAGACCTCAGCAAGCCCATGGTATTATACACGGATGCCAGTGAGCAGTGTGTAGGGGCAGTACTTACCCAGCCGTGTCCCGATAAGGAAGGACCAGTGCCAGGCATACCAGCTCTCAGAGACACAACAGAGATGGCCAGTAATAGAAAGGGAAGCATATGCCATCATGTATGCTCTCCAAAACTGGACTACTATTTGAATGGTGCGGTCTTTACTATAAAAACAGACCACAAACCTCTGCAGTACCTATTTCAGGCAGAGTGGACAAATAATAAGAAAATTCAACAGTGCGCACTTAAGTGGCTACCACTGTAAGATAGAGTATTTGGCAGGGAAGGAAAACACTTGCGCAGATTTACTCTCAAGAATAACGAAACAACTGGAAGAAAGATCTGTAAAAGCAGAGCAGGGAGTAGATAATAAAGCCTATAGAATAGGAGTAATTAACTCTAATAAGCTAAAAGATCGCCCTATGTTAGAATCGGACGAAGAAGGGGACGCCCAGATAATAACCGATCCCTACTGGACAGAAGGAATTGAGAAGGAGCAGGCAGACAGTGAAATAGCTGCTCTGAGAGAAAAGATGAAGGCAGGAGAGACCACCAAGTATGCCATAATAGAGGAAAGGCTGTATTATCTCTCAGGCAGGGATGATAAAGTCAAGCCCAAGTTGTATGTGCCCAAAAGTTTAAGACCAAAAATATTGGAACAGTGCCACGAGAGGTTGGGTCACATGGGAATTGATAGGACATGTGATCTTATAGGAAGAAAGTACTATTGGCCCAAACTGTACGGAGGGGTCACTAACTATGTTCGGAGTTGTGTAGTGTGCCAGTCGCAGAGCAGAAGGCAGGAAATGGCACCTTTGGAGGAAACGGACGTACCAAACTTCCCCTTCGAGAAGGTGAGTATGGATGTATCAGGACCATATGGGGGAAACTGCACAAGGAAACAACTATATAGTGAGTTTTGTCGATTGGCTAACAAATTGGCCTGAAGCATTTGCAGTACCAGAAAAAAGGCCAGAACTGTGGCCGGGTTGATAATAAGTGAAATCTTCCCTAGGTATGGCGCCCCTGTGCAATTGGTAACAGATAATGGCACGGAGAATGTGAAGAGCATAATGAGAGAAGTTCTGACAGGTTTGAATATAGAGCACGTAAAAATATCTCCATATCACCCGCAAGGAAATGCTAAAGTGGAAAAGTTTCATAGAACCTTGGGAGATGTATTGGCCAAGCTGGTCTGAGAAAACACTGGAAATTGGGACTTGTATTTGACGCAGGCTCTGGCGGCCGTGAGGTTTACGATAAACGAAACCTCCAGATTTTCTCCTTACTTTTTGTTGTTTGGCAGAGACGTGGTCCTGCCTGTGGATAACCTACTGAAGCCCCGAAGAAAATATATGGGAGAAGATCATCATCAACTATTGTTGGAACAACAACATAAGATATTTGTACAGGCCAGAAGAAGAATAAAGAGGGCCCAGAAGAAAAGAAATGAGAGAGTGAATGCTGAAAGAAAGGTAGTAGAATTGAAGGTTGGAGACCCTGTCTACAATAAAATCCAACAGAGAGAGGGAAAACTGGACCAGAGATGGGAACCGTATTACCGGATAGTAGAGCAGACGGGTCCAGTATCATATGTAATATGTGATCAAGTGGCAGGACGAGCGAGGAGGGTTCATGCCAATGATCTGAAGAAGGCTGAAATAGCTAACCTGGAAATGTGCGAGCCGAGGCCTAAGAAGACAAGGACAAGGAATTTAACTCTGGTTGAACCAGAAGAAATGGAGACGGAAGAAGATTCCGAAGAAGATGTGGAGATAGGTCGACTTGGCCAGATAGACGAAGCAATCAAGTGACGGATTTGGAACCCTCAGCGGGGATTAGCGATGTTCAGTCGTCGACTGAATCGGTGCAGAGAAGACCCTGAGGTCGCCATCGCACCCCCATGTCGAAGAAAAGGAAGAAAAGATGAGGAGATCCAATCAAGCAGTCGAGGGCTCTAAAAAGAGGCACCCTGAACAGGACGAAGGCCCAGCGAGTGGGAGGAGGGAGGATCAAATACCCCTTTCCCAGCTCAAGGAAAGGATAAGGAACAGGAGAGATTTAGACATAGAGTCGAGAGATATTAAAAGACATTCAAGGCGAAGACTCTAAACAGAAAAAAGAAGAATCAGGGGATGAAGAAGAGGACAAAACACCTCCTGGACGGGAGTTAAACACAGAGAGAAGGTTAGAGGTTGAGCAGGAATCACCTCGGAAGATGTGATCAAGGAGGGTGAAGAACCCCAAATCTCAGTAGAACGAGAGGGCTGTGCAGATTAGAAGCATTCAATGTCGATAGATAACGACACTGGCTCATCCAAAAACCTGCTGGCTGACTGCGGTGGATGTGGATGGAGGGGATGGAGTCGCGGGCTGCACCTCACGGGGGACGGAAGAAGATTATTGGCACTGTTGATTGGCCATCAGTGGTGTCATGAAGTACGACCTTTGGAGTGAGCGCCACGCACACCTGACCAGACGATTCTGTCTGTTAGATGTTAGCTAGAGGAGGGAAGAGCTGAACTTAGTAAGAAATTATGAAATAATTGAGTGATGAATCGACCGAGACTGAGTGGTTGTGAAGAATAACAACAAGAGAATTTTGTTACCTTTCAGGAATGATCAAGATGAAAGGGTTGATGATGACGATGATGGTGGTAGCCACGCTGATGGTGACGATGACGGAAGCTGGGAAGCGCAGCCGAAACACCATTTTTAAAAAAAAAAGAGCGAAGTAATAATAACCAGGTCTAAATGTTTGATCACATTCGTGATAGATTTGAACCCGTATGAGTCGCTACTAAATAAGTTAGGAAACGAGCTAACGCAACTGGATGCAGCCCGGTTGAAAGTAGGACAAGATTATCCCAAGCAAAAAGGGTATCTTAGTTTATTGCACTCCCTAGAATCAGAAGCCCCTATGATAGAGGCTCAATGGAGGGACATGCAAGACTACCTGCAGGGAATAGACTTGCTGCAGACGCGGGAAAGGAGATCAGTAGTTCCGATTGTGGGAAAGGCATTGAGTGTCCTGTTTAGGACATTGACTGAAGATGACGTTAAATTCATAAGAAGGAAACTGGGAGAAGTGGAGGTAAACCAGAGGACGCTTGCCCAGGTGGCAAGGGAGAGTGTGACAATATTAAATGTGACTAGGTTAGAAGTGGCCAAAAATAGAGCCAGAATCAATTGGTTAATAGACAACCTGGCAAGGTTGAGACAAGAGGTAATTAATAATACAGAAACTGTAATGATTGAATTGCAGGAAATGAGCGGATTCATGCAAAATTATTTCCAGCTGATGACAATTACGAATAAGGTACGACAAACTAGTCAGTCGTTGACGACCTTGCTGGAACATGTGAAGGCGCAATTAGACATGATGTCATTAGGACACCTCTCCCCAAGCATAGTAAACCCGGGTCACCTAAGGGAAGCGCTACTCGGAATACAGGCCGAGTTACCCCACCATTTAAGGCTGCCAGTGGACCCCACCAAAGAATTGTGGAAGTACTATAATGCGTGGTGTGTGACCTTGTTAGAAAATAGGCGACTATTGGTTGTGATATCTGTTCCGTTGTTAGATAGCGAGAGTACATTCGAGATATACCAGGTTATAAACTTACCCATTCCCTACCCCAGAAGAGATCAAGGATTGGGAATGATAGCAAGGTACAAGGTGGAAGCAGACTACATAGCTTTAAATTCGGGGAGAACGAAATTCATGTTGCTATAAGCTGAAGAAGCTGGAAGGTGTAGAAATGATGCCCTAGGGACTTTTACCTCGTTAAGCCCTATCTATAAAACTCGTAAACGCAGAATGTGCATACTAGAATTGTTTGAAGGGAAGAGGGAATGAATCAAAAGAACCTGCCAAGTGGAGGTATTAACAAACACGGCATTACCACAACTATCAGTGTTTCAGACGGGGTGTGGGCAGTAGCCACACAGAAACCTATCAGCTTGTCTAAGGTATGTGGGGGAGAGTCCACAAGGACATTAAGAATAAGGCCACCATTATCCCTGTTAAAGTTACCCATGGGATGTTCGGCGGTTGGGATATCCATTTCCTTACCCCCCCCCCTATTACCAGGAAGAAGAAAGATATGAAGAGAAAAGATTCAATCATAGAGATGATTGGTAGAGGCTTAGTCAATTGTACAGAATTGTGGGAGCCGATAGTGAAGGGATTCTCTAATGTTACCTTAAATAAAATGCCAGTATTAATGAAGCCGATAAAAAAGATCGATATGGATCAATTGAGAGACAAGTTAAGTGCGTTGGGAAACGAAGGTGTGGCTTGGGAAGACGATGAGCAGATCGCGATAAGTTGGTCAAGAGTGATGGGTACATTCCTAGTTATAGCCGTCGGGGGTGTATTAATATGGAAGGTTAAGAGTAAGAGGAGATTAGCGAACGACAATCTAATGAGCATGCAGCAACTTGAGAGGGAGATGCCGCGAAGTGTTCCTTACTCAGACAGGACTGGCGAAAAAATTGCTGAAAGAGCAACGGAGGAGGCTGGCGTGAGACCACCACGTGCGGCGGAAAAACCTCCCACAGCGGAGAGGAAAACATTGACCAAGAAGAACAAACCATAGTAACCACATCTGCACCCACAGACACACTCACATATTACTTTTGCATGTAAAAAAAAAAAAAAAATAATGAAAAGAACATTACCTTGCATGTAAAACAAAAGAAGGCGAGAAGAACATTACTTTTGCATGTAGAACAAAAGAAGATGAAAAGAACATTACATTGCATGTAGAACAAAAGAAGATGATAAGAACATTACATTGCATGTAGAACAGAAGAAGACGAAAAGAACATTACAATTGCATGTAGAATAGAAAAAGATGAAAAGGAACACAACATTTGCATGTAGAACAAAAGAAGTTAAAAGAGAACATTACCCTGCATGTAAGAAAGTAGTATAGAATTGCATGAGACAAATGCATGGTGCATGTTAAATGATGCATTTGGGTTTAGGTGTCATTTACGAGTAAATGACAAATCGGTTAGGTGAGGATTGTGACACCATGCATAAGTACGCAGGCTGAAAAGAAATACTCATAAATATATGATTTGTTTTTTGCGGTTTGTCAACCATTTGGTAATTATTTTGAGCTGAAAAATATTTGGGTTTTGAGAATAATTCTTTAATTGCGTTCAAGCAATCTGGGAGAAAGAAAGAAAAGAAGATGAAGAGGAAAGAAAGGAGAAAAATAAATAATACGAAACCAGCTCGTAAGCGAAAACACACACGCTCGACTGGCACATATCAGATGTCAAAAATATCAGGTCAAGCACCTGACCTACTTGGCCGCGGAGGATGGAAGTTTGTTATCAATTTGGTTGAAGAAATAAAGTTTAGAGACAATGGAAAAAAATATGATAGGTAACAGGTGGGAAGTTTATCTAAGGATATACAGGCAATCCATTAATACGAGAACCTAGAGGATTCCAGAATTGAGGGTAGGGCCACACAAGATGATGATCAGAAAATGCTTTTTTTTTAGATAATTAAGATTTTGTTGTCAAGCTCCGAGCGAAAGGAAAAAGTGAAATATTTTTTTATTAGTTCACGTTAACGCCACCCAGTCTAAGAAATCCCTTTCTTAGATCGTATCCAATTAGCGATAGGATGTTTGACAAATACCGCGTGTAAAAAGAAACCGGGATCGTCATTTTCGTACGAAAAGGACAATTTAAATTTTGTTTCTTTAAGCAAGGTGTTCCTTCCCCAGAACAAAGCCACGGATTGTCCACGCCCGATTAAAGACGTCACGAAGGAAGGAGGAAAGATACCGACCAGAGTCTCATTGGCCGAAGGCGGTCACATGATACATGAGGGAGGAGGAGAGACACCGACCAGGACCCCATTGGCCGAGAGCGGTCACATGATGTGCGAGGGAGGAAAGATGCCCAACAGGGACCCCATTGGTCGAGAACGGTCACCTGACATACGAAGGACCAGGGAATCGGGTATACGCCCCCCAGAGGCACAGTAAGGAAGTAGGAGTGAAAGTAAGTTACCGTAAATGGAAAATCCCTAATCAGAAATAATACGTCTTTAGAATTATCAAGAAAACCCTGGCGCCGACAGACCCACGCCAGTTTTTGACTGCGTCAATAAAGCAGGACCCCAACCGACAGAGATCAGTTGCAGCTGCGCCGCGGACGGCGAGGAAGTTTGAGCGCGGGCTGCGGCCCCGGTTCCTTCGCCCCTTGCCGAAGTGAAGCAGCCCGTTTGGCCTCAGTGGAGAAGTTGGGATCAAACCAAGCCGAAGTGAATAAGCTCGTCCAACCGAAGCCGAAGAGAAGAAGCTAATTCGCACACTGACGGCGGAGATGAGTGACAATAATTCAGACTCTGAAGAGAAGAGTTTTTAGTTGCAGCCACGGACGGCGAGAGAAATCAGCCGTGAACGACAGGTAGAGATCAGCGCCCAGTGTCGAAACCAAACCACACCCCGAAATGCAAATTTATAGAGAGCAGGCAACTCGAAGCCTTAAAGTTTTATGGTAGAAGCTTGGTGCCACGGTCCACAGAACGGGTCGGGGGGTAGGAATAATCTTGTGTAACGAGCAAATAGATATAAAATGTTGTTACCTTTTTTTTTCTTCAATGTTTTTTGACCTTGTGAGTTTTATTTTTCTTGTGTGTTATCACCCCGTTGGACTCAGCTTGCATACGGCCCAATCCCTGTTTGATCCCGTCTGTCTAAGATCTAATCACAACGTGGGTAGGCAGACCGGAGATCAGTTCAGTTACCCTGGTAACCAGGCGTTGGAAGCGGGTTGGGAACGACGAGGCTGGTATTCATCTAACCAAAGGGTTAGAACGTCACACTTGGAGCAGCGAGGAGCGAACAGCTGACGCCGCGGCAAAGACGTCACAACTGGTGTCGTGATCATAGGATCAGAACCCCGGACCACGCGTCACGAACGGGATCGAACGACACAGTCGACGCTGCGACCAGGGGGACGACGTCACAGAAGGGAACAGCTCTCCGCTGAAGCAATATATGTCCCTCTTGATAGTAAAAAAGAAAAAATTCATTGGATCTCCTGAGGAACAAGCCCACGATAATGACGATTCAGAGATCGACACCAGAATTGCTCCCTCAAAATGAAAACATACTACCACAGACACTATTTATCAGCTTTCAGGATCAGAACGTCCCATTCTAAGAAGGAGAAAAATGCAATATGAAGCAAAATACCTTTGGCCGACCGTTCCCGTAACACCTGAAATCTCAGATCAGCTGTCAGCGAGAAGATCCAAGAGAATAGTCAAGAGACTCAGTTACCTGTATCTCTGATACAGAACATATTTAACCTACTACATGGCGTCGAATAATTCTTTTTTTTAATGATGGGTGACATAAAATTTACTAAGATTACCATTAGCCACTACGGTAGCTTAGCTAAAACGAGATTTTAATGCAGTATTGTGTTGCTTTCATCGTTGTTTTTGTTATTATTTTTATTATTTATTTTATTTTCTTTGATTTCTGGCGTTTACACATTTCTTTCTGGGTCCCGCCCAGGGGCCTAAGGTTAGAAATGGCGTCATGACACTTTTCACTGACAAAAAAAAAAAAAATTACATAGATAAAGCCCTTCGTAAGGTGTGGGCTGTACTTGTCAGATAAATTTTTTGTATCTCCTTGAGGCATGGACTTCCAGGAATCCCTTCAATTTCAATTTCTCGTATGCTCACAATAACTATCAAATCTGCGAGATGATTAAGAGAGGTAGTGTTGTGTAGTTAAATCTACATTTTCTGATTTATTTTTCGCACTCTCATAATATCATTAGCGTTACATGGAAATGTCCTTATTATGAGGGTTGTACATATCAAAACACTTTTTAAAATTCTCTTAAGCTTGGATTTCCAGGAATTTTTTTTAAATATGTTATTTTGTTACATTTTGTTATCATTGCAAGCACTTCTTCTATGACTGCTACTATTTCAATTTCCAAGTATTTATAATTCGATATTTTTTCAGATTCTTTGTTGCTTTGTTCTACACCGCTATGCAAACCATATAATTTAATAGGCAATTTTTCTTTTTGTTTTGTTTTTCAGAAGTATGTCCGGCCTATTTGCTTCAACGTTCATGTCTGTAAAGATGACGTTATCCCATTGAATTGTGATGTCTTCTATTTTTGAAAACATTTGACGCAAGAACAAAACATCCAGAGATTATATTGTCTATGGCTTCCTCATATTTGTCACAAAACCTGTAGTTTCCATGCACACTATTATGTATGAGATTAGGTCCTAGAGAAGAATATCTTACGCTGAAAGAATAAAGCGTATTATTATTGTTATTATTATTATTATCATTATTATTATCATCATCATCATTCGATTTCTGCTATGGACACACTACCTACCAA
Source organism: Acanthosepion pharaonis (assembly GCA_903632075.3). Classification (NCBI taxonomy): domain Eukaryota; kingdom Metazoa; phylum Mollusca; class Cephalopoda; order Sepiida; family Sepiidae; genus Acanthosepion; species Acanthosepion pharaonis. The sequence goes on from CAHIKZ030000023.1 coordinate 649,936, forward strand.
GGTCTGCGGAAAGACCTAAGGCAGGTCGTGGTGTGTTGTTATGGCCACATTTCATGTTAATTTTTTTTTTTTTTTTTTTTTATCTCCGATGAAGTTGCTAGCGTTACATAGACAAAGTTCTCCTTAGTGTGTGTGTGCTGTACTTAATAAGACAATTTTCTGTATGTCTCTTAAGCTGGGGTTTCAGGGATTCTTTCAATGTGTTGTTTTGTTCCATTTTTTATAATTCCAAGTGCACCTATTACCACTGGTATTATTCTTGTTTTCAATTTCCACATTTTTCTATTTCAATTTCAGGTCTTTGTATTTTGATAGTTTTTCAAATTCCTTGGTTGCTATGTTACAATCCGCTGGACAAGCCATATCAATTAGTAGGCAAGTTTTTTTTCTTTCTGGTTTTTGACAATAATGTCCGGCCTATTTGCTTCAATTTTTCTGTCTGTGTGGATGGTATAATCCCATAGAATGGTGACATCTTCTATTTCTGTAACCGGCGCTGGCCGATGTTCATACCAGTGTTTGCTTACACATTTTCCAAAGTGTTTGCACATTGTCCATTATTATTATTATTATTATTATTATTATTATTATTATTTGTGCAAGTTATGTTTACTGCTTTGTAACCAGAGCCAGATCAAAACTATGGTCCTTATGTCCTAAAAGAGAATTGTCATTTAATTGATAGCACTTTACGCAGTATATGTGATGTTCCTAGTAGGGGAAATTTCTGGCTAACTTTATGTTGATTTTACCCGGGCCATTTTTATTAAAATTGTCCATTCGTTTTAACTCAAGATTAAAATTCCGATTCCAATTGCTACAATCTAGTCTACATTTCCAATATAATGTTAGTCTCGATCTCCATTTCCTTGTATTTGAACAATATCTCCATAATTTTCATAGCGGTGTTTCTTTTAGACGGTACTGCCGAGTCAATAAGCATACACTTCCCGAATTTCTTGTCTTTTATGATAATATCTGCACTGCTTGCATTTATTTTCATGTTAAGTATAATCGGCATGTCCTAGAGAATAGCTACAGGGTTATTTTGGGTCACTGTGTCTGTTTGTTGCTCATAACATATCTCAGTGGTTTCGATTTTGTGCTTCCTGTATGTCTTCCAGTTCACATATTTTGCTACCTTGTTTTGCCTGTGTATTGATTCATTTTTTGCTTGTTCCAGATTTCCTGACATTATATGGTCGATAGATTCATAATATTCCCCGCAGTTTTTGCACTTCGGGTTAGATCCATGTTTGATTATATGACAGTGGTAAGCCCTAGTTGCGATGATTTAGTCCTGAGCTGCAAAATTAGGACTTTTGTCTCAGCTTTCAATTCAATACTCTTCAGTCACTGTTATGTTTTCTGTTGGTCCACATCTGATTCTTTCGTTCTTTTCAGGTGTTTGCCATGCAACGGCTTTTCCTCTGCGATTGTTTGTAGTTTGATTTGGCCAAATTGTTTTGCTTCTGTTTTAATTGTTTGGCGTAGATTGTATTCACTTCGTGTATTTATTTATTTTTTAGTATTTCATTTTTCTTTTGTATACACATTTCCTTACAGGTTGCAATCAGAATCCTATGATCAGTAATGGCTTCATGACATTTTCCACTGAACTCTTTTATAAAAAATAAAACAAACAACACACACACATGATATAGCACACATTGTACATTGATAAATCATATTGTAAAATGCAATTTGTAATTGTGAGTAAAACATTTTTGCCCTTTTTAAGTCATGGACTACCACGAATCCATTCAATGGGTCTTTTAGATTATTATTATTATTATTATTATTATTATTATTTTTTTATTATTATTGTTGTTGTTGTTGTTATTATTATTGTTATTATTATTATTATTATTAGTAGTAGTAGTAGTAGTAGTAATAATAAGAAGAAGATGTGATAATTTTTTACATTCTGAACTCTCTATCGACGTAAGACTTCACCTTTCATTAAATGATTAGATGATGATGCCGATAGCAATGATAATCTTCAGAAAATAACTAATACAGAATAAGTAAACGACGTAGGAGAAGGAAAATTCCAGGAGAGCGGAAAAACTGTCTCCTTATACCAGTTTCAAGTAAAGTACAATACGCTGAATTTTAACCTTGTTAATGATTGTACTTTTGTTTCGATCAATGGGAATTCTATGATTTATTGTGTACATCTCACGGAAAAAATGATCCCATTAATTTTCCTTTTGCGTAGTTCTGCCATTTCAGTGAATCTAATATGACTTATTTTTTATATACATAATTAACATTAAACACGTGTATGTATTATTTCAATAATATAATAAATATCTAAAGTAATTTACAACCATCAGAGATATGGACCAATATGTTTGCAACATAATATTTCCGTTTTGGTAATGTGATATCATGGTGTTATTTGAAGACAAGGCATATTTGCTTATTCGTTTGAGGCCTTGTAATTTCCAGTCACAGTAACAATTACTAAACGTGGAAACGTTATTGCTGATTGTTATACGTTAATAATGAGAGCATATCATTTTTTCATTATTATCATAGGTACAAAAGTGTAGACGTTTTTCCGTATTTATTATAATTCTAACGTTGATATGGTTGATATGCTAAATGTAAGAACTGGTTACTTTATTTCGTTTATATTATTTTCACATTCTAGAGAAAGAATGAATCGTGTTGTCATTTTGTATTAATTTCTATTATTTTCTGTATTTTTGAATCTAAGTTTCGGGATTAAGCATTTTGACTGAATTAATTCATCGAGTCTTTGACATTTAGAAACGCAATATCAGTTAAAAGAAAATTGCAATCTCCATAAATAATTTCAGGACCGTTCGATTGCAAATAATCCTTCTTTATAATCGGATGATAAAGTTTTTAATATTGCTATCATTTTCTTCAGGAATTCATGCTGACAGTCATTCTTGTTCGGAGGTACCGCGTCTTTTCTCGTTTAATTCACAGTGAAACCATTTTCCAGGCATACTAAATTGAGTAAAGTGGATCTCAGAAGACAAGAGATTAAGAAGAATCATTTTCTATCAGATTCCATACTAAAGAAAATTTTCTAAATATAAAAGTGTCCAGAAAGCCGATAAGGCATGATTTCAAGCGGTAAATCTTTAACAAGACGGAACGATTGATATTCACACACACACACACGCACACACACGCTCTTGCACACACAAGAGGTAGACGCACTCGCCCGTGCAAACGCAGACACACACGCATGCATATACACCTGTTATTTCAAAAGTTATGTGCAACCTAATCTCAAATGTTAGGCTTTAAGTTGGAGCATTGAAAATTCTCTGATCAAGGTTTTAATTTAAGAACATTTCAGAATATTTTTTAGAGATGAATCTAAAATCTTGTGCTGAATTACACTATTCATTCTTTTATCAATATATATATATATATATATATATATATATATATATATATATATATATATATATATATAGAAAAGAGAGAGAGAGAAAGTACTATTCTATCGTATATTCTCATTGAAGATATATGATTCAAGCTATGTTTATATATCTGTATAGAAAGCTCAGTGTACTTTTATCGACCTGTATGCTAGCGTCATAATTCATGTAATTACATCTTGGCCTGATAGGTGTAAAAACAGTAACAGCAACTCGATATAATCTTTTCATTTTCAAAACACAAATGAACCACCCATTTGTAAGATAGTTGAGGTGAGTTTTCCTTTGATCCAGCGTGTTGTCATTATTATTATTGTTATTATTATTATTATTATTGTTGTTGTTGTTTTCTTTGATTTCTCCTGTAAATACATTTCCTTCTGGGTCTCAGCAATTGACCTAAGCCCAGAAATTGTTTCATAAGATTTGCCACTGATCCTTTTTGTAAAAGATAAAATCCAACATCGTACATGTTTTATATAGATCTCTTCATAATGTGTGAGTTGTATTTGTAAGGCTAAGTGGAATCCCTTCAATAAGACGGTCGAAAACCTTTTCCCAATCTTCTGAGGGCTCAAGCTACAATCGGAATTACTGATCTTCTTGTGTGACACATTTTTTAAGATTTTCACTGTCATTAATAATTATAATAATAATTTATTTTTTTTATTTTTGTTGTGCACCCATTTACTAATATGTCCCAATCTCAAAGTCATAAAATATCATTGAAAATATAAAATAAATTAATTAGTATCATGACATTTACATTGAATATTGTTTGTAAAAAAATTAAAAATAAAACAAATTAAAAGCACTTATATTATACGTAGAATTATTCAATGGGAATTAGTGAGTTGTAGTTTTGTGAACAGTTCTTGTATTTCTTGAAGGGAAGATACCATTTCACTGAAAATATCTGTAACTTTTCGAATCAGATCGACGGTTCCAAGTACAACTAGAATCTTTAATGTCTTCCTGTACCATTTTTCGAGTTGAGAACCAGAAAGAAAATGAATATTCAACAGAAATCAATGGAAATAATAATACAACAATAAAAACAACAACTACTGCTATTGTTGCTGCTGCTGCTGCTACTACTACTTCTACTACTACTACTACTACTACTGATAATAATAATAATAATAATAATAATAAGAAGAAGAAGAAGAAGAAGAAGAAGAAGAAGAAGAAGAAGAAAACCTCCGGATATATATAAAATTATAAAATGTAGCATATGCGAATGTGAACAAAACTTTTCTAATAAAGTGTTCAATGGTTATTTTAGGCAATAATAATAATTTATAAAGGAAACGACATAAAGAATTACATAATCATTTCCGTATATTTGAGTACAGGTATATCCAATGGATTTTAGTATTTTCTTCATTCATAAAGATCCAATATTAAGCAATAACGAATAATTAAAAATAATAACAAAATGATTTTAACGCCCCCGGTTTTTTTTATATAGTGTCAAGTGTCTTAATTTATCTGAAAGTTATGTGAGAAAAAAATTAAATACACGCATAGCTACTCACAGACAACACTCACACACGAACGCATATACAGGATGCGATGGATATATTGTCATCTAAATTACGCAAAAATGAAAATAACACTGACATTTCATTTTAACAGATATATTTACCAAAACTGCATAAACTTATCTTAAAATACGAAAGAGTAAATATCTTCAATAAAGCCGACATTGGTTTCAATTCCGGTATACAGAAGACGCCGGAATCTCCTGCAACTCTTCCTTTGTTAATTTTGTAAATGTTGGCATAATTCTTGCATTCAATTCATCATTTGTATTACAAAGAGATTTGTTTCTAGTATCTCGCTCTTCTGCGTCCCACACATAAAAGTCAAAGGGGGTCAAGAGCATTCTCTCTGTTAGGTAGCATGATGTAATGGGTGATGTGGTTGCAGAAATTGTCTCATAGGTATGGCACTATTCTTATGATTATGTGCCATGGTCAAGAATCCGGTTGCCCGACATAGGGACATCCAGCAAAGGAGAGCACTAATTTCTCAAACTATTTGATGTTAGTTTGTTCACCCGTATGATGATGAATGAAGGCATAACTACACCGTAACTAGGGATCACTTCAAACAACTTTGTAATCACTATTAAACTAGTCCAAATGTTTCTGAATCATCTGCACTGCCCTCAGATTGATACCCAAACACTTTGAAATGTTCATATTGGAGATTCCCACGCGAATGCCAAGCAGTAGAGCATGGCATTTCCAAATTTTTGGCAAAGTGTATTGAACTTTTTTTTTTTTTGTTATTTTTTTTTATCATAGACGGTGCCAAGATAACCCTATTATAGAATGCAAAATCAAAAACAATCAACTCAAAGCGCGAAAAGATATATATATATATATATAATAGCAACAATTTACTCATCGCATCCAGTTTATGAATATTATTAGGTTGGTGCAAAAATAAATTCGTTTTTTGACGTTCAACTTAACGTCAAAAAATGACATTATTTTTGCATCAACCTAATAATTAAAAGAAATAAAGTAAAGAAAATGTAATGTGTACAGTTTTCTCTAATTATATGTAAACAATAATTTTATTTATGGTAATTTTAATTATTTATAGTAATACAATTTTTAACATCATTAGTTCTACCAATTATAAAATAATTCAATTATGTATAATAAGTTAATTGGCGTTGTAAGATTTAAGGTTATTATTGTATTTAACAGTTAAGGTTATTATTGCATTTTGATATAATTATTTAAAACATTAAAATAATTATTAATTCAAACTCTACTATCAATCATATCTAACAGTGAGAGTAAGTTTTATATATATATATATATATATATATATATATATATATATATATATATATATATATATATATATATATATATATTATAAGCTGAATTTAACGAGAAAACACAACACACGCATGTCTCTGTGAGTGTATTTGTTTGAGCTACCGTTATAATGCCACGAGTTTAGCACTTGTCTGTGTAGAAGATTTAAAATATTAATATTTTTAGCCTATATTGCTATAATAAATTCTATACATATATATATATATATATATATATATATATATATATATATATATATTATATATTCATATAATATATTATAATAAAATGTTCTCAGAATTAAGCAATTTTATACTGTAAATCGGTCCTCGATAAATATATTGCAGTTTTACGTTTTTCTTAGACTTATATTTATAAAATTGGTATGTAGAAAAAAGTAATATTTCCTGAGATAAAACCTGAAACTGGATTAGCTCTACTTGGAGAAATACCCACACAAGTGAAGCATTCTGTAAGTAGTTAACTGACTCGATTTCTCAATGCCATGTTTTTCATTGCCAATTAAATTTTTTCTCTGTATTTTATTGGAGTTTGAATAATTGATGTTTCACTGGAATAGAAAAAATAGATGAATGTTATTTGTTGATTGACAACAGTCATAGGCATGTTAATCAGCAAAGGATACTCTATAAACCTACAAAGTAAGGAAAATAATACGAGAAAACGAACAATTTATGATTTTCTTTTAAATTCTTCAGACTTTCAGTGGCTGTCATATATAATGAAACCATAACGTTTTCTTAGAACCAACGAACTTATTTACACTATTATTGAGACTTCTTTTTTGCCAGTGACAATCAATTTCTATCGACAATTAATTTTGAGAAACAAGATTAGTTGATTGAAAATCCATTATTTTTGAAGGAAGGTTTAAATTAACTATTCTATTAAAAATGAACTGCTTCAACTCATTAGAGAGACTGGAAATTATATCAGTAAATTATTGGCTATTGTCATATGCAGGTGCAACTGACTTCTTTTGAGCCGTTTTATATTTTATTTCTTCGGATAACTTAATGATTTAGTGTATGGCTTTCATTCAATAAAATTACATAACTTGTTATTAACATTTTGCGATAATTGCATAACACGTCGAACGGCCTAAAAATTATTTTCTTTTATATATCGAAGTGAATAAACTTCATTTTTCATCATGTACACATCTATGATTGCTGGTTATTCAACATGCAAACACCACTTATATTGGATGCAATATCCTAGATCTACAAATATTATTTGCATAATCATTGTAAGATTTATTTTTAGCATAAAAGGTTTGTAATACACGATATATTCTACAATCGCTGTAATAACATTTTCCGTCTGGTCAATCTTTACAGCTTCTTCTATACTGTAACACTTAAAAATTAATACGCCTTTTGCAATTAGATAATCGATTCTTTGATCGAGTTCACCTTTCTTTGATTATGTGTCCCAAGAAAATTCAGTGGTTTACATATTTTGATTTTAATTTCCCTTAGAAGCAGTCCTTCTTTATATGAACATCCCGTGGTTTTCTTAGCATTACTTGGTAGCAAGTCGCCGGCTGAAAATTTATTCATTTTTTTTATTTGTGATGAAATAACTCAGCGACATAAGAAGGTAGACATCGTCATGTTATTTTAAGTGAAACGCTTAAAACTACCAAGTCTGATGTTTTCAGCTGTATATATAACTATCTTATTAGAATTTTACTTCTCCCGCCCCAATTTTAGCACGTCATTTACGCCTGGCCAATAGCTCATAAGTATGAACTATCCAGTTTTGATTCTGTAGAAAGATGAGAACACATATCAGAGGCGCTAATAGATTTCAGTAAGTTACCGAAAGAAAGTAAGAATTAAAGTCAGAAGGACAGATGCCATGTTTAACGTCTTCTGCTCATACCTTATCAATAAGTGTTCATTCCGGTTTGATCATGTGAAAATACAGAAAAGACATAGAAGAGACTCTAGTTGGTTTTAACCAGAAAAATAAATAAAGAAAACGGGATAATAGAAGCGTTTATCGTCCCCTGACAATAGCTCATAATTAATGGACTATTCTGTTTTGATCTTGTGGAAAAAGGGAAAATTTTGTTTCAATGTGAAAAAAAAGTAAGCAATAAAGAATTAGTGTAAACGTTATGTGATATTACCAATAATAATAATAATAATAATAATAATAATAATAATGGACTATTCCATACTTAATAAATACTGCGCTTCAGGAGTAGGCAAGGAGGTCGTCGCTCAAGTCGTGAACGACTGATCGGTTGAACTCTCTGCCTTCGGGCGGGGAGGAACCCGAAAGAGGCTACGCCGAAGGGCTGATTATCTTTTGGGGAGGCAAACAGACCCTGAACCCGTTTATATTTTGGGCCGATCCCACGGGCTCGGAGATCCCACGTTAAAAAGGCCTTGTGCCACATGACGCCCTCGTGGGGGGTGGGTTGACTGAATATCGTCAGTAGTTCAAGTCGAGTCAAGAGTCGAGTCAGAGGCAGTCCGAAACGGAGTCGCGTTCAGACAATTACTGCAAGACATTGGAATAATGATACTGGTCGAGACTACATTATTCTCTCTACTAAACCTGATTGTTCACACTAACACTTCTACTTCTCTGTATATATTCCTGTTTGTAATATATCTGTGTTATCCATACCTGTGTAAGAGTTCTTCTTTATTGGTTCTAACTCGAACTATCACCGTGGTACAAGGAACCGGACCATAACAGTAACATATGTTTCAGTGAAATCGAAAAATTTTGCAGATTTCAAATAATGTTTTAGTATCCGTTTACTTCTTAAATAACATTCAGATTATGAATGTTATTGCAATATGCTGTTAAGGTTGCCAAGTTCAAATATTTAGCAATACGTCAGGAGTTTTATAAAGATATTTTGTTGTAGAACTCACCATGAGCTTACATAATCATTAACTTAAATAAGATTTGTCATGAAACTCAAATCGTGAAATTTTCACCGGTAAATCTGGTAAACATTAATACGCTGTGTAAAAACTCTAAAGAAAGGGACACATAGAGAAGTTATTTTGGCGCAGGTTTAGCGTTTCACCCGAGGATTTATATAAAATCTGCTAGATTCATGTCAGTATCATATTGAGTTCTTGATACGGGGATAAAGAATATCATTTCAAAAACAGCGCGAAGATAAGTTACAAAGTCCAGATTGTTGTTACTAAAACCATCGGGTATTAAGTTAATCGGCCAGAAATATTCCGAAAACCTCCGCACTGAAAGGATGTTTTCTTTTAGCGAAGAGATCAGAAAGTAAATCGCGTTCAAACTTTGTGATTGACGACTGGCGCCAGTGTTAAAAGGCTTCGACGAAATCAATACATCCTTTACGCTTTTAGCAGTTGCGTACATCAGGAAACTGTGTGATTGTCACATTTTATCTTCCTTTCTGAGACATTATTTATATGCTAAGTCAATTCTTGAAAGCTATCCGTATAATTAGATAGTGTTCGCAAGAGAATCCTTTATAAAATCCTTAAATATTATCAACGAAGAACGGTGGTGAGCTGATTAAATCAAGGCCAGACTAGAGCCTACTGATGCTGAAATTATAACCCAATATTGGTGCCCGCTCAGCAGTCCAGCCTTATTCAGATACTATCTTGGTGTCAACTATTCTCCTATATGAAAATGAATGGTGGACAATCTCCTCACAGTTGAAGAAAACTCTTGATGCAACAGAAATTTGGCTGTACAGAAGGATGCTGAGAGCAACAGAGATTACATTTGTGAGCTAATACAATTTTTAAAAAAAGAAAAATGGAAAGAAGGATTGGCGTATTTGAAAGTAAGAGGGACAGTGAAAAGCAGAGAATAACTTATCTAATTCAAATGAAGGAAATGGATGTCAAACAGAGCTTAGAAGAGAGAGTAAAAATACTCAATTTAGAAAGACCTACACTTCCGTGTTTTGAGAGACTACTGCGACTCAAACCCAACCCTTGACTTCAAATAAAACACTTACATACGATCCATCACCAAAGATTCAGGAAAAAATCGGTTCCCTCTACAGTTTCAGTAAGTACATGATTCCTCCTGTTATCCTCTATATTTACAAAAACTGAATTCTTTTCCACCCTCCAAACTCTCTCTCGCAGGCGAGTTGTCACAAGCCTCTCGTTGCTCTATTGCTACTACCTTGGAAAGTGCTCGGACAAACAGCATTCTTTGGTTCTGCTAGGTGTAACATTCGCGGCAAGGACCCGCTATGCCAAGTACATTAGAGAAATCTACCCATAATCCGTAAGTATTCCATCGATGAGAAGTCAGTTTCAATCGAGCAATTTCTTCCAGTGAACCACTACTTTATGGAACCGACTCCCAAGAGGATGATTTCCCGATCACTACAATCTTAATCTGTTCGATCCTAAAGTTAACTGTTATCTCCGCCTAATACCCGAATAAACCGACTCTTAAATGAACCTTCTACCTCGTGTGCCTCCGGACCTTGTACAGGTTGTCCATTACTGTAAAAAAAGGACTGAATATTGTGGAGAGCAATGATTTCCAACATACTGAATGGACATAGCAAAAAGAAAAAGAAGAAGAAGAAGAAGAAGAACAATAATAATAATAATAATAATAATAATAATAATAGATTGTCATATATATATTTAACCTATAAATAGAAATATTTCAAAGATATTTAGAAGTCTTTCCGGGATATATTGTTGCTAGGAGCAACAATATAATATATGAATAGCATACCGTGTTTATTGAAGATGTTATAAAACCTGCAGCAATTCATGTAGTAATGGTATGAGGGATGCAAAGTTTAATTATTAATTAGAAGACAGAACGTAATATTATCAGAAATGTTCATTCTTTTGCCATGATCATAAAAAATGTTTTAATATATGAGAGAAGTTGTGAAAATGAAATTTGAAATGGCGCTTGGTGAAGGAATGAGGTTTTCCAATATCTGAAAAAAGAGACATTATATTTTCGTTAGAAAATAAGAAAAGTGAGCTGGACTGTTATGATTTATAGAGTTACATAAAAGGTAATACATGTTGAACAAATTCCTTAAAGTTCAAAAGAGACGTCATTATAGTGAGCATACCATAGACGGTGAATGTAAACAATTTAGAAATTTAAGATAAAACTGAATGAAAAGGATTAAAATACATAAAACTAGAAAGTGTCAGGTGAAATGTTGATGGTACATTAAGTATTATGGTTCCATTTATATATATATATATATATATATATATATATATATGTGTGTGTGTGTGTGTGTGTGTGTGTGTGTGTGTGTGTGTGTGTGTGTGTGTGTTTTATTTAAATTATTTGCTCTGAATTTACATTGAGCTCTCTGGATTTTATCCTCCTTAGGTTTATCCATACGGATTATCTAGTTTTTCATAAACTATATATATATATATATATATATATATATATATATATATATATATATATATATATTACAATAAACGTGCAATCAATTTACAAATACATGAATTATTCACACAAAACTAATGCAAAGGTTAATGATTTAAATGGCGAGACATCCATCTCGCAAACAATTCAAATAGTACACAAAAACCTCCAGATCCGTTATGAATGAATTGATCCTTGTTTATATAAATTTCTGCCGTATTAGTTGTTATTTTTACTACAAGCTTTCGTCTGTTCCTACAGACATCTTCAGGTATATAATAGATGTTGTTCTTGTTTTTTTCACTTAGTAATAAGAGGACATAGAAAATATATGTGTATTGTATCCGAAATGCTATTGAAAATGAGATATTGGTTTTTGAACGCGCCAAAGCAACGCTGAGTTTGAAAATTGTAATTTAAATAACTGATCCATGTGCGATTGTTTGCGAGATGGATGTCTCGCCATTTAAATCATTAACCTTTGCATTAGTTTTTGTGTGAATAATTCATGTATATATATATATATATATATATATATATATATATATATATATATATATGCATCGCCCTCAATATTAACTGTTAAATCAGATGTTTAATAAAATTCATAAGAGACGTCATGTCATTGTGTTTCTTCTCCTTCTTCTATTTTTTGTTTTGTTTTACTACCTATCTGGATTTAATCGTGTTTTGGCTAACAGGGTATTGCAGACCATATGTGTGTGTGTGTGTGATTTTTTTTTAACCGCTCCAAGTTTTAGAAGAAAAGACAATGTGACACAATAGAGAGTTTGACGGGAAGGGGTAATTTCGTTGTATCCCCGAATTTTTAAGCCAACTGAGAATTAACCCAGCCACATACTTCATTAATTTTTATACTATTTTTATTTTCGCCAGCGGAAGTGTTCTGTCTCTGTCAGTAACACGGTTCCGTCAACGCCCGATGCAGTGCTAAAGTATGGACGAAATTCGATCTTCATTGCTCTGGAATCAAGGAACAAAACGTGGGACAAAAGCAGACGAAGGAACGAAGCTGAAAGCAGATAACCATCAGTTAACCCGCGATAGAACTGACCAACGGAGTAACAACCCAAAATCGAATCAGGCCTGCCTTGTTATTCAACGACAACAGTTCGTGAAAAAATAGTCTTTAATCATAAGATCGTAAGGGATGAGAAATACACTCACAAGCCTATTCAATTATTTGTGTTGGGAAAAAGGAAATTTTGTCCCGGAGATCTTGAATCTGTTAGACTATTTACTGGATAAAGAAGAAAAAAACATCGTAACCAAGTAAATGTAAAGAAAGCATCTTACTTTCATTTCTAAGGAAATCCAAGTAACCAAGGGGAAACATAACACAAACGTTATTCCAAAATTCTATATTTCACATTGCGGAAGAAGTAACAAAACCAACGGTTGAAAAGAAAGTAATAGCAAAATTATCTCTCTGTTATTACGAACATTCGAACTTCCAATTCCAGAAACACAAACGATTGAGCTGATATTAAAAAAAAGGTATGTATTCTGTTAATAATTGTACGTCTGTCATTCCATACTTTTCAAATATTTGTAGCGTTATTTATTTACAAATGCTAATATTGTGTTTATTTTATTCGTCGATACCTTTTCTTGTGTTTCCTATCTGAGCGAACCCATCTTTTTTTAAGCTATGTTCATATCTTTATCCGTAACGAATCCGTAATAATATCTATCTATCTATCTATCTATCTATCTATCTATATATATATATATATATATATATACATATATATATATATTATAAACTGTTACACTGGAGCATGCAAGTTGAATTTATATTTAAATATATATATATAAATTTCGTTCTTTTACATTTGAATATCTATCTATCTATCTATCTATCTATCTATCTATCTATATATATATATATATATATATATATATATATATATATATATATAAGGTTATATATTTTTATATATCAAGATATATAAGGTTATATATTTTTATATATCAAGATATATAAGGTTATATATTTTTATATATCAAGATAAATTTTATAGGAAAATGGATGGCAAATTGGAAAAAAAATTCGTGCGACGCGTTACGCCCTTTAGTACATCACCGGACTAAATTTGCTATGCCAACATAGCAACTACACTTGCGCCCAATAGAGTGTTACAGGGAATTATTTTTAGGTTTTCTGCTGTAAATTTGCGCCATAACTGTTACAACTTTTCACTATTCATGGGAGAACTTCTCTTATAGCAAAAGTAATGGGAAGAAAATGAAAAAAAGAATCTAAATGAAGTCGTCTAGATTTAAAAAAATAAGAATTACTGTTATCAGCTACACTACTTTGCGCGTATGTGTAGTCGTACCAACATAAATTTAGTCCGATGAATTCCTGAATACAAGGGAACATACACACACATTTGTTTGTTTGCTTGTTTGTTTGTGTGTATGTCTGTCTGTGTGTATGCGTGCGTGTACAGGCTATGATCAGGATATATATATATATATATATATATATATATATATATATATATATATATATATATATATATATATATATATACAATATTTCTACTGTACACTATTTTTACATCAATTATATTTATGCAAATAATATTCTTTCCGTATTTTGACACTACCGTTTACGCAGCGTGTCTTTGGGTAGGATAAAACAGTTGAATGTTTTGGTAACGTCGCCTTTGATTTCTTAAAAATACATCTTTCATGATTATCATGAGGGCTGATTCGACCTGAAGGCACAATGTAAATCGGTGTCATTTTTCATCTTCACCAACATTGTAAATATCTCTTATCAGTCCTCACCAATCTTCTCTCTCTTGTGCTAACCTAGGAAAATTCTGCACAATACCTTCAGATGTTTTACGAGAAATGATGGAATTTGATTGATAGCTCTTTTTAGTCGTTGTTCAATATTTATATTATGCTTGTTCGTGCAAAGTCTTCCATTTGGTATTGATGCCAAAAACAATTGAACAATATTTACTGTCTGATTCCAACGTTATTGACTTATACTGTCTAACTTCAATATTAATATGTCTTTCTCTAATGTTGATTGTCAACTGTTAAAACCTTTCTATATGCCTTCAATGTTTTAATGTTAGCGGATTCGTGAAAAGAAAGCGAAGCAGGAATTATTTGTGCGGCACGTTGATAATTATATCATTGATGTTATCTTTGACACCTTAAAATCATCTAAAGCTTCATTTCACATTTCCACAGTTCACCGTTCAAGAGCATATTCGGCCTTTTCAGTCAACGTCCTTTTGCCCTCGTATCATTAATTAGAGAGCTGAAATCAACGAAGAAGTTCCTCAACCTAACGCAACAAGATTAACCATCTTTGTACCGCATTCAACCTGTACTGATAATCCTAGATGCTAGATTAATTACACTGTTCGGACTATCATCCTCACCTTTGTTGCAATATCTATTACAACGTTTCGGCCATTGTAAGCTCCGGCCATTTTCAGTTGCTTGGAATGTCAAACTGAAACCGTTATTTCCCTCGCTGGTGCAGACTGCTCTAGTTCCACGTGTCTAATGGATATCAATTATCTTTAATTTCCCTCTACAAGTTCTCCACTGCCTTAACCAGCTATTGAACTCACACTCTTTGTGTCCTGTCACTAGATCTAAAGCCTTTATCCTTGCCTAACACTATGTTATATGCGTGTTTATTTTCTGTCTGTGTGCCTGTTGTTTGAACTCTGATGCGTTCCATAAACTTTAAAGACATTTCTTTTATAATATAATAATCTATTTTTGTTATATTTAAATGAATCTTATTTTCCAGAATTTGCAGAACACAGAATTAAGCGAAATGATTCATATGAACAGAACTGAAGGAAATCTAGTAAAATGTAACTCCATCAAAACAATTAAAACCAACAGATATATCTGATAGCATTAAAATTAATATGGTTAATGTTGAATTCAGTTTTGAATTTGCATTTAAATTCTACTTCTATAACGATTTTTATAGGCAATTACCTATATAATATTTTTCGTGACGTTTTTTTTAAGTATTGCATTCTTTTATATATCATGCAATCTCTTGTAAAAAATAACAATTGTTCCTCCTCCCTACAAAAAAGGAAAATAAAAGTTATGTCGAAAGGAGAAATTCTAACTAGCAAATATAAAATTAAATATGTGTAGGCATTTAAAATTTCAAACCTGAGACACATTGTTTCATATTCAAAGAAAAATATCGTCCTTTATCGAAAAATTTATATACGGGTTTAGAGAGAAATTTCATTTCACAATTTCAGCATTTAAATTGAGTCAATTTATGATCACGGCAAAGGAATGAACGTTTTTTTCTTGAAATCTTACTTTGCTTCTTTACTCCCTGTTTTTATTTATATTCTGCCATCACAAATAATTCAATTTTATATTCAATTTTAAACCTAGAATGAATGTGCATGAAATTCTCTGTAGCCACAACGTTCATCTGGAGACTGGATGCATTCAGGTATAAAATACACGCCAATTTATTTCAAATCCTGTGTTGAATATTTATAAAATTGAATTTGGTCAGATCGAGTTCGCTCGTACAAGATTCAGATGAATATTTGAATATTTATAGGATAAAATGAATTAAACTTAGGAATTCCCGTTTTGTGGAATATGCTTACTTTCATGGATTTCGCAATGATTGAAATAATCATAAAATTAAATCATATGGAATAGGTTAGGTATTCTCTTCGAATAGTAAATTTTCAAAAGATTCGGACAAGTAACTTACATGAGTTACTAGTCTAGTGCAGATTTACTTACTGAAAGGCATGAAAAAAAAAGAAAACGCGAGCTAAGTTAGATTATTGGTTACCCGAAACACTTAAAACGAGTATAATTCACACCAAATGAATTATGATACTAATAAAAAAATGACAAAAAAATGTGACCTGAAACCAAATATGAAATCAAATTCCCTATGTCTGAATTATCGAAAAAAAGGCAACTTTGATCAAAATCATCTGTTGTGAAATGAAAGTCAATATACAATTATATAATCATTTCAGGTTATTTAGTTGGAGAATCCCTCAGTTATATACCATGCGTGCTGCACGCTTATGCGATCATGTATCTTTCGATACATGACAGACGAGGCAGGTATTTTTCCGCAGTAGGTTGTCATTTCTTTCTCCGGTAAACCAGTTGCTGTTCAAGTGTATAGAACCCGGTCTCTCCTGCTATGTACTCAAAGATGGGGAAAAAGAAATGGATTCATACCTTTTCCAATGGTATTAGCACGTAAGTGAATGAAATGCATTGGACTGATATTCAAACTCGGTTAACTTGTTTAAATTATCCAATCATGTATGGCAATAGGATTTATTCTTCAAGTTAATACATTCACAATAAAAATAGCATCAAGTAAACAATGTTAAAAAGATACTAAAAGTATTCTTACATTTTTATGATTATGATATCGTTAAAATATATATATATATATATATATATATATATATATATATATATATATATATATATATATATATATATGACAATAGGAAAACTGTATTAATATCGGCGCGTTTCGTACAATGTGAATATATTCAAGGCAAAAACGAGGTGGATTTATTGAAAAGGGAATAAGTATCAACAACAAACAAAATGTCCTCAGAAACTAAAAGAATTTAGAGAACGTTATTTAGTCATATTGTCAACTGAAATTTGCATCAAGTACTATCATAGTAGAAATATTGTTTTTATTTTTGTGTTGACGGTTTCAACCATTTTGTTTCGACATCTTGATACAGTTGTATACGTTGATTCCGGTAAGTAGTAATTCTCTTAGGAAAGGTTATATTGGCTAAAAACCTGGGCGTAGATTAATATTTGGATACTATTTAATTGCGGTACTTTCGAGGATTTTCCTTCTGAGTGAGTATATCGGGAATGATTATAGGTTTCTATCTGAGAGCATTAAGAATCTGCAGCCCCCAATATTTAACTAAAGAAGAAACATCCATATAAAACACATTCAAAAACCTACACTGCCCATATTATTTTATCCACAACGCGAGAAGAAAGGTATACAAAATATACAACCAAAACAAAATAATTACATAATCCGTAATAATATATTACATGAAAACAGTTTCATAATACTTCCGAACAACTCAGTCAAGTCCCTATCCAGAACAACCTATCCCATCTAAATAATCTTAAAATACACACAGACACTTCCAAAATAATCATGTATATAATCACAACCTCAAACACTAATCGCAATATTTGTTAATTAGGCATTTATAAAATAAATTGCCAAAACTGTTCCTCCCATATATTGGAGAAATGAGCACAAAAGAGATCTCATAGAAACAAATTAACTAATTCACTAGTCATACATAGAAATAAATTCAATCCCGTTTTTGATTTCAAAAATACTTCACCCATAAAAAAGAAAATAACTCAGTTTGAAGTAAAATCTTCGAGATTACCGCCATTGAATATTCAACAAATATTAATCTATGACCAGGCATTTTACACTCTCCAGCTATGGATAAATAGCAGGACAGACTATTTCTGTCACAAAAATATATTGCTGGTAATATTCTTTACGATGAAAATGTATATCTGGTATTGTTAATATAATATATTTATTATTGCTATAGTGTTTTGATCTCAGCTCCGGGGTTATCTATTTCCCCATAGCCTAATAGGGGCTTCTGCACTGATTTAGAATGGACATGGGAACAAAAGCAATTAAATGGTGGTTCCACATTCTTCAAAATTTACGATCAGAGGCGTTGCTGCTGGATGTAGTTTATCATCATATCCAGGACTTCCAACATTTGCCTTAATAGAATTGGTTGTATATTTACCTGAAATGTTTGCACGAGTTGATGTATAAATTAGCAAACTAGTCACACTAGATCAATTTACGACTGATGTGTGAGTTCGATACTCACTAAGTAACTTCATACTTTCGGCTTTGTGTCAAACCTGTGCTAAGCGTAGAAATTCATATCTAATGTAGCTCAGCATAAACCATAAAAATGCAACCGAGAAAGATGTCTTCATATATTTTTGACAAATTTATTAATTTACATTTTAGCTCTTTGCGTGATCAATGTGTTAGGTTTGTTTCTCTGTCTTTAAGACATGGAAATTAGTAATCCTAAGAATTTTAAAAACATGCAAGTCCATCAGATTTTAAAGAAGGTACCTCCAAATATTCGCGATTAACTTTTTTAAAATTACAAATCTTTCTTAGAGATGATATTTTATTTTTAATTTCAAAATAATAGATCAAATTACACATTTCCAATAAAAAAAATAATGTTCAATATTTTGAAACTAATTTAAAATGACTAGAATTGTTTTTTGTTTTGAAATTGCTAAAAAAACTTTTTTTGTAATTTTTTGTGTTATTATTAACGCTATATCATCTGAATGTGTATTTCCTTTATTAGAAAATCTTCAAAAAATGAAATTATACTTTTCGGAAACTTTATTTGAGGAATATTACATACTAGCAGTAGAGCCCGGCTTTGTCGGGGGTTGTAACAGTAAGAGATAGATCAAGTATCGACCATCATAAAGACTGAAAAATAAAATTGACAAAGATTATTGTTTTAGGTTGAAGAACACGCATTTCTTAATTAGTTTTGTTTTTTGGGTTTTTTTTACGAATTGGTCAAACACAAACTCAAACAAAAACATTGTTTTCAATCGTTATGAGTCTATCGATTGAATAGAATTTTATTATAAACAATTGTCTTGTAAATGGAATTTTTAAAGCATTCTGAATGTAAAAAATAAAGAAAAAAGTATGCAAGACAATAAGAAACACTACCTGCCAAAAAAAAGTGAAGTTTTGTTAAAGTCGGTTGAAAAATATCGGAAATCCGATCTCATATATAAACGAACACATACACAGACACACACAAAAAAAACCTGGGTTTTATGAAAGTATAACTCGATATGAGTTGTCCCTCTTTCATTCTGGCGAGAGATTCGTGTTTTATCGTGTTTTCAAATCGATTTCGTGCAAAAACAATTTGTTTTTTTTCAATTTTTGGCGCTGTCAAAACCACCGCAAGGTAATTCTACGTAGTCCTCTGAAGTTTTGTTGAAATCGGTTGAAAAATGTAGGAAATCCGATCCAATATATAAACTTACACACACACACACACACACACACACACACAATCTGCGTTTTATAATAAGTAAGATGAATTATACTTAATCTGTTTTGAAGCATATATTATAGTCTTTGAATCTAAAATATCGCAGAAAAACATACTTTAAACGTGGCGGTAGCTGTTTATATAAGCAGTTGATAGCTGATAGATGTTTATCTAATGTCGTTTTCCGGTGTATTTATCTGTTTAATACACAATCGAAGAATATAACTTGAGCGCATTTCTTATATAATTTTTGGTGCTCAGCAAATTTATAAATTTACGAATATATTCTCCGTACTCTAATGATTTATTTAATTTTAAAGATATTGACTTTAAATTTTCTATATTTATCGCTCATTTTTCTGACAATATCGAAAAAAAATCGGCACCTATATACACACCAAAAAATACAAAATTCTTTTTCAAATATTGAGCGAACAAATTGTAATAAGATGTTCGATTTATGATTAGGAAATGTAGTTTTATTTAATAAAAGTATTCTCTAACATTTACACAATAGAAACAGAATTTTAAAAGAATTTATCAATTTTAAAAATTATTCTAATGAAATTTAATTAAAACTTCAATAAAATATCTTCGGAGGAGATTGTCCTTAATATATATTAATCATAAAAGCAATTAAAAGCTTTTTTAATTAGATATTATCTTACTTTAATTGTGTTTTCTATTTTACGGTTCCGAGCAGATTGTAGGTAAGACGGGGCCAGAATTTGTAATCACAAATTAATGATTTAAATTCCCCAATGTGTTCTTCTATTCAGTAATACAATCACTAAAAAGTATGTATGTGGGTTGAAACACATGTAAAATATATATTTTTCCAAAGATTTTATAAAATATTCTAAAATTTGCAAATCTGTGAATATGTACTGAATGTTAAACATCGGACAATTATTTGAATGCAATTTTTTCCAAATTAATGTTTTATTCCTTGCAAAAAAAGACGCTAAAATTTGGTATGCTAATTTATATCCCATCTGCTGACGCAAGAACAAGACATTTAACCAAAATTTTGAATGTTCTCAAAAAATGAATTGATTAAAAGATCGAACTAAATAATCAGAATATACGGTGGTCATTCCTCTTCATAGCATAAATATGTTGACGAAAAATCTTTTATTTTCTTCAACTTTGGGTTATATCTTTATAATAGATGTTTATTTCGGAGAGTGGCCTACATTAAACGAAAGTTTCAAAACAAGAAGCGAAGAATTGTATCAATTAACAAAAGACATATCTGTTATAAATTTTGAACAATGCAAAAAAAAAAAAAAAAGAAAGAAAATTGTATCGAGAACAATTAATGATATAATTAAGACATTACATTCCATGCAAACAAAAAGCGAAAAATTTGGATCCAAATTCTCTTCAAAATCAGAATGTGCTGTAATATACTTTGGAATTCAGCTGTCTAATTTCCGAAGAAAAAAAAAATCAGTTTCAATAAAAGAGGTTTATATATTTCAGTCAATAGAATCACTAGCTCCCCTGTTAAGGAAAAATGAATATTCATAATTACGAAAGTGATATTATTCATTGATTGATACGTTTCAACCGCGTATCAAAATTTACCGGTTATTTAAAATCATTATTTATTTTGATTATTTTTCGCGAGATAATAATAGTTTAGTCATACAAGATCTACTATTTACCTCATAGGTGGGTGGTGTGGATTCATATATTTTCCAAGGATATTTACGCGTAAATGAATATAAACAAATCCAACCGGAATTGAAAAACGTCTCACTGATTAACAATTCCGAGTAATTTTCCATTATACCAACCACGCATCTAAACGTGGTTTTCTAAAACTGCCATTTCCAAGCGGTCAGGTTTGATGTTGTTTAATTTTAGTGATCATCCGTGAACCGGTGTTTCAACTTTTCCTGGTCGTATGCCCTTCCACTATACGTAATTGTATCATTAAATTCGTCACACCATCTTATTTAAATACTTTCCTGCTGGATTAAGCGGTTTATCTTCGTGATGATAAGCTTTAAATTCTTATCTCCATAATCCCTTGTGACTTTCCTGAAGCTATCTTTTATTTTTTGCACCAACTCAATGTTTCTATTTAATCTTGAATTGTTCTACAATGTCTTCACCATTTTCTCAGCTTACAAATTCATGATTCATGAGTAAAACATATGTAAAACATCTTGTGCCATTTCTTCTAAATTATTATTTTCTTACGACACATCAAATTCTTCAAACATTTTCGGGAATTAATGTTCTCCCGAATTCGAGATGAATGAAATAATTAAGGATTAAAATTGCTCGGATACCCATAACTAAATACACAAATATTTGCTAGTGGATTTCTGGTGGTTCAAATATAATTGATTTGCTAATCTAGAGATATGTATTCTTTCACTGTAATTAAAGTAAATAAATGTAAAATACTGAGAGAGATAACAATGATATTTTGTATATAGAAAGTTAACTAAAGTCACACTTAAAAATTTTTTTCTGTTCTCTCTTTACTTTTAAGAAAGTGGAAATCTTCTAGTAATTTTTTCTGTCATATTCATGAGAATCCATTTAGTGAAGATCACATACTTTGAACAGCAAATCTGTCGCTTTGCAGACATCTTATTTCATATCTTCAGGAATAAATCACATTCCGCGGACCACCTTAGATTTGAATATGAAAGAGACTAATCTATTGCATTGCCTTCATTAATTCAATGAACGATCATAAGTTTTACAAGTGAAATTGGAATTTCCAACCTCGAACTTAGTGCTACTCTCCTTACCATTAATCAATGTTCTGTTTTGAGACAACAGGACAATTACAAAATTTTCCTATCTTCAACAGAAGTAATTGACATCAGTATAAAATATCAGTGACATTTCACATATCATAAATTCTCCTATCTCTAAATTCTACAATCTCAAATTTATCCTATATGTGTATTGACCGGAGATATGTACTTCTTTCCTTATATATCGACAGTTTTAGGTTACATATGAAACAAATATTAAAATTACACACACACACACACATTTTGGAATAACTTATTTTGAAATTTACTGAGATTTATACGCACATACTTTCATAATGTTAGTTTCTAAGCATACGGGGAAATCCAATCATTTTAACAGGAGTCTGTATAGTATTCATTTTTTTATTGACAACTATTATATCAAAATATGAATCACTTTCGAAAAGAAGCTAAGTCAGTGTAGGTAGGGGTGCCTTTTTCAACGAATGATGACATCCGTCTTTTTCAACGACAAAAAAGGTTTTAGGTACTTTTGTTTCGCCGTTAAATTTGTACTTATATACATAAAAAAATTCTAAAAAGGTTGTATTTATATGAATACGTCTCATTGAACTACAATTTTGAAATATTAGTCTTAAATGCAATGGAAATACTTAAATTATATAAAATTTATTATTAAATACCAAATATATGTATATTTCATTTATCGGAATATTTTTTTTTTTGCATTGAACACTGTTTTGTAAAAAAATAACATAATTTACACAGAGATTATATACCTTACTTTTCATTCTCTTTATTTAATATATATATATATATATATATATATATATATATATATATATATATATATATATATATATATATATATATATATATATATATATATATATATATATATATATATATATATATATATATATATATATATATATATATATATATATATATATATATATATATATATATATATATATTTATATATTTATATATATATATATATATATATATATATATATATATATATATATATATATATATATATATATATATATATATATATATATATATATATATATATATATATATATATATATATATATATATATATATATGCATATTTTATATCTTTGTGTGGATGGTGAAACATGTTTCAAGTGAATTCAATTATGATCCCCTCAGAGATGTTTCCTGCTTTAGTATACTTTGTATCCCATCAAAATGAGTTGTGACATGTCAGTGGGAAACTTTTCACACACATATGCACACACATATGCACATATATATATATATATATATATATATATATATATATATATATATATATATAAAGGTATTGAAAGTCTTGGCACCGTGTACAAAAAGTCATGGAAAAATAGAATTACAAGTAATACAGTAATACAAAAGTACATGTCATGAATTCAGTTTATTCATTTTCATGACGCTGTTACACATCGAGAAGGTCTGTATGATTTACATATTTTTTCGTGGCAGCCCTATGAAATATGAGAATTTATTCTATAAGATTGACATAAGTTTCGGAAGACCCTATAGATATATTATTAGAAAATAATAAAACAAATACATGACCTGAAGTGACAGAAATTTGAAAACTTGAAGCGTCAGAAACCTGGAGCAACGAAACGATGCTGAGAATATCATAGACAGAAAATGTTACCGCATAAGTTTTGTTTTTAGGAAAATAGAGAATAAAAGGATCGTTGAACTTACAATCAGTAATATACTTGTGTATTTTCTGAAAAACATAATGATGGATTTGTGAAAAAAATCGAGGATATGTTGAAGGGAAACGGGGAAGGAATAATGCAGGAAGCATCAAGTAACCTAGATAACGAATCTGTGTATATCTATATTAAAGCAGGTTCAGGAAGGTTTTTGTCTATTTGATCAATTTGTTTTCTATGGCTTTTCAACCATTTGCAGGGTATTCAGAAACAGAAATAAGTTTTTAGAGATAATATTTTCTTAGTGATATAGATTAACCAATATCTTGATCAAGTTTTTGGATTCGTAGGTCTCCCAAAATTATTTGCGCTTAAACGGGAATTGGAACTCTCGTATACGATTAACAATTTCGAGCCATTTTCAAATTACACCACACACAAACCAATGATAACTGCCCATGTTATTCCGCAGCGGTCACCGATATCGGTACAGACCAGTCTCGATGTTGCTTAACTTCAAGTATCGTACAGCAACTGGTTTCTTGATGTAATGTGGCTGTTCTTAGAATATATTTTATGTCTACACTCCTAGCTTAAAGCTAAAACAGAAGTGATGATATGGAGAGTAATGATCGTACATTCACTGAATTCATATTGCAGACAATTATTGTAATGAGTACGTAAAATTTTATTAAGTAAATTTATTAAATAGTTAATTATATTGTATGGATTTTTAAAAATATTATTTATTTTTTTTCATCGAAGAGCACTCAGTTTGTATATCCGTACCCAGTCGTTACACATTTTTCTTATGAAAAATAACTATTTCACATGTTAAAACGGAAAGACTTTTATTATTCATGTAAGTGTTAACGGCGAATGCGATTAGAATATCTGATCATTAATCAAAATAATTAACTTAGCGCCGACCATTTCGCTTAAATGTTATTAATTCTCTAAATCAAGATAAAACTATTGCATAAAATTCAATTTTAATCTGATATTAACCAGAGATTCGTTAAACATATATATTTAAGTTATCACCAATGAGCTGAATTCTTGTGTAGCATTTATAATGGGAATATAATAGCTGGTATTTCGTATAAGATAACACAGTAATTATTATATAAATTGATATTTCTAAGAAAGGAGAAATATTATACTATATATTATTGGTTATTTATTTAAAGCAAAAATCGTTATTTCCTCGCACAATAAAAACGAATAATCAACAAATATTTTACAATAATTTTATTCAAACTGTTACCCTCATCTTTGTTGTTGTTATCACATCTTTTAGGCCGTTGTACCCTCCGGACTTGCTCAGGCGTATATTGACCTTGGCTACCTACAGTTGATTCAGAACTGATACCTTTATTTAAACTAGACTCTTCTTGTTCAACTGCCTATGCCTAAGTGTATCCTCTATTTCTTATTCATGGTAGCGCTCAGGTATTACTTTGCTGTTTTCATAGACGAATTTACATCCGAGGTAAGACGAAGGGCACAACGACCGAAACGTTTTGATATCTTCGAAAATCTGAAAAATTGATCAAATATAAATAGTCTAGCAATGATACTTTCTTATCTCAGTAATTCAGATAGAAACAACGAATAAGTTCGTAGAAATACTTAAATCATGGATGTCATTAAGCAAACTAATATAAATCGATTGAAATGGGATAAAGTGCCAACTTCGAGTGGAATTTATATACACTTGGTTAAAGAATTGCTTTTTCTGTCTTAATATTGAAACATAAATATGTATAAATATTATGAATACGTAAGTAAGTAACGAATATCCGAGAATGATACCTTAATTCAAAAACACATTCCTACAGGGAATTTTATTCGTATCCATGTGAAACTAATGACAAGAATAAGAACAAATAGGAAACGTATAGGAATCTAACGTTTTTCACTTTTATTCAAGCCTTGTCAGAGATTGAGATAAGACAAACAGACAGAAACTTTTTTTCTGCTGTGTTTGGGTAAGTACAAGTTGTAACCTAGAAAGATTTGCGGCATGAGGAATAACCAAATGCTTGGAAATTGAAATGGTAATCTTTATAACATCAACAAAATACAATTCTTGCCAGCGGTGTGAAGTAGGTAAACCACTACTAGTTGTGGACTACATAGACAGCATAGTGCCCCCCCACTTTCAGTAGTGTCTGACGTATTTATGGGGATTGTGACCGACCTATTATTGTTCATAGGTACGATATATAACAGACACTAAATTCAGAAGCTGATTAGAACAGTTTCCATGAAAATATTTGCTTTTCCACAGCTGAGAATTCCGAGAAGAGAAGCCATCAAAATAGAAGTGACAGTTGCATTTTGCTAGTTCAAAGGTAAATCGGTGAGATCTAGTTGCCACCCTATTAGCACTATTAAATATATGTAGTCGAGACACTGCTGTAACCTAGAAAAGGTTACTGAATGAGGAATAACATAAACGGTGATTGGAAATGGAAATGGTAATATTTATAGCATCAACAAAATACAATACTCGCCAGCGGCGTGAAGTAGGTGAACTACTGCTAGTGGTCGACTACATAGAGAGCATATTCCCCCCCCCACACTTACAATTGTTTCCAACGTGTAATTGAGAATTGGGGCATACCCATTACTGTTCATAGGCACGGGATAAAATGATTCTCATTGGCCAGTCACGTATAACATGCTATCGGAGATAATTCTATATGTATCTAGGTTTGTGAATATTCTTGTATGTCTAATCGGTTGGTAATGTTTATTCGTAATTGTATATTGGGTCAGACTAGTTAGATTGTTACACGTTCCCTATTTGTTCTTTACCTTCTCATCCTGTTGGATACCGATATATATATATATATATATATATATATATATATATATATATAAGTAATTCATCGAGTCTCAAAGAAACCTTAACAAAATGCAAAATGCGCTCACATATGTGGAACTCTACTGAGATCTCTCTAACCATAGGACTGTGCTCCCTGGAGCCACGACATGATAGAAATTATTATATTTGGGACTCATCAGCAGTGCGCATCATATAGTTGGTATGATGTTTGCTTTACAACCTAACTGTCAGGGTTTCAATTCTCGGTAGTGGATGTCCACTGGTGATGAGTCCAAATATAAGACGAAACGGCCGTCCAGAGATACTATCAGCCAGAATGGTTAATTTCAAAGAGATACTGTTCTTCAATGACAATGCCAAACTTCATGTAGCGCGTGTGGCCGTGAATACTATACTGCAACTTGAATGAGAAACACTGAGACATCCACCTTGCTCTTCTTAAACAACCATCTTCGTGAGAAATGCTTCGCAAAATGAGGCAGAGGAGTGGCAGACACTCACGGAATTATTTGCATCCAAATCACCTAATTTTTACTGCCAGGGCAACTGCTTATTTTTTTCATTCTTCTTCTTCTTCTTCTTCTTCTTCTTCTTCTTCTTCTTCTTCTTCTTCTTCTTCATTAACTAACGTAAGTAGATTATGACCCATGGAAATACACAGGGTATTAGTTCAGAGAAAAAGTTTAATAAATACTACATCTTGTCGGCAGCCTTTGGTATATTTAGTGTTATGGTCCATGAGCTGAGCCTCATTCCTTTAAAATATGGGTGAATAATTTTGCTAGGATTGGGATATTTCCGGATTAATTTTATTATGAACAACCACCATTATTTTGTCTGAACCCGTAACTTTCTTACGGTGAAGGCATTTGATAAATCTAGAGACCTTGCGTAATGTGATGGTAATATTACTGAGATTGTGCTCAGTGAGACATTGGAACTTAGGATGGGGATGCTATTTTCATCGAGTTAGAGCCAAAAATCGAAGCGAAGTGTTTCGCCTTATCGGTCGTGGAAGATATTACCTCCGAGCTATTTATAATATTGGACACGGCCGTTTTACATCTTTTCATGATTTGGTTGTTGATCACTCAGAAGTAACGGAATCCAATTTGTTTCTTTTCAAACTTGGTCTGGATCTCTCTTGTGTAGCTGGACTTGGCGTATTCTCGGGTTTCTTTTGCACCTAGTTAGGACGGTTATGAATGCAGTAAGTGACAAACTACTTCGCTTCTTTCGATAGATATTGAATAATGATTTCGGTCACTTATAGCTACAGCGTATTCAGGGGTAAATAATTTTGATCATTTGTTTTTTGTTGGAATTTATTTTGGGGTATAAATCTCCGCGTTCCAGAATGGATCCAATCCCAGGCAAGGGCAGCATGCTTGAAGAAGTTTGGGAGCGGAAATTCTATCATGTAAAATCGAAAGCTGTCCCAGTCTGCCTTGGCATAGCGAAAAACCGTTCAATGGAACGGTACATTAGGGCATGCCGTAGGTTATGCATTGATCTGGACACTAATTATGAAAGATCTGACGTGCTTAGTGGAGGTAAACGTTTGATAGTCTTTTATCAACAAATGAAGATATGAAGGAGGTTCGCTTTAAGACCCGTCCTCTCCGGGAACCGAGTAGAAGCGCCGATTATCTCAGTTAGTTCATAGATGATAGAGAATCCTCTGCAATATCTGCCTTCATCATCGGTTTTCTTGGAGTGGACTTGGCCCTCCTAATAGATTATATTGAAGTCACCTCAGATATGAAAGCTGGTCCAGGGAAAATGTGTAATGATATTGAATCAATTCGCACTGAGGACAGTAGAAAATGGAAAAGTGACAGTGGGGTGTCAATTTATTTGCATCTCTGCTACTGCTAAACTGTCCTTAATGTAAACTCCAAATCCGTGGATGTGACAATTTAGGTAATCGTGTTTGGCTATGTGGAGTGATTTGAAAGGGACGGCAAACTCCTCTAGTGCGCATGAGGAGTTGGTACCAGTTTCAAAAAGCAAACGCAGATCTGCTTTTGATTGAAGGAGATGCTGTTCCAGTTCTGGAAAGTTGGAACGTAAATGTCTCAAGTTTTTGAAGGAGATTTTTAAGAGGGTTTTACTTTGTTTTATTCGGGTTGGGTTTCATTTGTAGTTTGATTTGTTTCATATGTGCATTGGTTGGTGGAAGATTCGTAGGCAGACCGTCAGACCAACCCGAAGAAGCTGCATGTATATATAACTTGGTGAGAGACGTCCAGAGATACAGCTTCAACAGTAACCTTTTCATGGCGTCGAGAGGCCCAACGGTCTAGAAAACATTCACAAAATGACATTACAGTAGTCCCGATATTATACACCTGCTGATAGGATAGCCTCCTTCGGAGTTACTCTAAGGTTCGGATCCCAGCAAATGTCTACCGCCAGCTCCTTTAATGAAGTGACAATCTAGCTATAAAAAATACATGTCCGCTGTGGATATGTTGCGTCTACCCGGAAGTTGAAGCAACAGGGGACCTCCCTGGGTCAGAATCATCGTGCCGGTCAGAGACCTAATGTCACCGAGACAAGCTCGCTTATTTACTTAAGGATTATGAGACCCAATTGGAGAAGGAGGCTAACAGGGTTGCTCAGAAATTCTTATGCATCACCTAACCCTTTCTGAATTAGTATAGCACTGTTGTTACAAGAGTGGGGGCCTACAAAGGCCACGTTAACTATTAGAGTGTAAAAAAAAAAAAAAAAAAAAAAAAAACACTGAACGATTCAAGGTTACAAAGGAGAAGCAGTATGGCTCGTGGGGAGATATTATGGATAGAAGATGTGGAACGCATATAAATCTTCATGTTTTTAAAGTTTTAAAGCCCCAGTATCTAATCATTTTAATGTGGATGGAATCCATCGTCGGTTAAAATTAATTTGAAGGAAATGTAAACGTTATTGTGTTAAATATTAAAAAAATGAAGTAAACAATTTACTTAAATATACAAAGATATGGTGAAAAATAAAAAGAAAATAAATATAACAAGCGAACATTAAAAAGAAAAAAAAAGAAAAAAAAACAGTTACAATTTCCTGCATACTCTCAAGACAGGCGATGAAGACGTTTGTTCGTGCGTTCATTTTAAAAAAAAAGTGTAGACAGATTTCAATTCTTGCCACTATGGTTTTGTGATGGGAAAGACGACTTAAATCTATCAAGCTCATTTGATAGTGGAGGGAACTTATAAATGTCAAACGTGGCAGTATCTTTTTTTTTCTTTTTTTGGGAGAGTCGAAGGTTACAGAACCCGGTTTATCCTGTAATTTACCCACAGCAGGAGGAAAAGGAAGAGGATTCACACCTTTCCTAATTAACACGTAAATGAATATAATGGATTTGACAGGAATTCGAACTCGGCTCTCCAAATCCTCAAGCCGCCGTGCCTCCTTAAATTTATCAAGACTCTGGAATTAATCATTGTCGCATGTTTGTCAGTGAGCATAAATTTATGTAAATATTGTGAATGATAAACAATATATTGTGTATAATATTACAGAGAAGAAAAAATGCCATGACTTTGCTCTCACGGGAGCAGATAGTTTGCTCTGTTGGTTAAATTGCGTACAGTAAGAGGGAAGTATCTTAAATCTAATGTGTAATTACATTACTCTTCTCTAATGGATATTAATGCCCTACTGCAACCTAAATGGAATCAAAACGGTATTCCAACAAGCCGAGAGAATCTAATGAACAGCTGCTATTTCATGATGCCTGCAAATCCTACTCTGAGTATCCTTAAGAACCTTGAGTCGAAAGCAGAGTGCATTGAGTTTGGAAGCATTTGGATGGATGAAAGGCAGTGACAACTTAGGACATATACCTGTAACTCAAAATAAAATTACCCTAAATTATATTCTGATATTTTTATGTTGACATAAGAGAGTAGGGTAATTTTGTACACACAATCATTCCTAAAGCAAAAACTTTAAATTGCGACCTGAAATATCTTTTTTTTTTTTTCATGAGAACGCAAATATATACGCATAATAACTTATGATATTTGTATTACTGTTAGCAGCTTAGGGCCATATATTTTCCATCAAATATTTAATTTTTGAATGTAAACTACTGTGTTGATGGATAAATTTATAACGCTCATGCGCGAAATTAAATATATAAAATCGGGATAGGTTATAGATCACAGCCTGTATTTTCTTTAATATTCACATAATTAAGCGTCGATTATTAAAAAAAGATATCAAATAATGTTCCATAAACATTTTAGTCAGAAATACAACGATAAAAGTACCATTACATGTTTATAGGCTATATATATATATATATATATATATATATATATATATATATATATATATATATATATATATATATATAGCCTATAAACATGTAATGGTAATTTTATATAGCCTATAAACATGTAATGGTACTTATATATATATATATATATATATATATATATATATATATATATATATATATATGTGTGTGTGTGTGTGTGTGTGTGTGTGTGTGTGTGTGTGTGTGAAAACAAAGTGGGTGATTTTAGCGTAAAAATATTTTGCCTGAAAATATAAGAGAAGTTTCGTTTCCTGGCGGTGGCATTTTATTTTAGTTCGATTTTTCAATTTTCGCTGGTTATTAATTTCTCTATTTAATCAAATGTAAAAAGAGACAGTGATAGCAACTTAAACACTGTAAACACAAATATTTAATAATACGTATATATATATATATATATATATATATATATATATATATATATATATATATATATATATATTCCATTTAATCTTTATTTAAAAAACAAAAACAAACTATTATGTAAATTTTTGTAACTTTGTATAATATTTATGCATTAGACCCTACTCTTTATGCGGTAAAAAATTAATTGCTAATCATCACTTTTTAAGTCATACACATATTTATGTCTTTGTTGTTTCCGTTCCTTATGATATGGCCGCTACTGTATATGTAAAGAGATAGAGATATCAATCTAACTCAGTTGTATCCTATTGTGTCAACATTAGTACACAAATATATATATGTCTGTGTATGTGTCTCTGTAGATTAACTATGAATTTTGATTCGCACATTAAATAGTACGGCTATATATGTATACGTCTGTTTGTGTGTGATGGTGAAAAAGAAAGAGAAATGCTGCTTCTACAACTACATCTACTACTACTAATGACAATAATACAAATATTAACTAAAGTACCGAAAGGTCATCTCACGTAATATAATGTGATTGCTGCTAATTGCTGTCATTAAAACTCTTGGTGTACGATAATGCTGCTCGTAATAATAACAGGATGCTAGAAGAATGTACTAAAAGTTAAATTATAATCATGTGAGTCAATGTCGTTTCATGCACAGTTTGAGATTGACATCAAAGCCATTATGACAAAGGAATCATGGGTTTGTTGACGTAAGTTTACTTGAATGCCTTCGTGTAGTCGATAGAGACTTAAGGACTGAATACTATTTCTGTCCAGAAGGACATCTGCCACCACGCCGATTCAGACAATGCAGACTCTGTGGTAAGTCCAATGAAAACTTCACTATCATCAGCGCTTGGGGAATGATTTTACACGAAGACACAATTACGGTCTTCATAAGTAGACTCTCATGTACATTGGTGATGATGTAGTAATTATATGTCTTAAGTCGATAAATGGAAGTAAAAACAGGAAATGACACCGCCACAGAAAGTGATCGAGAACGAAAAATATCATATAGAATATAGATATCCAACAATGAATCTTTGTTGAATCCACCATACATTGACAAAATATACTTCTTTATTGACATTGAAGTTAATGATGACTATAAGTTCGAATCAATTGACAAGGTTAAGAAATCCACCGTCATTCTGAGAAATGTTGTCAAAATGGGGTATGTTAAGGCTACTTGTTGTCCTAGTTCACATCGAGGCGTCAGGGTGTATACACGAAGAAATTCAGAATAAACCGTGTATCTCAAGGCTTTGCTTATGTTTCGTAAAATATACAATCTTCTTGATATCATAGGATTTAATAGAAAACACTCCTAATGGAAGATATCCATTCGAAAAAAGAAACCGATAAAAATATATAAAGTTATAATAATGAGAATAAAGTGTAGTTTTATTATCAATGCATTTTTAATTTTACACATAAAAGTTAAGTAACATTAAACATTGAACGAAATTATGAGTACTAAATATATACACGCAGACATAAGCATCATCATAAGATCACCAATATCTATTGTTAACTCAAAAGCAGCCAAGCCTGATACTGTTGTAACATATTTAAAAAAAAAAGTATTCTTTTATTCAGGTAATACCTGGGATTGTAAGCTTGCATGTGCAGGTGGTGTAATTGATGATGTCTGGGTATTGGCAATCGGATAGCAGAGGTCCATTTTGATTCCCTTTTGTTATATTTATTTACGCGCAAATAGCATTGAAAAGGGTAGGAATCTAACTATTTTCCTTCAAAAAATGGGTTAATTAGTACGACGTGTATCAGTAAATCATTTTTAGCTCAGAAACATTCTTACAAACTATTTTTTGACTTTAAATAACCTACAGACAGTTGAAAAGCCATAAAAATAATCAATCAATGAATCTATGATCGCTCCATTCCAAGTGTGATAACGTCAGAAAAGCTAGAGTAGTTGTCATTTGGTTAAACATACTTAGACACAGCGGAACAAATTGTGGACGATCGTAATTTATTTTGCATCATTAAGTCAATATATCTTAAAATCCCAATTGCGCATTGCACAATAGAAATAAACAATGTTCATTTTTGAAGTGCTGATATATTCCTAATATTTTTCTTTCCTTCTTTTTCAAATTTAGCCATTTTTTAAAAGCAAAATATTTAACCCGCCAGGCCATCTTTCTCTTCGTCATAACTGTCATGTCTGGTCTTGGATAAATTGATCGTTCTGGAATTTAAATTCTTGTTCGTTACTGAGAGATCCGAGTCTGTTTTAACAGTATTTTTTCTACTCTAACAGTTTTCTTTCTTTTTGTCTTTAACTTCCTACCTGGAGAAATCTCATCCGTTCTCTTGCTTCTTTGTTAAATAACCTCTTCAAACATTTGAATGCAACCTCAATCACTATCCTCTGACTTCTTGAAACATATTCCTTTTTTGTCGTTCTCAATCCTCCCCATTTACAGTCTTCTCATTCTCCTTCAACTTCATTCCATGTAGACCCTGTATTCCAGTGGCATTGACGACTTGCTTGTAGTAAAACGATTATAAAATTTTCAAACAATCGATTGTTTACTTAGAATCGAATTTACTCGTCTTTGTTGTATATAATCATTAACATATATTTCATGTCATTTTACAAAAAATGTTATATCACTAATATTTTTACAAGAATTAGCAACTGTAAAAGTTTCAAGAGCCACTCTAGCTAGAACGTTGCATCGGCAAGGTTTATGAGGATATATGACATGCACTTGACAGCAGATTTGACATTATTTCTGCTTCAATCAATGATTAGTTTGGCAATGATTTGTTATACAACTTGAGTTAATATTATTAAGAGCAACAAATGAGATCTTATCTGGATGTCTAGCCTCCTCATGATCAGAATTTTGAGTTTCCGGCCTGTGATAAAAATATTTCTGTGATTCTCCCGTGTGAGACGATAGAAGTCGGGAAGTGGGTGGCCTTTCTCTTCTCAAGATGAGTTAGTGGTAATTACCCTGGCAAAGACTTTTGCCTTATCTGACGAGGTCGTGAGGACCTCAGGTATATTTATGATACAAGACACTGACGCTTTGCCTCTATTAAGTTGGAGATCTTACGGAACTCCAGGGATCTATGGTGTTTGCTTTCAGCCTTCACCTAGACTGCTTGACTTCCATTTCGGTCTTTTATTTGGTGTATATTTTACGTTATATTGCTGAATTGTTATGCATCTTCACGATAGTCTTATATTATATTGATTGGTAATATTACGAATTATGCTACTAAAACCAGTTATTTTAACTTAAAGTTTGACTATCTTAGTCTAGGATAACTTCTATTGTGGTCAAATTCACGTCTTTCGTTATCGCTGAAAAGATTATATATTTTACAACTATTGCATTGTCTTAAGATATTCGATGACCCACGTGTGTTTAAAATGAAACAATTTTCCCTATTTCGTTAAATTAGTCAATTCTTATTATTATCAAATTGGAGACATTTTTGTTCATTTGTTAGGCGGTCTACTCTTCTCCAAAATTTTACTTCATTCCGTAGGAGTTATCTATTATTAGTACAATAATAGATTTCCTCTTTTCATTAAAGACTTTTCAAATCAATGGAGAGCGCACGATCTGTCTTTCGTGTCACGTCATTTTTAATTACATAAATGCATTTGGATTTCAATTGTCAATTTCGTCTTCCATTACGTGATAAATTTTTCATTAAAAATATTTCGAACTTGCCATTGTATTGTACTGTAAATTTGTGAACCAAACTTTCATGCATTACATACAGTGTGCGATGGATAAATAATGAAATTAACACTCACATCTCATTTTATTTTTTTTTACCAGAGTAACATAAAAAATATCTCGAAATAATAATGAGTAAATTTATCACATAAAATCGCCATTAGCTTCATCCATGGACTTCTGATGACATCGAGATCTTCTGCAACTCTTCTGGACGGTATCCTTGTTTAAGTAGGTGAATACTGCCAAAACCCATGTCTTCAGTCCATCCATATCGTTACAAGGATTTTTTCTTGACTATCGCGCACCTGCGCCAAACATAAAATAATCAATCTGTTGCAGTCTGAGTAGTTAGGTGGCCAGGGACAAGGGTTGATGTGGTTAGTAAAAATGACTGATATTCATGACTGGGTACCTCTATTTGGGTGGCATGGTTCAGATTACTGCTGCTAGTTACCCACTTGATGCAGGGGAGCACAACTCCTGAAGACCCTTACTGAAATCTTTTGTGTTGAGTCTGATGCTCTGTGGGAAAATAAATGGATGCATAACATCGCCATTACTAGTGATCACTACAAACACCAACGTAATCACCATCAGACTCATTCAATTCTTTCCTAATCCTCTGAACCGTCCTCATATGGACACCCAAACACTCTGAAATATTCCTATTGGAAAGTCCTGCGTGAATGCCAAGCAGAACCTCATCCTTTTTCCAAATTTCTGGCGAAGGGAATCGCGTCATGAAACACTTTTTCTCACATAATTTATCCTGCTCTATTACGCACTCGAGAAAATCAAAAACAAATAAAATGG
Organism: Acanthosepion pharaonis; assembly: GCA_903632075.3. NCBI lineage: Eukaryota > Metazoa > Mollusca > Cephalopoda > Sepiida > Sepiidae > Acanthosepion > Acanthosepion pharaonis. The sequence continues at coordinate 686,324 of CAHIKZ030000023.1, forward strand.
CGACAATTTACCCATCGCATCATTTTTGTTCTTGGCATATGGATTTTTTCAGTTGTTTGCTTTCTTAAATCAATATATTTGTATAAAATTCTTTCTCTGAATATTATTCCAAGTTGGACTTCTTATATTTTTTAACTTTTGAAATTCGCCATTAATCTTTTACCGCGTATTTTTTAAGAGTTCACCAATTTCCTTCTACCAGAATTCATGTCGCATCATCAGAATTTGGTTTATATTGTCTAAAATTATTAGTCTTCTTTGGCCAATTTTCATTGGATTATTTCTTCTAGGGTAGCGAAATACAAGTTTTGGTGTTCTGTATATTGTAATAAATCTGTTACGTAGTCTGTCTCGGTTGATTACCTTTTCTTTTAAAATGGAAGCAAAGATTTGTTTCTTAGAAATCTGCCGTTCTGATATGACTTCCAATATTGTAGTTTCTGTTATTAATGTTTCAAATATTTCTGTTGTGGCACATGAATAATACAGTACCAATCTTGCACATGCGCAGATTAGATTATTCAACCCTAGTATCAAATTATTTCAACGTTTATTCAACTTATTCATTTCGGATTTCAATTTCTTCAATCATTTTCTCAGAAGAATTTTTTTTCTTTCCACTTCGACGCCTGTTACATTTCTTTTTTCCCGATCAACGTTATTTTTTCTTTTTTTTTGTATTTTTTTTTTACATTCTCGCTAGATTTATTCATTTTAAATTCAATGTCGATAATTTCATTACGGTTTTCGTATTTTTTATGTTGTCTCTATTATTTAATAATTTTTTAAGATATTACATTCACATTTTATACATTATCTCCTGTATATCGATGCCTGTTTATGGATCGAAAGATATCTCCCGAACGAGATCGGAAAACATGTGAATGTAAGGATTTCTTTCCTATCGTAAATGCTGAAATTACTTCAATAAATTAATGTTTGGAATAAATGTCTTACTACTTAGGTGATAAATGTTTCATAGTGCTATATAAATTATCTTCCATATTTGATATTGACAGATTTGAATATTTCGAAAAAACTATATTTTTCCAGATACTGAACAATGTACGTGTCAAACATATAAAGAGAATTGCGAATAAGCAGTATTATATGAAAGCATGTGATTCATACACACATATATATTCTATGTATTTCTAGCCAAAAAAGTTTATGTTACAATATTTGATCTCATCTCTTCATAATCGGCAATTGATATATATATATATATATATATATATATATATATATATATATATATATATATATATATATATATAAAAAGAGAACAGTCGTAAAGAAGTCTCTATGCAGAATTTTAATTTTCTAAAAATAATGTGAAATATTGAGTGTATACCAAATTCTATTTCTCATAATTATATATATATATATATATATATATATATATATATATATATATATATATATATATATATATATATTACTTACACAATGGTGGAGTTTTAAAAACACTGTTAGACTTAATTTTTTTATTGTGCAGACTTTAAACAGGGCCATTGCAGTTCACCAAATCCAAGCGGCTAAAATCTGTTTAATGCTTGAACGCGCACTTTTGTTTTGTGTGTATTAGCTTGATTATTTCCATATGCTGGAAATTATTGCATTATTATTAGCAATGTCTATCGTATTATCCTAACATTTATTTGGTAGGTGGCAAAGCTTGTTTCAAATTATTCTATACACTACTGAGTGGGAATAATCAGGGCTCTATATTAGTATCCAAAATTATTGTGTCCTGTTTAATATTAACCGGGCTCTATCTCTGATGCACAACACTTTCCCCCATATCTATAACATACCTTAGAACTTTAATTTTAATATATATATATATATATATATATATATATATATATATATATATATATATATATATACGATATTCGAATCTCCTTAAATTTGCGTTTGCTCTAACTGAAAATTTGGCTTTTCGATTAAAACAATAAATGTAAAAAATATATATTTTCCGCTGTTCTTTCTTCAGATAATTTTAAAAATTTTAAAATATTTTAAACTTAATGCTGGTTTAAATTTAAAATTTTATATTTGTATTGTTTACTTTTTAACATAATTTTTTTTTTTAAATTAATCAGTTAGAATGACATTTAATTTACTCTAACATTAAATTAAAGCATTAACAAAGTTTATCTAACTTTAGTTGTCAAGTTTTTGGAATTATCATTTACTTGTATTTTAATTGCTCATTGAAGCTTATGCAACAATGTTTACCCTAATGATGTGGGTTGTTTGGTTTTGAATTTTTTAAAACTCTTCATATTGAAATCAACCCCATGCACGGCAGGAGTGCCACTAACATGCGTGGGGTTACAGAGAGTGGGCGCAAGAGTAAAGAGGCGTGATCGAGGAATGGATGAAGACTAGTACAGAGAATAGATCAACTAATCTGGAAATGTCGCTTGACATCGCATTTGAATAGTTGGAGATTATAGCTATCAGGGAAGCAAGTAAGCAGAAGGGGGTTCCACATAAAGCTATTGGAATTAAAGAGACGGCTACATTTAACCGTTTCGACAGTGAAAGTTTGGGATTGAAATGACAACCTAGCAGCACGTTTAAATTCATGTAGTTTGGGAAGTAGAGAAAGTAGCTCGTTGGAGAAGTTACCGTTCAAGTATTTGTAGAAAAGACAGAGGGAAGCGACGACACGTCTATGGAAGAGCGACTGTAACAGCACCGCTCAATAATGGATAGCGTCTTCGTTTGAGGAATCGAGTTTGAATTCCTGTCGCATCAATTATATTTGCTTACGTGCTAATACCCTTGGGAAGACATGAATCCTCTTCTTCTCCCCGCGGCTATAGATACATCGCAGGACAGACAGGGTTCTGTATCCTCGGATGGAAACTGGTCTAACGCAGAATGAAATGGCAACCTACTGCGTGAAAGAAAACTGCCTCCTCGAAAGATGCATGATAGCCTGACTGTATTCGTACAAACAAACAAAAATACATTGAGTCGTTAACTGCCATGCTAATAAAGGGAAGAAATGGCTCTCTCGAAAGGACAGCAGAATTTAAGATTTTAATTCCACAAGGCGTAGAAAAATTTTCTTTTGATAACTTGGATCCTTATGCCTAAACTGTCTGCTGCCATATCTACCGATTCACCTCATGCTGCTTGCCATGCCACTTGCCAAGCTGCTGCTGGTTGTCAAGCATGACTGCACTAACTGATAATTTTCTCTATTGATGCAGCTGTTTCGGATAAAGAATTACTGTCATTTGGCCTTTTTTTCATTATTACAGACTCCTATATCAAATTTATTTCAATTATATCCTACTAAATATACCCTCATATCTTAGCGCATGCGCTGATTTTTTTCAAATAACTCTCCAATGTTCTTTCTTGTCCAGTAGTTTCACTTCATTTAACATCGTTGATGACTTCACTTTTCCTCCATATAGGATCAGCAAAGCCTGATTTCATTGTCTTGCTCCAACAATGTTTTTCGATGATCCGCCAGCCTTACCTTAAGGAGGAGGTTGTGGAGAGCCATAATCATGATAGGGCATAAAATAATATTATGCATATTGTGTAAGACTATGAATTAAATAATATTATTTCAATAAAATTGTAATGAATATAATAGCTTAGAATCGCTTCGATTTTGCATAATACTATATTTAACGTAGGAGTAAAGATACTAAATTACTCTCCTTGACACTCTGTTAAAATTAAAATCACCTGTAGTTAATTCGAATTAGATAATGTGTTGTTCCGCCTACTTTCGATAAATATTTTATTGTCATGAAATGAATTGCCAAAAGTTGTCAATACTCTTCCAAATTAAACTAAATTATTGCATTAAAGCTAGCTTAAAAAAACAAAAGAAAAAAGAAAAAAAAATACGGACTCAAGTTTACCTCTTCGATTACATTGTTAGAATAGAAATATATTTTCGAATTTTTAAATGATTCTTCATATTATGAACAGCAGACAAAAATAATAATGAGAAACCATCGATTTTTAGTTCGGGGTATTTGAGACAATATATTAAACAGAGAGTTAGGCATGATTTTGCGATAATAGAATACGGAAAACTAATAGAGATTCTGAAAAATATTTCAAATATTTTAATTAAAAATGTAGGCTTCTTCCTGCAAAGAGAACAATGTGTGAGCTGACATTTTCTTTAAATTGGGATCGAAGCGCCACCTGCAGGCACCTGAATAAAGAACAAAACAAAAGTAAAGGAAACCAAATAGAAGTCATTACGGAATGATTGTCGATATTTGCAATCCCCTGATAAGTATCTTTATTCTGAAATGGTTATTCTTTTCGATCGTAATTTCTTTTTATTTTTTAATATTTTTTTTTTTTTGGTAATATTGCAGAAACAGCGCAGATTTTTTCACCTGATAAACACAAGACAAAAATTCATTAGTGCGGAAAGGAAAAGCCTCCAGCCGTTGTCAAAGATCGCATTTACGACTCAATCGAGCACACGAGCTCGCGCCTGTGTGCGTTCGCACGCTTGTGTGCATCCGCGCGCCTGTGTGCGTCCGCGCGCCTGTGTGTGCTTATATATATATATATATATATATATATATATATATATATATATATATATGTGTGTGTGTGTGTGTGTGTGTGTGTGTGTGTGTGTGTGCGTGTGTGCATGTGTCTCTGTATATGGCTCGTGTGTATGCGTGTACACACACAAATATTTAGGGCATTCTACAAGATCAACACCAATTTCATCATGAATTTACCTTTTATGTTAGGACACTTTTTAACAGCAACCATTTATATATAGAGACAATAATTTTCTTTCGACTAAGACGTGTGCGTTTTTTTTTTTTTTTTGTGTGTGTGTGTGTGTGTGTGTGTGTGTGTGTGTGTGTGTGTGTGTGTGTGTGTGTGTGTGAAAAGCACCCGCATCCTTGAACGAGAAACTCTTCGGATGACGTCGATGATTGTGCTAGTACGATGTCACAAAACCCCCAATAAGCGTACTGGGGTTGTTCAAAAACCAAGAGCTAAATGTTTCATGACATTCTGACATAGCAAGTATTTGAATTGTGACTTCAATCCCAACATGAATGTCCCAAGTATGATAGTCTACTATTTTATCAGCAACAATTTATATACAGAGAAAATCATTTTCTTTAGATGTAAACCAGCTTAAGAAATGGTTAAATGTAGCTAATTTAATTTTTCGCAAGAAGTTTTCAGATCAACATTATTGTAAACAATATACTTTTCATCCCCAAAGATCGTTCTTTCTAAAGAAAAAAAAATTCATTTCTGCGTCAACGGTGAATGGCTGCTGGAAATTAGACCTCATTACATTTTTCCTTTGATCCTACTTTGCTAAAACATGTCCGCGCTTCCTTTCGCCAATAATCTTAATTGTTTGTAACGCTTATAGCAAAAATTTCGAGCACCTCTGTCGTGTCGTGTAAAATGAATTATCGTTTTGATTTGGTCATCATCAACGTCTGCGTCAGTGAAACACTTGCGTTAATACACCCTCAGCTTTACATAAATGACAATTATATTTCAGTCTCATATACACTTTTCCAAACTTCCAAAGCAAAATTTCTACTTCCGAATTTAACGAAACAGTTATGCACAAGATTTGCACTTATGACACCATCTCCATTAATGCCACATATAATTTTGTTTCGTTGTACATCCATTAATGTTTGCCTTGTAGATCCGAAAAGGCATCTCATATCCCTCCCGTTTTGTTTTGAACATAAAATCCTTTGAAGTTATATACAAACATATAACATACAACGACGCTTTACATTACATTCCTTTAAAATATGAATGCATACCATGTTTTTTTTGTGTGTGTGTGTAATGAAACCTCGTTCAAATAGCACACAGATAAATGCTGCGGACTTTTTGTATCTCAATATAAGAGAGCAATTGTTTTAAGGTAATTAAAACTCAAAATACGTAAGTCTAGGTTTCATTTAACTTTTGATGGAATGTATAATATGCCAAGTGAACACAACGATCTCATATGGCACACTTCCGTATGAAGTTCGCTAACAGATCTCCCTGAGCACGCAACCTCTTATTTGCTTATCTGTTGGCGCGGAACAGAACTAATCCGGAAACGTTTTGATACCACTTCGTATTAACACAGCTATGTATTTTAAGCATATTTGTTTTACCTGTTTGGCAGTTACGTAAAGGCGTTTTTCCTAAAAGCCAGAAATAACGTTTTTCATAGCTGGAGGCATGCTTACGTGGGACATGTCGATGCTTAATCAAATACTCTGCATGAGTTAATTAACTAACTCACATAGCTTAAATGCCATTAACAAAAGCCACATTTAACTGCCCGGCAGCATATTTATGAGAATATAGTAAATATATAGCAGAATATTATCGTTAATATAGATCTATTTAAATCACTTGCAAATCTGCTTCTATTATTTAGCGAGGAAACTTTATGCCATATCTTTCTTTGATGACCTTACATTTAGCAATGTTCTTGTTCACGTTCATCTGATCTTATTGACTGAAACGCTGATCACACGTCTATGTTAATGAATACGGAAGTGACACAAATCTAATGAGTCTGCAATATATTTAGACATTATTAGTTCAAGCGAGATCGTATAAATACGAATTCATAATGAAAATTTTTAATTAAATATACAACTAAGCTTTGAGACAATGAACAGTCATAGATACACATGATACGATCGATGATAGATCAAGACCTCCGGCTAATTTCAGATATGTTGTGGGTGTTGATATCTGTATAGGAAGCCAAACGAAATAATTAATTATCAGGTAGAAATAGTCGCCATATTTTATACAGGTGTAAAACAGCTACACGGTAATATTATTTTCCTTCTGATATATTTCATCCGAAAATAAGATATTAATTGTTGTGTTGTTATTCAAGATTAATTTATTATATAAGAACATTTCATGTGTTATGATTACATATACGAGGTCTGTCGGAAAAGTAACGGGACAGTGTGTGCTGTGTGTGGTCTGGACAAAAGACGTGTAAGCGATGTTATCATCTAACATATCTTGGCGATATATGTGCAATCTTAGGTTTCTGAAAGCACGGCATTACTTTCACATGTTCTTGTGACAGGAAATATCCTGGGTGCATCACATCGACGATGCTCCTTCTCACAGTGCTCTGAGAATGCGGGAGGTATTGCCCGAAAAATAACACCAGCTTAGAGGAGCAACCTCATAATTTACCTGATCTTGCGCTGAGTGACTTCTTCTCTTTGCCAAGCTGAAATAGATCATCAGATGGACCCCTTTTGAAGGCGTGGAGGCAATCAAGAGGGTTGCAACGATGAAGATGAAGGCCATCCAAGTAATCCTTCCAGCAGTTCATAGAAGCCTAGGAGAGAGAAAGATAGAAAAGTATATTAGACTCGAGGTGGATTACTTTGAAGGGCAAAACCACATAGTTTGTTATTTGGAATTGAAATAAATTATTTGTGACTCATGTCTTGTTCCTTTTCAAACAGACCTCTTATGAATTGACAGTTAAATGGTAACATAATTTCCTTAGATTCGAGTAACGATAGAAAGTAAGATATCACACATTATGAAATGGACAATGTCGGATAAGTATTTTAATACATTTTTTGTTTATACGTTCTTTTTATCGATAAAATATTTTAGTAAATGCTCTGTTTATAATACACAGTATTAATAATATTTACCGCCCTGAATGTCCGAGAAATTTTCATAGAAAACATGCGTCCTCCGACAGGAATCGAACCTGAAATGCAAGGTCGATTTTACTGTTTTTAAATAGTAAAATCGACCATCCTAAGCGAAACACTCCTCTATGACCCAATCCTTAAAAAGCACGCCAGGCTATATGACGGTTCTGTATAAGATACAGGTTTGATTTCTGTTGGAAGACGCATATTATCTATGAAAATTAACTCGGATATTCAAGCCGGTAAATGTTGTTAATACTGTTTATTATAAACAGAACATTTACTTAAATATTTGTATCTAAAAAAAGAACGTATAAACGTAAAAAATGTTTTCATGCAAGATATCTTAACAAATTAAAGTAAAATTTGCTCATTATAATTATTATTCGTTTCCTTATCAGGATATATTCTGTATTCATTGACTGATAAGTCATTGTTACTATATTGGGTGAAATTTATAAAATATATTTATCCTAAAAGAATCTTTGAGGAAAATAATTTTCCGAAATCACGTAGCTGTTGTCGCTCTTTCCCATATCAATGGATGTATTCTTCCTGACCTTTTATTGGAAGAAGTATTGAATGCCAACCTCATGATTATAGCATTATTTCCACTTGTATTTATATCTGACAAGTTTTTTAGTTGTTGCTGCCTTCGAAATTCCACAAATTATGTGGTTTTCTCATCTCGTATACTTTGTGATTATGTAGCGCCAATATTCAATGAAGGAAAATGTTCGTCAGGCTCCATAGGCTTCACTCGATCAACGCCGTTTTTTACTATTTATATTAACAAAAATATATTCTTTACCAGGAATAATGTTACACAATTCATGGTTGAATTTTCTTCCGTACACTGTAATTTAAAAAAGCCAAAACCCTCAAAATATATATCCCTATATACCAGCGAACATGTTTTCTTTATGTAAATACGGCAAAATATTAAATTAATATACACGCATATAAATATATGTATAATTGTTTTCAATAAATATATACATTATTTTGATTTTTGTGAGTTATATCCCTTAGATGCTGAGCGATTATGTCTTCTAACAAATTAATTTTTGTCTCTAAGTTGCATTTTAACATTGACAATCCCTCGGTATCCATCTAGTTATCCTTACACTCGATAACTCGATGTCTCATTTTGCACGTCTTAATAATGTGCACAGGCTGTTAACTTAATATGCGTCCCATAATTTATGTTCTGTATGCAAATATCAGCTTGATTGTAGTTTCTATTTTCAGCTGAATCAACTATTTTTTTCAAAAACTCTATGGTAATCGCGCTCGTGCCTCTAGTCAACGGCTAATTATTGCCCATTTCCCGCAACCGTCAATCGAACTGGCGCCATCATTACTATCGACGTTCCTATTTACTGCAATGGGACAGTTACTGTCACGCGTAACTGTTACCCGGGACTTTTTCTGTTGAGCTCTGCCAGAAAAATGAGACACACCTCAGTGATGAAAAGAACGTCATCGTTCTGTGATCGAACTATTTCTCTTTCACTTGGAATATTTTCATTATACGTGAGTAAATATCCCAGTATTCAGTTCCATGTAAACGATGTACATAGCAATTCAGCACATTCATTTTTGTTTATCACGATATGTTATTTTTAATTTCATTTTTGGAAATATCATTCTCAAATCATATAGAGTTTGGGATTTCTGTTTCACAGTTTTGTGCCTTCATTCATTAAGCAGATACTAAAAGATCTCCACCTGCGTTGTATCGACGTCTGTAGTATGTTGGTCACATTTTGTACAGACTCTTTTGCTAACAAACAAAAATTACAATGCATCGATCTTCATTTCTGCTAAGAAATAAAAAAAAATATCTTTTCTAGCGTTGTTATGGTTGCCTTCCACAAATCTGTCGATAACAATCATATTCTCATCAGAGTCCATCTTGTACATTTACAAAACTACCATTCGAGGGTGCATTTTTAATACGGCTTCCATATCTGGTGTGTTTCTTCTGTTATTCATAATTAAAATCAAAAGAGATATTTGTAATGTAATATATCTTGACCAGGCATCCCGTTTTCAATCACTTTCTCACCGAAGCGACGTTTCATTCACCTGTCTATTCTACCAATATTTTCATGGCAACTGATCTGACAAACTTTTCCATTGGTGAAACGACAACATGAATTTAAACGTGCTACTGGACTGACATCGAGGTCTCACCACTTTACTGTTGAAATAGCTAAAAGCAAATGCCACTTCATTTCCAAAAATTTATCTTCATGTACTTCCTATCTGTGGAACTCCTTTTCGTTTGCTTGCTACTCTGATAGCTACACTATGCAAAAACTAAATGCAACATTATTTGCCAACTGCTATCTACTTGGACCAAATCCATCCTATGTTTATTCATCAGTCCTCCCTATCACAATCTTTTCTCTCACTTTCACACCCTGTAACCCAGTGCGTACCAGCGACACTGGCGCCTGGATTGGGGTGAAATGAGTTTTTTTAAAATCCTTCCTATAGTTATCCTTCCTAAAAGTTCTATAGTTTAAAAAAAAATCATATAGTTATCCCTTTTCTATTACCGCATATTCCCTGAACTATATATCTAAAAGTCTTGTATATTGACTATCATGGACATTATAATTTTCGCATCTCTCAGTGAACGGGTGTCAAGAAGTGGTCCCACATATTTTGCAAGTCTCAGTAAATTGTCAATTCCCTGCGAGATGCTTTTTTCCCCCAAAGGACTGCTAACCCACGTCTATAACGCCCTGAGTTTGCGGAGTGATTTAATGTGTGCAGTAACACAAACACCGTTGTTGCCAGGAAATAAACTAAATAAAGTCTATCACTTTATTGTTTTTGTCCATAAAATAAGCGACGATTAACATTTTTAAGTTATTTTTATTTCTCCCTTGTAGGCCTATATTTGACCTGAGCATAGATCACTCCACGAAATATGTTCTCTTTGTTAGACGATGGTCTTTACCTTGGGTATATGACCTGTCCAACTAAGGCGTTTACGGTTTCGACAATGATTTAATGGTAAATACCTTGGCACTGTTTACAAATTCAGTGTTTGTGATGAAGTCGCTTCGGTGTATGTCGAAATAAGTGCGGAGACGTTCCTTATAGAGGCGTGTACGAGGAGGAGTGACATATGGGGAGCAATGCCTGGCAGTGTACCCAGAGTACTAAACAACTTTATTTTGGTGTGTGTGTTGCTTTTTTTTTTCTTTTTTTTTTTTTGCTGAAACCTGTAAAACTTTCAAAGACGTGACATGATTCTGCCAGCCGGCAAACAAGATCATTTTCTAGTTTGGGGTTAAAGTATAAAGTCTATCTCAGATAGAATACTATATTAGCTCGAACTACAGTAAGATAGTTTGTAACACAGCGGGACACACATTGTCAGATTTGCACTATTCTTCTGACTGATATTTAGATGAAATAATTAATATAATTATAATGAATATTATTTTAATAATCATATATATATATATATATATATATATATATACACACACATGTGTATATGTATGTATGTAAGTATGTATATATATATATATATATATGTATATATATATAAATATATATAACACCTATATATATATATATATATATATATATATTTAAAGTGAACATTGAACTGAACACTTAGGGGCGACAGTCTATTTCATGCTAGACGCAATCGTCATGTCACCAATGACTGCGTCTAGCATGAAATAGACTGTCGCCTCTAAGTGTTCTCTTCAATGTTCACTTTTATATTTACACACGCTCTATCTCAGATATTGAGCACTTTATCCCATAAATATAGCACAACTTAAGACGATATTTCTTCATATATATACACACACACACACACACACACACACACACACATATATATATATATATATATGATAGCATAATAGTTCAAATCGTCTAATGGCAACATTGTGCAAGTTTTACATTAAAATTTGAACCATTAAACTAATTCCCATACAACATTCAGTGCACACAATTCTCTGTTAGCACAAACAAAACGTTAGAATTCACATATTACGCTTACTGGTTTTAGCTCATCTCAGGCCAAATATTCCAACAAAATGTTTGATTATATATCATATCACATCACAAAAGATGCAAAGTTCACACCGGTACTTAAGTTTCATGCCCTTTCTATCACCAGGTGACCTCAAATTTATGTTTGCTTGACGAACGCGAGCGTGAAAATTAAGGAGTGGATGGAGATATATCTCTTCATATGTCCACGAATTGAGTAATGTTTGTTACTGCTTAGGTAGGTGTCTGCCATTTGGTCTATTCTTCCGTTTTTTTAGTTTGTTTATTTTCTTTAGATTTTCTTTATTTTTGATATTAGCAATATTTTTCGAGATTATTTTCTTCACCTGGTAGGCATTCCGTTTTGATTTTTTTCACGCACACACACGCTCATGAGCGGATACATACATGCACACACACACACGTACACAAACACATACACAGACACACGCAGTAACACGAACGCGCGCGCACACCAAAACACACACACCAATATTAGCGAACTATATTTTGATAATATGATTTTTCGAAGCGTTTTGGTGCAACCAACTTGTTTTTTTTCTCAGTGTATTGCAGTAATATTCGCAATTAACATTTGCATTGATGAAATGCGCCTTACCGTTTCCACTGAAATCCATATAATCCAAAGACACGATGTTTATATTGCACTGATTTGCTGCTAATAACAATATTTTTTTGTACGGCTTGCTTTGATGACACAACTCACGTTGAATCATATCATGTGTAATGAGTCTAGTTATCGTTTGACATGACCAAATTACCTTGCCTCTTAATATTGGATAGAATTTTCTCAGTCTGGCAAATATCTAATTGGTTCATTCTCTTCATCCAAGGCTGTCGGTCTTATTCACTACGGGTTTTATTACAGTAATATGGCCTGAACACTGAAATCTGAAAATTTGTGACAAAAACTTTACCGTCACATTACTTTATCGTTCTTGTCCTTAAAAATGCATTTTTTTTTATTCTTTCACACTCATGGACCTCTTGTGAGTTATTAGCTTTATTGCCATTCTTGGGGTGAAATAACAAAAAAAGAATTAACTAATTAGTGCTTCATATCATAATTTAAAGGCACACTGCACTCACACACACAGGCATATATATATATATATATATATATATATATATATATATATATATATATATATATATATGAAAATTTCTCAGAGTTAACCTGTAGAAAAGACAATATTTATAAATATAAATGACAATAGGAAAACTGTAGTTATTGATGACGCGTTTCGTCCAATGTGGACTTTCTCAAACAAAAAACGAAATGAATTTAATTACGTGTGGTGAATATTGCCATTATAACACGTGACAGTAACTGATATTTATTTCAGTTAACAATATGAAAATAGAGTTCTCTACATTCCTCCAATTGCTAAGAACTTTCTGATTTTTGTTAATACTAGTTATGTTATTTAATTAAATTCATTTCGATTTTTGCTTTGTAAAAGTCCCATAGGACGAAACACGTCAGCAATAACTACGGTTTTTTACTATTGTCATTTTATATATATATATATATATATATATATATATATATATATATATATATATATATATATATAGTCTCGCTGACAAAACTCACCTGGCCGAGCGTCTCGAAAAGAACCTCCAATTGCTTTTGAACTGGAGCATGAATTGGCTGGTCAACTTCAACGCTTCTAAGACAAAACTGCTCTCTATTAATCACCACAGACAGCCTTCCCTTCCCTCCATTAGAATGTCTGACACTCAACTCTCTGCGGCTTCTCGGTCTCACGTTGACTGCTGACCTGAGATGGAATAAATACATCGAGTCAATTGCCTCGTCCACTGCAATGAAAGTTGGCTCCCTGAGCCATGCCAGGAAGTTTTGCTCCCCGGAGTCGATCCTCCAGGTCTACAAATCCACAATTCGCCCTTGCATGGAGTATTGCTGCCATATATAGTCTGGTGCCCTTTCTGTTTGCCTCGGTGTTATTGATAGGCTCCAGAGGCGGATATGCAATGTGGTTGGCCCTGCCCTGGCGTCTCGTCTACAGTCACTTTCTCACAGATGCGCCGTCGCCTCCCCCTGTCTGTTCTACAAATACTTTCATGGAAATTGCTCCGAGGAGCTGCATTCGCTGGTTCCCAGACGTCATGAGTTCCAGCGCCTCAAGAGGCTGGCATCCCGCTCTCACCCCTTCACTGTCGAAACTCCCAAATGTAGCCGTCTCTTCTACTCTAATAGCTTCATGTCTCGCACCTCTCGCCTGTAGAACTCCCTTCCCTTCTCCTGTTTCCCTGTGAGCTATTCAAGTGTAATGTCAATCGACATCTCCAGTTGCCTTGATCTATCCACTACCCTCATCCTTTCTTCTATCATTCCTCTCTGATCTTTCTCTAAATGTTCTGTAACCCCTTGCGTCCTTGTGGCTTCCTGCCTTGCTTGGGGTGAAATGCTTAATATACATATATATATATATATATATATATATATATATATATATATATATCTTGTAGCAGAGACGTGATCTGTGGCCAGCAATGCAATACATCTACCCATCTACCTGAATATAATATATATATATATATATATATATATATATATATATATATAAATGTCGAATTGTATCAAATGCCGTGTTCATTGTCCAGTATTTCACTAGAAACCGTAAGAAAAACTACGATTTTTAAGTTCGCCGAAAATTAACTTTGAGCAAAGTTGTAGCTGGAGCATACATTCATATCCGATAGATCCATACTATAACTCAGAGGCCTATACGTATGAGTAGCAAAAATGAATAAAAGACCATTCATGAAACAATATTTAAGAAGATTATTCTTCTCAAACATTATTTCCTAAATGGTATGGGAAATCAGTCGTGGCTCCATAATTTAAGGATAAATAATTTGACAATACCTTCCATTATCGGCCATATCATGTTGAATACACAAGTCCTTGTCCAATCATCCTACATAAGCAGGCTTGTATCTGGTTAGTATCTTGACAAAGGGCGGTTTGGGAATTTCAGATGCCTTTAGCTTAAATCATCTAAATGGAAGTCGGTAATCTAAGGAGGCAATCCATGTAAAAATAGAAAGAAAAAACTGATCTCAAATGTCTTCAGCCTTGCAGCGAAAAAGTTTAAATCGATGGTTCCCAATATATGTAGCGAATTTATCTCCGTGTATTAAGACTCCAGTTATAATAAATATCGTGAGGTTGGAGACTTTCATGACAGAATCTTGCACGAGTAAACTCTCCCTAATTAATAAATAATCCCTCTTTGGAACTTACTTGCTTATAAATCTTTCCAAACCTGGCGTCGATGTACGACACTCTCTTCTAAGTTGCCCGAAGTTCACTCAAAAATGTAAGTTGATAAAACTAATATGAAAATATAACACCAAAATCTTCCTAATCAGATGTATAATCTGAGGACGGTCTTCATGCAGTCAAAAGATCAGACCAGCATTTTTTTACCATCGCCGGTCCGTAGGAGCACACCAGCAAGCCTCGGACGGCGGACAAATTAATACAGCTACTCGTATTAGCATTGTGTTCTCAACAATTTCATATTAGTTCACATTATGCCGTGGATGGAGATAGGGAAAGGATAGCCTATAATGGGTGATCCAATAGCCTTCTTAAATGGGAAAGGACCATACTGAATTGAACTAAATAATGAATATATTAATGACAATCTATAAAAACTACAACCCAGGGAGACAAATGATTATATCTATATAAAATGGTAGCGGTGAAGTAAGAAAATGAAACTGTTGTTTTCTTGAAAATCGTTTCAGTTCTGTAACAACTTTGTTGTCCATTATTAAACAATCGGAGTAAGGAATGCTATCGGAAAGTTTATAGATGATAATGCTTGTTGAAATTTAAAGTTTTCTAATTAATTAGATTCATCAATAAAATTATTTGTTATAGCTCTTTCGAAAATTGATGAAAATTTTCCTTCAGTCAATTTTGTAGTGTGGAAATTGTTTGATATTATTATTGTTTTTATTGTTATTATTATTATTATTATTATTATTACTACTACTACTACTACTACTACTTCTACTACTGCTACTACTGCTACTATTACTACTACTACTACTAAGTATTTTTGTAATTCATATTTCCTGATTTGTATCCTGTAGAGAGGGGACCAAAATATGATCCTTAGGCCCTATATGAGAATTATCATTTAAATGATACCACTTTGCTTAGTATATGTGATGCTCCTATAGGGCGATCTTGGCAAGTCTTATGTTTATTTTACCTGGGACACTGATAGTAAAATTGAACATTCCCTTTCTCACGAGGCCCAGCTCTACGATCACTATTGGTACAGTCTCAGCCTTCATTTCGCGCATCATGTTAATCTCTTATTATTGTTGTTGTTGTCCCCATTATTATTATTATTATTATTATTATTATTATTATTATTATTATTATTATTATCATACACATTTTTGCTGCTTATTTTATTGTTCGAATAAATAGTTTTTATATTTGCTTAATATGTTATTTTGATGGTGTAGAATCAGTTTCTAGGATGTCATGAACGACTTTCTTCTTTGGTTATGAGAGACAAACTGACAAATGAATATTATTACGAAAATATCAAAATAAAAAAACATAACAACGTGTATAATTTCTTATTTACTCTGTTTATATACGGACTATTGTCCTCATCTTTGTTGTTTTATCAAAACAAATTCGTCAGATCAGTCCTCTGCACGTACTCAGCTTTAGATCGAACTAGGTAATCTAAAGGGAAATTTGAAATGAGCCCTTTATTTAATCTATGGGGGTAAGCTGTTCTCGTTCTACTGCTCATGTCTTCGTATATCATCTAGTTCTTGTTATTTAGCATTGTTCACCTTTTGCTCGCCTGTTTCCACTGTCTGTGAGTATACGCTTAATTTATATAATGTATATAAATAAAGAACGTAATGACATATAACGTGAAATACGGTCTATGTCAGATATTTTGACAGGTTATTTACAAAAGAAAACAGTATATCTTAATACATTTTATCACGCATGTTGCCACAGTCATACGCAAGCATACGCAAACCATGTTCAATTCAAATTAACCGCTATCAACTTTGATTTGGCTTCTAAAAAAATGTATTCATCAGTTGGTCGTTATTCATGCTGATTATGACGTAACCGATAGCACACTGCAGCGAGCAGTTTGTATGTTTGATATATGATTGTTGATCACTTTCTCAACAACTCCGCAGGCTCAGAGACATTAAATAAGGATATCTAGGATATCGAATGCTAGGGTTAGCATAATAATATAAAATGTTTCGCTCAAGATTACTGGGTATGCTGGGTGTTTGAGAGGCAGCGGCACTTTGCTGGTACACTTAAGCCCACCCAGCCACGCAGGGAATGATATTGTTGTACAGTACATCGATGCAAATAGTAGTATTACAATAAGTTTCTTGGGAAACCTTACGGAGCCATGAGAAAAATCTGTTGTGCATAACAGCGTTGATTTCTTTAAAGCTGCTACATAACTAACTCTTTTTCCTTCTGTTTAATATAGGTAACTTAACATATTCGGCATATGTAAGGTATAAAATAAATTTAAAATTTTCATTTGAGTTTTAATGGCAAGCTAATAGTTTTAGGTTTTACTATCTGCACTCAACATAATAGTCTGTGGATGCATTTCAAACAGAAATTATATTGATAAAAAACGATTATTTCAGTAAAATTAGTAAAAACCGCAATTTTTAACAAATATAGAAATAAAAGTTAATGATCAGTTTTAAAAATATCGCAAAAATAAAACATATATTTCTGAAACGCTATTGGAGAAAAAGTAGCATGTGTAAATGTAAATCAATCTGTTTTGAATCAAATATTACTTATAGCAAAAACTGTTGTATACAAACTTTATTTAACCACAGGGTCTTGTTTTTTTCTGACGAGTTAATCGATATATTTGTTTCGTGTATGTATATGTTTGTTTCGCGTTTTTGGTTCAGATATTATTCTCGAATTTGCAGATAACATTTCCACTTATCAACACCGGGTAAATCGCCTTGTAGTGAAAAGTGTATGGAATCCAAAATTAACAGCGTTGCGGTATTATGAATTCTATTGTGGTTGAATGTGAAAAAAATGGCGTCGATTCTTTATTGCTATTGGAATATCTTCCCCCTTGTTTTCAGTGAATTATATCAGCTCTGAAGACAATATAATGACATATAAAATTAATAAGGGTTGCGCAAAAATAAACTTAACTTTTATTACGATTTCTGCATTTCTCATAATATAGATCACACATTTCACGGTATTTACATTTAAGCACATGATCTAAACCCTGGAATATATTTATCATGTTCTTTTCAAAAGACGAGTGGACCTATAATTTTCTTGCATTAGAGTATTTCAGTGCCATGAGATTCTTTATTATTTTTACATAAAATATTTTTTTTTGCATCACTTCTGAAGAACACACATGATCCTTTTTTGAAAAAAAAAACCTGCATTTTCTACTTTGAAAGCTGTCTTCAGGATTTTAGTCATTTTCCACAGCAAAGTACCCTGTGTTAATCATTCCTCATCAGATGGATGGAAACCTCTTATAAGCCGGTAATTGCCTGCATATGCTCCTTTTTCAGCCTCTTCTAAAGTCATTTTCTTTTCCAATTTGTGTTCCATTCTGGGATGCTTACTTCCTTCAGGCGTATTTATATATGATAGCGAGACTTTCCTGTGGTGATGTAAGATTTGTTTTAAACTCAATGCCTGTAACCCATCCTGTATAGATGCTTTCGTTTTCGTAATCTAAATTTCACTGTAGATCCTTCGTAATTATACTGGCTCTTTATCTGCTTATATTTATGAGATGAGGTAGTGTAAGTACATACACTGTTTACATTTGTCAGGTTATTGTCCTCATTTTTATTGTCGTATTCCCGAAGTTTTGGTCATTGTACGACCCGGTCTTCTTCAGGAGATATACTTTGGAATTTTGATGCCTTTATTTCGTCCACCGGTGTAGATTGTTCTTGTTACAGTTGTTATGCCTCTCCGGATATATCAATTTTCAGTTATATCCATTTAGTAACTGGTTTCTCCGAGTTTTTGATCGCATCTGACCCAGTGGATTATCGTGTCGGTTGATGTAATCCAGTGATTTGACACAAAGCTATGAGTTAAATATCTGGCCTCAGCATAGTCGAACTAGAAGAATTTACCCAGGTGGACGAAATAAACTGATTGGTTCGATATTCCAACATATATGACCTGAAACACGCCAGAGCGTATGGCAGAAACGTCAAGAATATGACATATTGTTTTGT
Organism: Acanthosepion pharaonis; assembly: GCA_903632075.3. Lineage (NCBI taxonomy): Eukaryota > Metazoa > Mollusca > Cephalopoda > Sepiida > Sepiidae > Acanthosepion > Acanthosepion pharaonis. The sequence goes on from CAHIKZ030000023.1 coordinate 705,382, forward strand.
ACCAAGCTCAACTCAAATGTTTGCCATTTATGACGTAATCGATTAATTATATATATATATATTAATATATATATATATATATATATATATATATATATATATATATATTTGTTTGAAAAAAAGACCACTTTAAGGAAACTTAAAGTGGTCTGCTTTTATTCAAACATATTTGCTCTGAATTCACATTGAGCTCTCCGGATATCATCCTCCTTGTGTCTACCCATACGGATTACCTAGTTTTTCATATATATATATATATATATATATATATATATATATATATATATATATATATATATATATTAATTTTACGATAAATATTTTTTAAAAATTACTAATCTCCCTAACTGAATTTTTGAGATGATAATTATCATTATTTACACAATATATATTGAATATTTACACGTTTTATTTTTTAAGGACAATAATCTGAATATAATGTAAATAATACCCAAAGTTTTTTTTTTTATTGTACTAAACAATATATTATTTAATTTTTTGACTTGACTACAGGTTACCGGACACGCATTGCTGAAGGTAGACAACAACTACTACAGTTCATTGAAATGAATTAAGCTTAATTCCCAAAAGTAATGATGCAATCTCATTATATTATTTAAAAGAGTAAATATCGTACCACATTGAACTATCAGATCACAATAATTTATCTGACTTTTCTGCTCTATCTAATAATAATTACGTTAAATAAAATAGCAATAATTAATATACTAATTCCCATTTATTGAAAGCAGTATAGTACAATAACAGACAAAATGATACTATTTCAATTATGTTTTTTGTTATTCATACGTTTTCTTTGAATTCATTCGTAACTGCAATTAACAACATTGTATATGTGTTTGCCAATTGCATTTAATCAACTGTTTTGTTAAAGTTTTTTTGTTTTGTTTTCCCAACAGGTCTGTGTTCCTAGTAAACGCTAACTAAGCGTATTTTTATTATATTCTGGAGGGACATACGTGATGTTCAACTTATGTTATTCAATCCAATAAGTTAATTTCTAATTGTTCTCTTTCAATTAACAATTTTTATCGATTTGATGCGCGATTCCCCAGGGTCAGCTGATTACGCATAATTCTTTTTATTGTCTCTACTTTCCTTATTTTCTTTTTCTATTGCATATTATTCTTTCGCCATTACTTTGATGTCTCGCTACATGTCCCTTATTTTCTGCATATGACCCTCACACCTGCACAGGTAGTATTTACATGATCTGCTTAAATTGGAATTCATATGTCTAATGTGTTAGTAATTGTCGTGCTTTATTTTCATATTTATTCCCTTTAAGTCCTTTCATAAATATAACATTTAATATGGTGATTACGAACTTAATTAATGCTTCATGGATTGTAGGTTATCAATATTTCAAATGATGTTCGGACATTGTAGAACTTTGAGATATATAATTCTGGCTTTATATGACACTACTTTCGACAATCAGGTTGACATTACAGTGACTATTAGCATATGACCACATCAATAGAGCATTGCTTTTCTAATCTGTTTTAAACGGATTTCCATGATCTGACACGACTGAATGCCTAAATCTTAAAATTGAACTCTATCGATTCAAAAATCGTACGCAGTTAGTGAGGATCCCAATATTGAAAAATCTCTACCCCCAAATGAAAAGGATGAAATGAGAACACAAATCTATCTAATCCCTTCCTAGACGATGCGTTTAACTCGAGATTTATGAGCATTTTGAAACTTAATTTATGTAAGCCCGTAGATAACTTTTTATATTATTATATATCTAGGATATAAGATGTGTTCGTACGTAACACAAAGCAATAGTTATAGCCAATGTATCAGAAACAGCAGGTATCAAAGTAAAACACGGATGCATATAGGGATTTATTGTTTTTTTAATATCATTATTCGATATTGTCCTTTGCTTGATCGTCTAAATTGTAAATAGGTTTTACTGCACTTCATTTGATAGTTTTTTCTCATTAAATTCTAATTGAGATAAATTAAATATCAACTGACATGAAATGTACCTAATATTAAAAGAATGGTATAAGCATGAGAAGGCATTCTACATAAAGTTTCCTACATATGTATATCAGAATCATCTGCTCTATATATACATACATAACTACATGTGCATATATATATATATATGCATATATATATATATATATATATATATATATATATATATATATATATATATATATATATTGTTATGGTGACATATCTACATTAGAATGAACACTTCTTCCTTCATGAACTCTTCTTCCTTCTTCATGCTAAACTGTGAGACTTCCTATAAGGCAGTCGGCCCATAGTATCTGACTGTGTGCGACTTCTGTCGAACTTTCTACTTTGGCAGAGAGGAACCCAGACGAGACTTTGCCGAAGGGCAAAGTTTCGTCCGGGGAGGTAGACAGATCCCGAACCCGCTTATGCGGGTTCTAAGGGAATATTTTGGCCGAGCCTACAGGCTCGGTGAAACCCACATTAAACTCGGCCGTGTGCCACATACGTTCTTCGTTGGGGGACTGTTAAACATACAGTCGACCCACAGTCTCTGACTGTGTGCGACTTCTTTCGAACTCACTGAATTGGCAGAGAGGAAAACGGACGAAGCTTTGCCGAACGGCAAAGTTTCTCCCGGGGAGGTAGACAGATCCCGAACCCGCTTATGCGGGTTCTAAGGGAATATTTTTTTCGAACTTACGGGCTCGGAGAACCCCACGTTAAAATCGGCTTTGTGACACATACATTCCTCGTGTTGGGACTCTGAAATATCGGCAGTAAAACCTGAAATTTTGGGCGGACACTTCTATCTGCTGACTAATAAAACTCTTATTTTGCATATCTGTTCTGTTATTTCAATACACTTGCTCAACCTGCCTTCTTCTTTCCGTGTTATTTTTTTTCTTTCTGGACCCTAACCGGCCATAACAACTCGGGGACGATGATTTGCGAGGATCACTGGGATTAAAAAGGAAATCTCCCAAAACACGCGCAAACGTGTTTTCGTAAAAGAACTCCGTGTAATAGAAAATTTGTTTTAACAGTGGATATACGAGAATTTTTTTTCTTTTTTCGTCAGAGTTTTTTCATTTGAAATGCATCTAGCATAAACCAGAAAAGTAAAACTAGAAAAAAGACATACTTATCATGGAGGATTTCAAAATAATTTTATTAGATCTTGTAACGTACCAGAATGCACAAGTGGCAAAATCAATGTCACTCGGTCTGGATGGTTCGCTCTATGAATTGTACTTGAGGCTGTCGCACATCTTTGTCCCGATTTTGACTCCAGTGATCAACAATTGGTTCCGGCAGGGATCCCTCACCGACCGGGTTTCCAGGGATGTGATCACGCTGTTGAAAAAGGGCAAGGGTGTTGGGGGGACCTAGATGAATACAGGCCCATAATTCAGATGAACACAGAGTTAAATAATTTGTCCAATATCCAGCAGGATCGTTTGGAGTCAGTTGCCGAGTCTCTGTTGGGTCCTGAGCAGACTTGTTCTGTGAGGGGCCGAACAATTCAGAGCAACCTGCATCTGATCCGCACGATCATAAAGTGTGTAAAAGACGACGATGAGTCCGCGCTCATCAATTTGTATCAGTCCAAGGCAATTGATAGGGTTGACCATCGCTACCTTGCTACTGTCCTGCAGGCCGCCGGATTCGCACCCGATTTCTGCCGCTGGATTAGCCTCCTGTATCGCTCCCCCAGTACTGTAGAACAGGTGAACGGGAAGCTGTCGGGCGCTTTTGCGCTGTCTAAGAATGTCCGTCAGGTTGTCCACTGTCGCCCCTACTTTATGATTTGGCGTTGGAGCCTCTCGTACCCCGGCTGAGGGACAGTGCATGCAGTCCGGCCCTACGCGGAATCTCCGTTCCTTGAGGAGCTCGAGCCAGGGTTTCTGCGTACGCCGATGACGTATCTGCTTTCGTGTCGTCCCGCAGCGACATTGAGACGGTACTGAAGGTGCTTGATCGGTACGAAAAGGCGACAGGGACCAAGATTAACCGCAACAAGGTCACTGGAAAGGGGTCGATCTTCCAGGGCCCTTCGGTTGGACGGACGGTCTTGTCAGCATTTTTGCAGTGTGATTTGGACTCGACCTACCGCTGGAGATAATTTGGTCTGAAGTACGAGCAAAGATCGATGTTGACGGTCAGACTTCGCATCGACGGAGGTAGTCCGCGAAGGGCAGGGAGGTGGTGTGTGCTACATACATTATCCCTCTTGTCCTTTATTGATTGTCCGTACTTCCTCAATGTAACGACCACAGGAAGCCACACGAGCGCTCGCTAACCTCCATTCTATGGAGGAGACGCGAGAATCGGGTCGACAGAGAAGTCTGTGCACAGCGTCCGTGTCACGGGTGGAGGGCTGGGAAAGCCAAACTTGGTGAGTCACCGCCGTACTTCGAGGTTTGCTTTCCTACGCAACGCGTTGACAGGCGGAGATCCGATTATGGAGGGGATTGTGAGGGACGCGTTCCCCCGCCTTACTATCAATCCCCCATCTCGCGGGTTGAGCGCCGTCGTGAACTCCTGGATCAATCGGTTTTCTTTTGTTGGCCGTTTCTCAGTCTAGTGACCTTTCTCGGCCTAGGAAGGTCTTCTATCGTCTTTTAGTGGAGAGGGTCGCTACGTGAATAGCTCGGCTTGTCGGAGGAGTAGTTTCGCTCTTACTGGTCTTGGGCGGCAGCAGCGGATTACCGCAGTAAACCTGTGTTTTCGCTTACCTGGCGATTGGCTCGGAATCAGCTGCCTCTCAATGAAAAGGCCTTCATGTGGGACTTGCCGGATTTGCCAGACTGTGAACTGTGTGGCCTTGGTTTAGAAGAAACGGCTTCGCACGCCTTCTACCATTGCCCCCGTGTCCGCCCCTTATGTGACCATGTCGGCGAGCTGACGGCCCGTCTCGCTCCCGAAAAGCTTGTGCCCATTGATCGCGCATATGCGTGTGACAATGTGTCGCCCCCGTATTCCGGGGTGAAATGGATGGTGTTTCTGACACTGCTAGCCACGGCCAGAATGGTGATATGGACGACGCGACAGGAGAAAGTCTTGCGAGGCAACCATCTTTCGCATCAGGATCTAATCTAATTCTTTGTGCATCAGCTCATGATGAAGATTAGAACTGATAGAAAACGATTGCATTCGACAGGCTTCAGCAAAAAATGGGTGAAAGAGGCGAGCTTGGCTTGTTTGAACGGCGCTAGCCTTGATTTTCTATTTTAGGTCAAACCTACGTCACATCGGTCTGATTTCCTGAGGAGCCCTCCCCTTGCTTATGTAAGACAAGCTTTTGTGTACCTAGTTAAGTGTTGTTCCCGGCATGTTCCTGTCCACTACTTTGGTTATGATCCACCCTTAGATTCTAAACCTCCTCAGTTATTTGTTGTTTTTTTTTTTTGCCCCCTTTTATCTCGACTGGGTCAGCTTTAAATTTTTCCATGCCCGTATGATTTTTTTTATGCTTTTCCAATTCCCTCAGCAAGAGAGTTGCTTGATTTTGTCCTATGGGCAGAATACAGGGGCCTCTGTGTTTTGAGGGTTGGACGGGCCCTACTAACATCACTTATGTTTAGTTTATTTTGTGTTGATACTTAGTAAATTATTGGGTTCATCTCCCACCCCTCTCATTTTTCATCATAAATTTTTATATATAATTTTTATGTCAGGAGTGCGTTTTGTAGGTCTCCCTAGTGAGAATGTGGTATTATGGTGTATGGAGGATTGATTGGTGACAGACGAATCCTTGTGATGAATGTGGAAATTGTCATGTCTGAATGCGTCATGAATCGGATTAGCTAGGTATAGGATAGTTAGTTAAGAATAGCCTCAACCCCTCCCTTTTTTCGGCCTTGTGCCAGAATTATGTAATTTACATAATAAATATTGAGACCACAAGCCACTAGTCACTACGTTTTGCTTGAAGAATGGTCTGCCTAATCACACAACCAACAAACTGTAAAGATGTTGTACAGTCCTGCTAAATTACAACTTTAAAATGGAGTACGTGTCATCAAAAAAATTCGACCATGTGGACGGAATTTCACGACTAATTCTCATGTACAAAGAAACACTGAACGATACTGTGCTAGTCTCTCTTCAATCTGAAGGAGAATTTAAAAAAAAATACACATTGTAATACAGTAAAAGAAATTCTAGTAACGCTTGAACAAATAAGACAAGAGGATCTCCACGATGAGTATATCAAGCAAACAAAAGCGAATTTTTTTGTAAAGGACACGCGAACTACGAACGTTTTCTCTATATGCGACGAGGTATTATTATACAGGGAACCCGTCATGATTCCGTCAACACTCCAAAAGCGTATTTTGTAAGACTTTCATGCTGACCATCCAGTGTGTAGTAAAATTAAATGATTGATGTGTATCTATGTCTATAAGCAAAATATGGACAAAGATATAGAAAATGCGGTCAAATCAGCGAAGGCACCTCCTTTTAAATTCAATCACTGGCCAAAACGGATCTACCGTGGTCTGGATTTCACATTGACTTCGCGGTCCCTCTAGAAGGGTATCACTACCTCATTGTAGTCGACAGTTTCTCGAATTGGTCCGAAGTACACGGGTGCAAAAACCCAACTACAGAAATTACTGTAAAATTTCTACATGAACTGTTCGTCAGATTTGGCGTAGTGGACAGCTTAGTGTTCGATAATGGAAGTCAGTTTACGTCTGGAGGATATAGAAACTTCTGTGAAACACATAAGACCGAACACATTACTACCGCTCCGTACCATCCGAGGTCTAACCGACAGGCTGAGAGATTTGTGGATACTTTAAAGAGAGCTTTGAAAAAGGCTAGGGCTACACCAACTGAAAAAGTCCTTCAACAATTTCTTCAATTATACAAAATTACACCTAATAACAAACACACCAGCTTCACAATCTTCATCCGAGCTGATCTTCACACGTCGGATACAGTCCGTTTAAGATAAATTACTCCTGAAACAGAAGAAACCAGGAAGAACATGCATCGTACCTCCAAGATGTTATAACCCCGGAGAAGGCATTTTTTTTTCTGAATTTTCAAAGACAACAAATCATTTTGGGAGATGGGTACGATTAAAACGAGTTGGGAATATGGTATATATTGTAAAGGGTCCAAAATTTACTCATAAAAGACATCTCAACCAACTTAGGAAAACAACTGATTTAATAGTTGTCAATCCTAAACGTAAAATGTTTTGAGACCACAAATAAAAAAAAAGTTCTCGAAGTTGTTATACTTAAACCCAGTAAGCGTATGTAAACTTGTTCTTTGTTCTTTAATGTTTATGTGAATTCTAACGTTTTGTTTGTGCCAACAGTAAGTCGGACTGTGATCCGCAACATCATAAATAAAAAGAAGCAACTACTTTTACGTTTTTCAAAACAATTTTTTCTTGAATGATGAAAAGTGAAATATTACAACAAAGTTTGAAATGTGGCCTCTTAATGATGGATGGCAATTCTTCTAATAATTAATTATGGTAGAATATTAATTACTAAAATAGCTTAGTAATTTCTAATCTATCATATGGCGACGAGACTGGAGAGTAAATAGATATGAATGATTACTGTTCGTAATTCACTGGACAAAGGTGTGTCTACCTTGTTCAATGACTGTGTACACAATGCAAGATATGCTGAACTTGAACTTAAAAAAAACATGTAGCCATGGAAGCATTCCCTCAGGAAGTTGTTCCACAGAATAACTGTTCTCTTAAGGTGATGACTGAGAGTAACTTGCTTTTATTATCAAATTAACAAGAAGGGAAAACAGATGGTTTTCATCCTTGGAAATGTCATGATGGATTGTAGCGGTGAAAGCCGATCATGGTGGAACTAAGTAATGTAAATAATCCAAAAAACTGACACAATGACAGTGATAGAGAAGTGAATGCCTGGCGATATATCGACTGTAGGTTAAGGGTTGCAAGATGGAAAATAATTCATCAGCCACAAGGACACGTAGGCGATTTTGGACTGATGCTGGACACTAAAGATTAGCAACACCTGACAAATATTTAAGTAATACTCCATTCTTAATCAGATCTCTTATGTCATGGAAGCAGTAGTTAGATATTCACTGAAGAGATACAATGAAGCGACAATTCATCCAGTATATTTGGAAAGGGCATTTCATTTGAGTTTACCCGTGAGATTTAGTCTCTCGAGGTGTTCGAACTAAGGAACATTTTCGATGATACGACAAGCATCACCATTGATGCAGGGTTAGGTTCTGCTCGGTGGTGTTAAAATGTTAGGATAAATTTTGGATGCTTTGAAATATCTGAGCAAGACAAATCAAAATAATTCCTTATGGAACGATGGACATTAGGTCAAAAGAGAGAACAGCTGCCACATCTCGATATTTGGAGTTTCAGCGATAAAATGTAGCATCCTCTTAATATATACAGAGTGTAAGATCAAAATTGTTCAAATCGTGTAACAGCATACTTATCCAATTGTTATAAGATCTGAACCGTTGTATCGTAGAAATGATTAAAGATATCTTGCTGGAATTCTACGAGGTTTTATAACACTTTTGGAATATATACTTTGATCAATAAGGACGTATAATTACTCTCCAATATTAACAGAATTATCGTGAAGAAATCAATCATAAACGAAAACAGCATGTCCTTCATTAATTAATTATATGTAATGATCTGAAGTGTGAAGGCATTACTGCAATCCGCTCAAGAAACTTTGAAGTCAGTCACGTTAATTCTATATATATATATATATATATATATATATATATATATATATATATATATATATATATATTATGCCTTGGATCACAAGGCTTGGAAAAGTGTCACTTACACTGGAATCAGGAATTTTTCGGCGGCAGGCGTTGTCAAGCTCCGTGAAGCAAGAGGAAGGAAAAAAGCCTCAGAAGGTGCCAGAGAAGTGCACCCTCTTTGCTCACACGCTTGTCCAATCTGTGGTTTTCTTTGCAAGTCAATAGCAGGTCTGAAATGTCACTCTAGATTCAAACATAAAGGTCATTAAAAAGTTGTCGGAACCTCATACGTCGAAATCGACGGGACAGCCCATCATATATATATATATATATATATATATATATATATATATATATATATATATATATATTATAAGAAAGAATATTCCAACTTATTCAAAATGATCATCGCCCTTTTTTCCCCTTTATATTCGTAATCGAAATTAAGCGGAATAAATTGGTACGAACATAAACTATCTTATCCGGTTAAATTGCGAATGGCATGAATATAAAGAACTGTTCATGTAAAGGTCTAGGCAATAAATTTTGAAATATAATCGACTCACAGACGGAAATGCATATTACAAGACTCATTCTAATTGTATTTACAAAATACAAGCAAGATCTATAAAAATATTCCTTTTTGTGGTGGGGGTGGATTTCAGTTTTTTTTTTTTTTGTTTGTTTGTTTTGTTTCGTAAACGCGAGTTATTTGATATTCCTTGAGCAAAACTAAAGTACCACAGAGAAAAGTATTTGAAAACTAAGCGTGCCGTAACAATAACGCATATTGTCGGGAATAGGAAATTAAAGAAACTAATTTACTCCTGCTAGCAATCGTATTTAGTACTCAAGGGTACTGATTATTGACTCGGAAAAACGAAAATCATGTCTTTTAATAAAAATTAAACATCGTCTACTGCCACAGATGAGTCGAATGTTGCAAGACGATTTATAAAGAATTTGGCAGTGGAGATGACTCTATTTTATTTTTCATTTAAAAAATGATTTTAAATTTGTTCGTTAATGAAATTTACGCAAATGTCCATGACGCTTTAATCCATTCTAAGTCTGTTGCACTAAAGTAGAAAAAAGCAAATCGAAGTGGAAATATAAAAAGAACAAAAAACATTAATAAATATTAAGAAAGGAAGTAAGATGCCTCGCAAATCTGCTTAAGATTTCCGACAGCGCTTAGGAATTTGGAACCAGAATAATCGTACTAGAATCAAAGACAAAATTAACTCCAGATAAGAAGCAGCATTGGAAATCGCTATGAGAGAGAGAGAGAGAGGGAAGGAGAAAAATTATTATCGTTATTTTAACTTTTATTTTATTTATTGTTCGTTAACAACGAAGTGAATTTAAATATATTTTTTTTTCTTTAAAAAATATGAAATGCCACGAGAACTGATTTTAGACCAAAAGGGAAGGATTATAGTTAATGCCAAATTGATTTTCTATTTTTTTTTATTTTGTTTATTTTTTTTATAAATATATTAATAAAAAATGCCGCATTTGATTTTCCAATGAGGAATAATTAGGTCAATATTCGCCAGTTATGTGTGCATATACTTGAACAAATATGGGTGTTTTGGATTTGCACAGATACAAACACAAAACACACACACACACACATATATATATATATATACACACACAAACACACACAAATATATATATATATTTATATTTACACACACACACACACACACACACACACACATATATATATATATATATATATATATATATATATATATATATAAAATTCGTAGGACGTCCCATACTGCATATTCATTTACATAAATACACTGGATGTCCCGTTATGATTGACACATTTTACTTGTAACTATCTTCCATTAAGAAAATGGCATATAGTTGCACATGTATTCTTTACATAACTGATATAAAATAGTTCAATATATTATCTAAGATTTCAATATTACATCTCTGATCTCACAAGGGAACATGCATAATCGCGCGTTTTCATAAATAAACACAGTGCGGACTTGCATATCAACCCGTGCATGTTTGCTTCGTAGTGATGTCATTCTTTGTGTTTTAATATTCAAATCTTTCATCATAAGCTGAACAATCGTATATGAGCTATGTTTTTTTTAAAAATATATTTTCTACACTATGTCACTGTTATAATCCTATAGACAGTAATCTCTCGAATATGCGGGTAATTTGTACATAGGTAAATATATATATTGAAAGATATGTATGTGTGTGTGAGTATTTATATATATATATATATATATATATATATATATATATATATATATATATATATATATATTTCAAATGTTTACAGTAATTTATGTTTTCTTACATCTAATGATATTTTTAGTGGATACCTTATTTGAATAGAGGCTCCATTTTTGCATAGACAGTATTTTTAATTATCTGCAATTTAGAAATTATTTTGATTTGTCTGAAAATCATCTTTGCATATGGAATGGCATACCCGGAGCACTGAGTGAATTGTTATTTTACATTTTTAATTGCGCGCATGCGCATTGATAGTTTTATCGGATGCCAGAATGGTAGGGTCATGGGAACACCGTCTAGGAGAAAAGATCACCATGAAGCAATTCACTCCGCCAGAAATATTGAAAGACATACTGTACTATTTGTCAATACGCGTCAGAAATCCCAATACGATTTGGGCATGGCATTGACCATTTCTTATATGACTTCAACAAGTTCCACTCCTAGGTGCAGTTCATTCGGAAACAGTTGGATGAAAGTTTGAAAGATTAGGATGAGTCCAGTAGTGAGTACGTATGTAAGGCAGCACGGAAAACTCGTTTTGAGAAGAAATGAACAACCGAAATGAGAACCCAAGAATCATCACGGAGGCAAGAATCAATTGCCATGAGAAGTTAGAGCTGCCCTGGGTCAAGAGTTTGACTTCTGGAAGGTCCTACATCTAGCAACAAGACTATGTACCATGCTACAGAAGCAGGACAACCCAGTCATGGCTGTCAGTCAATGGCTGCGACCACAACACACATTATATTAGGCCACCTAAATGTCAAGACTGCAACTCCCTTGATTAGTATTTGTGGGGCTAAGCGAGAGACCAAAACATCTAATATTAACATTAAACATGAACTGAATACAAGTATTATGGCAGCATTCACCAACTTACGGAGACTGCCCGGAAGTGTTACATGAAATTCCGACGTTTCTTGGGGTTTGTGGTTTAAGCCAATGCCGATTTTATTGAATAAATTTGCTTAATTTAAAATTTTTTGTGTATATATGGTAAATATATCAGTTAAATTGAGATGTCAATGTTATTTTCAGTTTTGCGTTATTTAGACGATAATTTATCCATCGCACCGTATATGGGTAACAGTTTCACTGTTCGAAGCTAAAATTGAAAATTATAGTCCTCAAGATTTACTTGATATCAGAAAACCTTGCTCATCAATGCCAGGCGTTGGTGATATGGACATATTGGGATAGAGAAATTGAAACTATTGGCTTTGAAATGAATCAGTTAAGACAAATATTGAAAATTACCGAGCAATGTTTTCTAGAAATCAAAGCCAACAATCTGGCTTGTAATAAATTGTGTCGAACAGGGAAACGTGTTTCCGATGCTCTCAATTATAGAATGGAAATTGATCTGGCATTCGAGAACTACAAATTTGAAGATCGTGTAGCCGAATTTCATTTAAAAAATGAATGGCCTTTTTAAAATTATTTTACTTGTATAGAGCTTTATCCTGTTGCTTCTGTGACAGAGGTAAAATGTTGACGGAAAATTACATTGCGACGACAAACATTAGAAACTGTGGAACTTGAAAACCTTCTTCCTGAAAATTCAAAATCAATAGGACTACATGACTTCGACTTTAAAACACCAGTTTCCGTAAGATTACAAAAGTTAAACAACGTCGAGAGTGGACAGTATCTAGATGGGTAACCGCTTGGTAATAATAGGTGTTGTAAGCTCAGATGTGCTGGAGGTGTAATAGATACTGGCACGGGTTTCTTAATCAGAGAGACAAGTTACAAATCTGTTTGGGTTCGTTATATTCTTCTATGCGCGTATTATCTTGGGAAATATAAGAATCTACTTCTCTTCCATCTATGGGTTAATTAGTATGAATTATATCCCTAAACCATTATTAAAATTCTTACAATGTTAAAAATATTTTCCTTTTTTAAGTCAACTGATAATGATTAATAAGCCGTAGTAAACGAATCAATCGATCATTCAATGAATAAATAAATGAAAATTAATACCAAAGATTCAATTACATTTGATGTAAAATGTTTCACAATACGATTTATTACTTTCTACCGAAAAGAAACAAATCAAAGATAACAACTTATTCGGTTTGTTAGAAAAACAATATCAACACCGATATTGGGGATAATTTTCCAATGAAAATTTGGAACACTGGATTTGGCGCCGAAATTGCAACAAATCAAATCGAACCCAAACGCCAACCCATCTAAGCGAATAAAAAAATCATTCTACGCCAAAGAAAAAAGTTTATGAATTTATCGCCACCATTCCACTACTGTATTATGATGCTCAAGGCCAAAAAGCTTATGTAGAAATAGTAATTGCTGAAAAGTGCTCGCTACAAAGTGCTTAAAGTTTCTAACAAAAACAATTTGAATTTCTCGATATGACAAATGCTCAGATAAGAAACTCGCAATTTACAACCGATGGCAAACCCTTTTGACAACTGTTTTTGAATTTGTCTCCGGAAAAAAAAATGCTTCCTTCTTAATTGTCTGAAATGGATATTATTGGATTGATAGAAAAACGTAGAATTATAACTGACGTTAAACATACTGATCATGTTGAAACAATCACAAGCAGAAATTATAGTGTAACACGAGATGATAGAAGATTTGTTACAAGTCAGCTAGGAGTGGAAGTTGTTGAAGGCATATAAGCAATGGGTGATACCATTTTCAAATCGCATTCACGCGCCACCCTGAATCTGATTTGATATTAGCATGCAATGGAAAGAAAACGAAAGATGAGATTTTCAGTATTAAAATTAAGAAATACAATGTAGTTTTCACTGGAGCTGTAAAACAATTAATGAAGATTGGCGAATCAATTCCCAGTTAGGAGTAACTCACCCTTATGCAGAAACTGTCTTTCCTGAATATCAAGTTTCAAAGCAATGGAACAAATTTGGGTATAAAATGATGTTAAGGAAAAAAGGCAACAAATACTTTTATCACGTATATGTGTTTTATCCAAATTATATAATATATTGTGATTTCCAGATGACGATTTAAATGTCAATGTAACAAATATAATCTCTATCTATAAAAGGCAGGATACGTGTGCATGTGTGTAACGAATGCACGGCAGCAATTTTCGACGGATTTGCAACAAAATTTACATGCACATACTCCAAGTTAGCGGGAAGGCCAAGAACTACGTGGCATTTACCAACTCCCATCAATAGTGGAATTAATCGATTTTTTCAAGCGTCTACCGCAGTTTTCATGTAGTTTGCGGCCATTTTCTACTGGTCAGAGTGAGAGTCTATAGATGGCTGCCACGAATAGGCAGGAACATTCTACTGGCCAGCGTGAGAGCCAACAGCTGACTGACACGAATGTTAACTAGTATGCTAGCATGCAAAAAAATCGATAGCTGCATTCGTCACAAGTGGGAAAAATTTAAATCTGCATGGCTCTTTACTCCAATTGGCTCATTCACTTGCTTAAACTCAATGTTGATTCTGATTCTGCAGAACTGGGTTAGATGCGAAAAAGTATTTGTTGTTAACATTCTTTTTTCATTCGGTTTGTTGTTACGAGACCTCTTTTAAAGCTGATCGTTTTGTGTTCATTTTGTTTAGATCTTTTTTCGTAACAGATTTAATGTTTAGTATAGAGCTTCGAAAAAATTCGCAGTGTGAGATAGGCAAGAATTCAGTTATGTAGCAACATCATCACGGCAAAGGGCACTCCTTTAAAGGCAAGGAAGGGAAAAATATTTTAAGTCAAGTGATAGCGATTGCTATATGAGTCGTACGATTTTTGAATCAAGCCCGGGCAACGCCGGGTCATGCTGCTAGTATATTCTAAATGTCAAACTAGTTCGATGTTGGTTCCCTATCATGTTTTATGCCTAATGACTATATTTGATGCGTTGTTGGTTGCAATGATAATCATGTGAATTTACTGCGTTTGTAACTTCATTTAAGAGACTCGGCTTCTACAAGCCATATCACAAATATCAGTAGATAATTAGCTTCATATTTGGGGACGATGGATACAACGGTGAGACCTACATTTCCGCCATTAATATATCCAATCAAAGATCTTCTCTGAATACGATATCTCAATGAAGTAGAGGAAGAAGCAATTTTCAATCTCCTGATCGAGCGGTGATAAATTATCTGAGGTAAACATCTTGAGATAAAACATAATAAATAACGAGCATGACAACACAATCACGTGGGACTTAAATATGGATGCAATTTTGGTGACTCGTTGAAAAGAATGGATCAAATAGAGAATATCAATTCTATATATATACGCTAACAGGAGGCAACGGTCGCCATGTCATTTTATGGCAGGATTAATGTTCAGAAACTGGAAACTATCAGAATAACAACCAATAGCTTTAACAGGGAGAGTAAAACTCACGTTGTCTTCATATTCCTCTTCATTCGACACGATCAAAATGAGATTACCGCTGTGCTCTCTAGCTGTCAATTCAAAGCCAAAAAAGATCAATAGTTCAGAAAGAAGGTTGAAACCTCAAAAACTCGAGGTGAAAGTTTTATTTTCTTTCAATTGTGGAGTTGAAGTTCAATAAAGAAGAATTAATAATGTCCTAATGGTGTCATGTTGTTATTAACAACATGCCACCATTAGGACATAGATCGAGGATTTTATATTTAAAACAACAAGAACCAGAAAGAAAATTTAAAAATCAACTGATCTTCTTCAATATGCGGATTATTTCGCAGAACAATGTCCAACAAAGAAAAATTTATCCAAAAGATTGAAAATTAGCAGAGGATGTTTTGAACTACCTATTTAAGAAAAGGTTATTCTTTTTCAATTTTCTAAGTGAACGATATTTATGATCCAGCAGCATGGCTGATGCTAACCTCCCGAAGACTGATTCATTGTACCGTCTCTGAAAAGTGGAAGGATTATACTGAATCAATTTGTAGGACTCCTGCTACGAATGTTGGTTCCTAGTATCATGCTAGACAATATTTCTAGACGGAATTTATCTTTAGTATTTAGAAGTCTGACATTCGTCCATACTTTGAATATTTCTGTCATAACTAATCTGGTGATTCTGATATATAATCAGTGATTCATGATAAATTCTTGTTATATAAGAATAAAGTGTCGCTGACGACATTTGCTTTTGAACAAAGATCGCAGTGAGCAAATAGATGCGATCCCATTATTGAGTTAAGTAGACCACGTGACCATAGAGGAATTGCATGAATAGGAGGTTGCGTGACGTTTAATTGATTTTGCATTCATAGTCTATCATCTATTACTATACAGATCGTTATTTCTATTCTATCCTATATTACTATAAGGGCTGCTATTCTCTACTCTTCACTATACTATTTCTCTTTTCGGTTTACGATTCGAGCGAGTATTATCGAGCAAATACTACTAGTACCAATGATATTCGAAGGCGTTTCTCACCAGTATTGGTCAACACCGTATTCTAGTTGCATCTGCGAATACAAAGTCTCTACTACAACGAGCATTACGAAAGTGACAACGAGTATTCGTTGATATTAAGAAAGTGACAGCGAGTGTTCGTTGACATCACAAAAATACCAAAGTGGAATCTGTAATGATATTTGATCTGACATGTCATTTCGCATTCAGTTGTGGAATCTTCCACAACGAGCCAGTTAACCCCTGCTAGAAAATGCACTATTCCTGTTGTAATTTTCACTATCACCATATTACAAATATATAACACGCATTCATTGCTTAATCACCTTCAATTTAGCTTGCTGATTGGACAGTTCTGACCAATCAAACCGCCTGTACGCGACAAATCTGTTTTCCCGCGTTCCCCATTTGAGCCTGTCACGTCGTACAACCAAATTATAAAAACAAAACATGTAAACTCTCTCTCTCTCTCTCTCGCGCGCGCGCGCGTCTCATTTGTCAAGATGTAATCTTCAAGAACTCTCGTCTTAACTAATACAGTCAGACGTAAAAGACCATTACCAACATTCACGCAAGTACGAATTCTGAAATCACTTCTGAACTTTTACCAACTTGTACAATACACAATTCCAAACATGCTATAGGCACTTTATTCTTATAAACTACAGTTCAATAATTACTTTCACTTTATGAACTTAGGTACAAATATTACCTAATCTAAGACACACAACTCTGTCTAATCTTTTCAACCAGTATTCATGCATGTATACCAAATACTAATAAATTCAATTGTTACGTTTTGAAACAAGATTTTTATGAATCATTATTCTATGTCTTGTATTAATTGTTGTGGATGGAAGATTATTGAACACACACCCTTTTAAACCTTTTGATAATTCAAATCTTCTATCCCTCTCCAACATACACAGCACATCTGCAACACAGTCACTTTTCCACCACTTGCTTCCACTGTATATTTTCTATAAAAATACTTTCAAGGGAACTTTTGTGCTGAACTTCCTTCTACGGTATCTAGAATTTATGAATTTAAGCGCAGTACTACATTGGCAGCATGTTCTCATTTTTTGCAGTTGAAATGGTTAGACACAACCATAAGTTCTATGATAAATCTTTTCACGCACTTTCTTACTCCTCTTCATTTCTCTTCAAATTTGATCTTCAAAAGTTTAATTTCAATAAATCCTTATCTTCTGTTTACATTATTCGGACTATCGTCCTCAAATTTGTCGCCATATTTATTACAACGTTTCAGCCTTTGTACGCTCCGGCCTTCTTCAGGTGGTTGGAATGTCGAACTGAACCCTTTATTTCGCTCACTGGGGTAGACTGTTCAGGTTCCATGAGCCATGTTTAATGAATGTCAGTTGTCGGTTATCTCCTGTTAATTCCCCTCTCCAAGTTCTCCACCGCATTTACTAGGTATTGAACTCAGACTCTTTGGGTCCGGTCAGTGGATCTTACTAGCGACTTTATCCACTGTGCAATGTGTCCTTGACTCATTATGTTCTGTCTTCATAATTCTTCTTTTATTGTTCTCACTGCTTATTGTTTTTCATTTTCTTATTTTTTTTTTCGATCTCAGTAACACTGTGTGTACTTATGGCTTTACTGCCTTGCTTGGGATAAAATGATAAAAAAATACTCTCATGTGTTCTGTCAGATACACTTCCTGGAAGAATATGTGTAATGAAAATATCTAGTAAAAATAACTTGACAAATAGTACAATATAGTACCTGAAATGTTTAAATTTTGAGAATATGAAATTTAAATAGATCTACTATTACGTCGATAATAATACAGGAGTTAGAAAATATTAATATCACTAAAATATTCTTCATGCTAGCTGTGTAAAGAAAGGTAAATTATGTAGGTTACTAAGTGATGTAATGTATTAACTAATGTAAAGAAATTGCATAAATGTAGCCGTATTTTCTACTCTGATAACTTCATGTCTCGCACTTCTCGCCTGTGGAAATTCCACCCCTTGTCCTATTTCCCTGCTAGCAATTATCTCCAGCTATTAAAATGAAATATCAATCGACGTTTCCATATGCGTTGATCTATCCCCTTTCCTTCTCTTCGTCCTTTCCACTATCACTCCTATTTGCTCTCGCTTCAACTCACTGTAACCCCTTGCCTGCTAGTGGCTTCCTGCCTTGTTTGGGGTGAAAGGCTTAAAGAAAAAATAAGAGAAATAAAAAAAAATGTTGGTGTTATTGTTTATTATTATTTTATTAAATTTTATTTATACATTAATATATTTAACGTAAATTGTTATTTATTATATTGATTTTATTTTGTCAATTATTCATGTATTAAATTGTTTACTGTAGAATTATATTTTTTTTATTTAAAAGAGAAAAAAATGTTATGGCCACGTACGTATGTTAACTTTGGAGAGGCATATTTCTTTTAAGACAATAAACATGTTAAAAATTCAAAGAAATGAGTCAAACATTTGGCAAGAATCAATAAATGCACTAGAAAGTTTAGCCAAGGCAAAATAAGTAGGTTGTCTTCCGTTCTTTATTTACGTTGTCTTGACAGATATGATTTATTGATATCTCATTTTTACATATATATTTGTGTATGCAATTATGTATAATTATTTCCATCAAGCTCTACAGTATATACATACAAACACGTAGGTGCACACAAACACACAGACGCACACGAACACACACACACACATATATATTATTTCATATCAGCGTATTGATAAGAAATGAGGCCTACGTCGGAATTAGGGCAGGTATATATATATATATATATATATATATATATATATATATAAATATATATATATATATATGTATGTGTGTATGTGTGTGTCTGTGTGAGCGTGTATATATATATATATATATATATATATATATATATATATATATATCACGTACATTCATATTTGCTCAAAGTGTATCTAAATATAAAATGACCTCAGACATTAGGAAATGGACAAAATCCGACAATTATTTTAATACATGACATTCCTGGAAGATTGAAGTTTTAAAAAAGTAAAAATCGACCTTGTTAATTGAACGTTTCTCGGTGGTTCGATCGGTTAGCTCACGTCAGGCTAAATAGGATAAATGTTCGATTCCTGTCGGAGAACGAATATTTTCTATGAAAATGCCTCGGACATTCAGGCCAGTAAATGTTATTAATACCATTTATTTTAAAACAGAGCCTTTATTTAAATATTTGTAATTATCAAAAGAATGAATAAACATAAAATTGTCTTTATATATATATATATATATATATATATATATATATATATATATATATATATATATATATATATATATATATATACTTATCCTTAAGAAATACATTTATTTTTTAACAGTTAGAAATATATTAATAATTTTTTTCCTGTCCTATTTCTTTTATCTTTTTTTGCATGTATATATTTATGAAGCCTCGATCTAAATAAAAATTGTAAATGAATTTACTTATCGCTAACTTTTAGATAATAGATTGTGAAATTATATTCGAATGCATTCCACTTGGGAACTCATATTTGAGTAACGTTTAAATTAAATTTAATGTGCTTAATGTTATTGGCATTATATTCCAAAGGTATTCTTAGATAAAACTAAGTAAACAATACCAACATAATGTAATGGCATTATTTGATAAAAAAATATTGATTTTTCTTAATATATTTTCAGAACTTCCAGTTTTCGACTTACAATTACTACTTCACGTGGGGTATGTTAATTTAATAACCGTGACTAAATGTAAGTAACTGCATTGTCTTTGCTTTTCATATTGCGGAAATCAAGTAATATACTGAAAATATTAGCGTTTCTGTAGACATTATTTATTAAATTTAACACGGACAAACCATGATCCAGGCTCTAATCCATCTTTGTGTTAGAATTATGTCTAACATATCATAACTAGCGTATCACTCTTCGATATACCGTGTCACTTCAGGTCAGATTTGAACGTAGATTTTCACAACCATTGTCCTTTTTTCCTCTATATAAAGTTTTCTATTTTAACTGTCGCTCCTAATCTCTATTCTAAAACCGTTTACTTACTCTCGTCAAATAGGTTATTCGCTGATTTACACTGTCACACTTGCATTTGTCCTGCTAGTGTCAAATTTGCTAAACCTTCTTTTCTGATTTTGTGCAATAGAAATATCAACTGCCATTTTTTTCTAATTCTAAACATATATGTCCTTTTTGTTTCTGTTTTCTCAAAAAGTTCGTCGTAATGAACTTAATCCATAATTCAGTGAATGGCCATATGTTGAAATTGGTATTTGACTCTAATCCTTAATAAGTCCAAAACTCACTTCCGACGTCAAATGTATGCATATATTATTACCATCGTTATGCGTTGGGAGAATTTTAGTTTCCTTGTATTGCAACAATAAATACCTAAAGTCTTCTATCATGTTCTGCCATTAAAAGAATCAAATCAGACGAAGAAAAGAGTACTGCTGCTCTGAGTTGATGCTGCCCAGCCCTTGTTGCCCAGCTTGATAGAATACAAAAGCGCTTATAGTTTTCAAACTTGTCGTAGTTGTTTACATGTGTTACAGTTTCTCTGCGTGGAATACGTGTAAATATTTGTATATAATAATGTGTATGGCTTAGAATATAAAGGTTTATTGAGAATATTTTTTTACAATGCTGTTCTACCAAACATTCAGTTCCGTGCGTGCATTACGGTGTTACTGTATCAGGGATATAATAATGGCCCCAATGGGAAAAAATGCTAAGAATAAATATATATTTCTCGCATTGCTCCTTCATTAAATATATCTCCCTCAAAATGTAATTTACTTACGGAGCGTATATTACAAATATATGTTAAAAAAACAATACCTCTTATTACGATTCACTGCTCAACAACGTTGTAAGAGTACCTTGGAAAGATTACAGTGGATGATGAACTTTCCTGGAATTAACTGTCTTGTCGCATTTTAAGCAATTACATTTCGGTAAGTATCATCAGTAATGAACATGTGAATGAAGAACAGTTTTTTCATTGAATTAATGTATGCGTTAAAGTGCAATCGTTAATGTTTATACTTGATAAACATTTATTCAGACCAATATGGTGAAATCTAATTTTTTTAAAATCCACATATCGAGGAAGGCTTGCATGCACTTATTCACCTTTGGCAAAAATTCATAACCAGTGCTACTGCAAAACTTCACAAATAATATTTGTAGATAAGAAAATATATATGCGAACAACATGCGTTTATGCTTTTTGCATTCTTGAAACTTCTGCGAAAATAAGATGTACTATATTCGAAATTTCTGATATATATATATATATATATATATATATATATATATATATATATATATATATATATATATTGTGTGTATTTAGGCAGCATATTTTCATTTATACACGTTTCATTAAATAATATAGACAAGTGTTGTCTATTTATTTTATGTAAAATTTTTTCGTATCTTCTGATAAGTTTGATAACATTATCATTAACCGAAAAAGAAATTCACAATATTTATCCATTATTTTTAATAAAATCTAAGCTTTCGGCTTACTCAAGCCATTATCAAAGATGTAATTACAAACATATCAAACAATATACGGACACGACAGTGATGATAGTCTGTCATTGTTTTGTTTACATAGTGGATCACTAAGCAACGATGAACACGCGCATATAAGACGCTAGAAGCGAAAATCGCACCGCATCTCATGACGTCACATGACTACACGAGAGTGAATTGGAGAATGAAATAAGGAAAGCCGTTGGTATAAACCAATGGCTTCTCTTACCAATTATAGAAATTATAGACATTTAAGAATATTTGTAGAGATTCCATAGTTGATTTTGTTTAGGTTGGGTTTTAACTGTTTGATGTATAATGCTTCAAGTATTTTTTAGTTTTTGTCTATTGTTTTCATGTCGAAGTATAGTTGTGTTTTCGACAAGTATTTTACGGAATTGTGTGTGCGGGCAGGCATGTTGTTTTAAATGCCTAAAAATGTTAGAGTTTTCATTAAAATGTAGTGTCAAGCGTCGTGAAAGCGAGTTTGTGTATGTGACCAACATAAATATGTTTCGTCCGTATATACTGTCTATATATATATATGTATATACTGTCGTGTCCTTATATTGTTTGATATGTTTGCAATTACATCTTTGATAATGGCTTGAGTAAGCCGAAAGCTTAGATTTTATTAAAAAATAATGGATAAATATTGTGAATTTCTTTTTTCGGTTAATGATAATGTTATCAAACTTAACAGAAGATACGAAAAAATTATACATAAAATAAATAGACAACACTTGTCTATATTATTTAATGAAACGTGTATATATATATATATATATATATATATATATATATATATATATATATATATATATATATATATATATATATGCGCACATTTCATTCCTTGCGCCTATCACGGGGTGGGGGAGATTTCATTGTTTGAGAACAGGCAGTTTGTGTGTAGTCAGTTTGCCCTGATATATTCAGGGTGGAAACTGGATGATAACAGTGTATGGATATATTACGCGTCTAAGAAAACACCTAATATCAACTAAGACGATGAGCACCAATTGAATACACGGCCACATTCGCTATCATTGGGAATTGAATGTGGGATTAGCTGGAACCATGCCATTCTTAACAAGGAACAAATTTATGGTCGCTACTCTAAATTATCCCTATGGATTTACTTCCATAGCCATTAGTATATTTGAATACGGCTGTAAGTTCGTATTTAGTTGAATTGAAAATATTTATTCTTATATAATTACATTCACTCACTGGAAATAGCTAAATTCATACTCTTCCAACTGAATTAATGTGAAGCAAACGAAACAGCCCCAGTCACATTTTGAACCCAGCTCGCAAATTCAACTTTCGGAACAAATAATATATCCGACAGACATTAGCTAAATCAGAACATAGGTGGCGTATTCGTCTCTTTGCTACACTTTTTTTAATTCAATATGTAGAATAGTATTCATTTATTGTGATTGTTGATGAATTCACTATGCATCCAGTGAGCAAAATACCAATTGTAAAATATTTGCGAGACTATTTCCACTAACTCAAGAGTAGAGCTCGTTTGCAAACTCTACAATTCATATATCAGACTGAGAAAGGAAAATTCTCTATTGAGCATAACTATAGAAAAATGTAAACCATGGGCATTAATAAATATATTTTCGTTTCTTTTTTCCGATCCTACCTTAAATTGTATCACATTCTCCGCGCCTTTGCAGGACCCCTGGGTAGATATGCCGACGCAAAACGATACCGTTCTACGCTTGATGTATCAATTTGTTTACAATGCGAAGTTTCTAATTTCATTTTAGTGAACTGAGCAATCGATCTCGTTTAGTCCTGCGCAAAAAGATGCCGCTTGCGAATAGGCATATGTTTGTCTTTGTACAGCACAGCTCGAGCAGCTTGATTATTAAATAAGATGCTAACTGCATGATAGTGTGATATCTGTGTCTTCCGTAATATCAGCATAACGGTATCGCTGAAGGATGATTTCGAGATGCATTTGTGTAGTAGTTGCGAAAATACTATTTTCGTCATGTAGTACAAAACAAAATTCACTAGTAAATCATGTCTGACACGAGACTCCTTAAGAGCAACCGACTGCGGTTTTTTACCTCACACTTTCAATTGACTTAAAGTGGGCAACAATATCGAATCAAGAGCTGCATCTAATGCAAGGAAATTTGGATCACTGTTACTTGCCAGAAAACTATTCTTGCCAAAGACCATCTTGCATTTTACTGATATACCATTCGTTCCTGAATTGAATAATGGTGTCATATCTGGTCTGCTGCTCTGTTATTCATCTCCAGATTCTTGATAAAATCCAAATAATGATGTGTAATGTAATCGATCCTGACTTGACATCTCGACATCAGCCATTTTCTCGCCGACTTGACATGGCTTCCCTCTGTCTTTTCTACAAATATACTCATGGCAACTACCAGGACTACTTGAATTTAATCGTTCTCCTGAATTGTCATCTAGACCCCACGCGTTTACTGTTGAAATAGTTAAATGCAACCGCCATTTCTAGTCCAACGTTTTATTTTCTCTTACGTCCATTCTGTGAAAATCTCTTCTGTTTACTTGCACCCTTGATAAATACAATCTTTATAAATTTAACTCCAACGTCTAACACCATCTTCTGTCTTGTTGAATCCCATTGATCTTTTATCCTTTTTTCAACCCTCCTCTTTTTCTTACTTTCAATCCGTGTAAGACCCTGCGTACAAATGGCATTTCCGCTCTGGGTGAAATAAGAAAAATACAAGTACTGCTGAATCTAACTAATTCAGTATGATTTCAGTAGAACCAGGAAAATATTGTAGATTAACGGCATTTTATTGCGGTTTTATAATATTTCTTTTAGCAAAAAAAAAACAAAAAAAAAACATCTCAAGTGTTATGATTTAGTGCTTAGGTTTAGTTGCCAGGAAATTGTTTCAGGTTTTTCGTAATATGTTGTATTGACAGAAGATCAAATACCGATTCTGAAATTTTCATGCACACTCGGCAACTGCATTTTGATGCTCACTTTTATCGCATAGAAGCTAGAGCGGCTTTATGATTTTCCAATGTTAAATCCAGATAAAAAAAAAATTATCTAAAAACCCAAGCCTTCAATCTCTGTACAGATTGATTATATTTCAATTTAAATTAAAATTTCTTCATTCATTGATTCCACAGTGGATTACGAATTTTGGCAAAATTCATTTTGAAATACAATATTTTAGAAGTATTGGAATGAATGTTAATCGTGGAAAATAAGAATTGTCAAATGGTTTTAATAATAACATTTTCTGCCATTTTTAATAGGAAATAAATTAATTAAAAATATTTAAACAAAATCATTTTCTTACATTTTACACTAGACTGGTTAGATAGGCTACATTAGAAAGATTTTATATATTAAAAAAGCTGAAAATTTAAGGAAAATTTTGTTTTATTTTACATATATTTATTCATTTTTCCAGATAATTTGATATCTTGGTAGGCGTTTAATTCAATGTTGAATATTAATTACGTAGCCATTTGAAAATTTTGCGAATATTTAAAATTAAAATTCAGTTATTTTTTGCCAAGATATGAACTTAAAGATACAATTTTTTTTACTTTTTTTATTGAAAGCAATTGTGATTTAACAGAATCAGCTTAGTCACTAGCGACACATTAATACTGCTGGTTAGCAAAAGTGGTTACATTACTTTCGATTTTAAATTTCCTAACATTTCACTGGGAATTACGCACAAGTTCTTAAAGATACCGCATGATATATATATATATATATATATATATATATATATATATGCACGTTTCATTGAATATGACAGAAAAGGTGCTTTGATGTATTTTTATGCAATATCTCATATGGTCTTATAGTTTGTTTGTTTTTTGCAACAGATAAATTATATAAATAATATTCATAACAATTGTTACTGACACAAATATAAGTTGTTAATATGGAATTATGGAATAAACCCTATAAATAATGGAGACCTTATAAATAAATAAAAAAAAAAACGAAGACTCAGTAATATCAACTATGAACATATGCACACAATATCTTGAAAGTATTTTGAAAATGAAAACATTATATAAATACATAAATACAACAATCTATTTATTGTTAACAGCTAATATATTTCAACCTTGCAGATGGTTACATATATAACCAAAAGCGCTCTGAGAAAATAAGAATTAGCTTTTTTTTATAACTTATCTTACGAAAAGAAAAAAAATAAGATCTCATGAGAAATTGGATAAAAACTAAATCAAAGCTCCCTGTCTGTCATATTCAACGAAACGTGCATGACAGACGCATTACTGCCTAAATGCCCACACACACTTATATATATATATATATATATATATATATATATATATATATATATATATATATATATATATATATATATATATATATAATCAAATATTATAATCAAAGAAATAAATCGCATTCTTTTTGGCACGTCCTCCCAGTGCGCATAACGTCACGCTAGACAATTTCAAACATCCCGCTTCTCAAAGATTACCTTGATGTAAGTAAAGGAATTCTGACCACCATACATACACCAGGTTGGTTCTTGATATTACTAAGTACTTCGAAAGGACCTGAACAAAAATAACAAAATAGGAACTTCGGACAGTGTGCGTGCATGTGTACTAACTTTAAAAATAATAACAACATTGTGAATATGTGCTTCAATTTTCATAACATTATATACCTACTGGGCAGGTTATCTATTTTAGAGTAAATGAATTTATAGAGAGGTATATATGCATGGACCTGAAATTGTGTTTATATAGGTTTTAGTTATAACCCATATCGATGAATTAGTTATAATCCATATGCTTTGATTAGTGATTATTCACTACTGTATGCAATATTACATATGGCGAATACGATCCCACAATATACGGTAACTGGACAGAAAGGAATTAACAGGAAGTATTGACCGATATATTAAAGGAACTTTAGGAGTCATACATGCCTGCCCATTGGTAAAACCAGACCCGACATTTAAATTTCCATTTGATTGTATTTTTTAATTTGTTATGTAGGAATATTATCTCTACAATTAATTTGTTCCCAGTTAGAATATTGCTTCACAAAACATCGGAATATTTTACTTCCTATTTGCTGCGTCGAATATTTTCAAATGGTCACTTTGTCTAACGCTCTCGTACTTTTCATGTTTTTCCAACGAAATATATATATATATAGTTCATTCTTTATAATATATATATATATATATATATATATATATACATACACGTTTCATTAAATAATATAGACAAGTGTTGTCTATTTATTTTATGTAAAATTTGTTCGTAACATCTGATAAGTTTGATAACATTATCATTAAACGAAGAAAGAAATTCACAATATTGATCCATATTTTTTTTATATAATCTAAGCTTTCGGCTTACTTAAGCCATTATCAAAGATGTAAATCACAAACATATTAAACAATATACGGACACGACAGTGATGATAGTCTGTCATTGTTTACATAGTTGATCACTAAGCAACGATAAACACGCGCATATAAGACGCTAGAAGCGAAAATTGCACCGCATCTCATGACATCACACATGAGAGTGAATTGTAGAATGAAGTAAGGAAAGCCGTTGGTATAAACCAATGGCTTCTGTTACCAATTATAGACATTTAAGAATATTTGTAGAGATGCCATAATTGATTTTGTTTATATTATTTAATGAAACGTGTATAAATGAAAATATGCTGCCTAAAACACACAATATATATATATATATATATATATATATATATATATATATATATATATCATTCTTTATAATATATATATCATTCTTTATAATATATATATATATCATTCTTTTATAATATATATATATTCTTTTTATATATATATATATATATAATTTTTATAATATATATATATATATATATATATATATCATTCTTTTAATATATATATATATATATATATATATATATATATATATATATATATATATATATATATATATAAATATTGGGGATATATTTTTATATTTAACCTCCTAAAAGAATTATTTTCAATGAAACAAGTTAAGCACCACAATGGTTTTTATTTATTATACTAAATGCAATTCATTCTGAGCCGGATTAAATACAAATTAAACGAAAAATCACTGCTTTACTGATTCTTGACATTCTTTCCATCAAAGACTGGAGGTAGAATGAAGATAGTTCTGCCCAGTTTTACTACAAGATTTGCCAGAGGTAAGCCGCATTTGTAACTCTGGCAGGCTTTACTAGTATAATATTCATCATTAACTTGCATGAATACAAATACTTAACCAACAAGCCACATTCCAGATGGGGTCGCGTGATGGTGCAGTAGGCTGTGATAGCCGGTCTGATATAATTTTCCCTTCAAATGGTGCAAATTGCCGACTTTCAAATTGACAAACGCCACCACACCATAAGACAACCTATTCCATGCTTTGCGGTTGGTGTGATACAGATGTTTGCAGTTCTTTCACCAAATCTTCCCCGCACCTAGACACTCCTGTTTGTTCGAAGTTTTCGAAGTTTGATTGTTCAGAATAAAGGAGTTTATTTCAATGCTCTATTGTCCAATCTCTTTGTGCATTGATCAACTGGATCCTTTTACATTATTTTGATTACTCAGCAGTGGTTTCTAACAGTAATTCTTCGATATAGACCAAATTCACTGGCTTCTTCTCACAGTAGGAGTAGGCACATTTTTTCACGACATTGTTTCAGTCGTGCAGTATATATGGAGCAGTCAGCCTTCCGTCACGGAAACTGGTGACTAATGAAATTGACCTCTGCTTTTGTTGCTGCTTTTGGTATAGCAACCCTAATTTTGCTTTTGTTTTGTCCCGTTTGCTGATGTCTCCTAACAATATAATCCACTGTAGTTCTGGCATTATTATTTTGTTTGTTTTTAAATATGTCTACTTGAATATCCCTCTTTCTTAAAGAAATGATCTCGTTCTTTTTCAAGTGTAAGTTCAACTTTTTTAAGGGGAATTTTTTGAGGGTTCAAATGTTTTAGAAATTGTGTTGATAGGGAAGAACATTACAAAATCTATGCTTTAATTTCAAAAGAATAAGAATAACAAATTTCACTACTGGGCAATTCCATTAGCAGCAGAGGTTAAACAGTTAGTAACTAGCAAGAAGTAATTCAAAATAATATAGTCTCATGTGAGTTCAACTGGCGGTAAAATGTAACTTTTGAAAAACGTTTTATTCCTACTCAGTACTAAAGAAGAAAAACGCCTACAAATCAATTTTTCAAAAGATATCTTGCTATACCATAGAGCTTCTTAAATTCTTTCATTAATATTAACACATTTAGGATGAGAAATAAACATTTATGAGGGTTGCAAATACTTTTGACTAGCGGTATATATATATATATATATATATATATGAGTGTGTGTGCTTCATTAAAGATGAAAGACAAGTTACTGATATTACAATTTGTATTTAAGTTATTAAGTGTTGGCATTTTCTTAATAATATTAATTACGAATAAGGCTACAATGAGCTGTGTTGGGAAAATAAAATATCTTTATAACACTAAAACCACACACACAACGCACATACTTCATTAAAATGAAAAACTGTTTTGGATTCCGGGGTCAAATCCGGTCTCAAATAAATGACAAACGCAGAAATGAAATATAGCAAATAAATATATTGACGTAATAATACAATTGGTAATACGGTTAGTAGATGCAGAAATGCGGTTAGTAGCAATAATAATATATATATATACAGTCTTCGAAATTCAGTATCAAAGTAGGACTTCCTTCTGAGTCTATGTGCTCGCAACTGTAACTCCTACAAATCGGTTACCTCCCACTCTTACTCTCTCACTTCCGACCTCCGGGTATTCACCGGCAGTAGTACAAGTGCACACTGGTCGAGTCCAATTGCATGAAAAAAGCGTGGACCCCATAACAAAAACTAAAATTATTCTTGATAATGGCTTAAAGTTAATCCGAAAGCGCTCGGAATTATAGAGCATTCGGACAGTTTCTACACACTCTGTGTCCAAAATAGAAGGCACTTATTCAAACACAAGAAAAATTAAATAAAAGCTTCATCGCAGTATTCATCATGTCGTAATAAATGTAACATGCATAAATAAAATGAAGGATTTCTGCCTAAAATCCATATACATATATATATATATATATATATATATATATATATATATATATATAAGTGTGTGCTTGTGTGTATATTCCTTTTTATATAGGGGAGTGTATATACATCCAAATCACGTACCAGCATAATTATCCATTCTACAATATGTTTTATAACTAAAACAAATAATAAACTAATTGATATTCATTCTCGCATGATTTCCGATTTTCGGATAAAACGGTTAGCAAACCTGACACCATTTTTCAGGATGATCAATGAAAAAGACTTTAAGATAATCATTTAAAACAGAGTAAGGTAAAAATATTATATCAGACCTACAGTCTTCCCAACTAAGCAATGATGAGAGGAACATGAACATTCAGGCCTCCAATAATAGTAGCAATATTCGTGCTCTGGCTTCCGTCATCAAATTTCATTAAAGAACCATTAAGCTAACGTTTAATAAGTTCGGCTCCAAATATTTGAATATTTATATTCATGGAAATTAACTAATCAGCGACGTCATATGAGACGCGCGGAATTCTTTGAAATTCCAGTCAATTAATGTTTATGGTCTACTAGGGAATTTTTTAATATTCCATCAGAAATAGTCAACTATGTTTTTCCTGCTTAAAATGAATATTTAAAAATTGAGAAAATATTTGATAGCCAATATTTATTAACTTATGAGCTACTAAATCTAATTTTTGTCTTTATTTGGAGCCGATGTTTCGTTTATATAAGCGATCCTTTCCGTTCGGAATTTACTTTTATTTTCAGTTAACTGTTAACTATGGGGTTTGTTCGAATGTTGTACAAATTGATATACTCGAACCCTTATTAATTGCTAACATTTTCGCATATTTATTCAAGTATACCATATTACAAAAAAAGGCGGAACGATATTAACAGACAAAAAGTCATACGAACCGAGTTAATTGTCAGCATTAGTATCAGTGACGCAGTTTTGTCTGGCTTCTTGACCACTTCATATCAGCTGGCGATTGTTGTAATATTTTACGCATACAAAAATCAACGCAAATTCATGAAGTGCACATTCTTACATGCAGGCGCATTTTGTTCCTTTTATACTAATACAGATAATTCGTTTATATTGTACAGCCGACAACAAACAAATACTTTGTGTGAAGTTGTTCCGCAAAGAATCTGTGTAATTCATTTCTTTAATTCTGAAATAAATGTAATAGTCTATAATAAATATTTATACAAATTACATTATTTCTTTGTACTGTTCTCGTATATTTCTCACTATCTCTCTCCTTGTCGGTCTGTCTTTCTCACTTTATCTCTCAGTCTCCATATATATATAAACTTCCTTGAGTATACACACACACACACACACACACACACACATATATATATATATATATATATATATGTGTGTGTGTGTGTGTGTGAGTGCTTATCTTACATGTGCATATTTTTGTGTGTGTATATATATATATATATATATATATATATTGTGTATATATATTGTGTATTTAGGCAGCAAACTTTCATTTGTACATGTTTCATACAAAACGAAAAACAAGGTACTGGGTTTAAGATTTTTATTTATCTGTTTTTTCTTTTCGACACAGTTTGTGTAAAAATCTCTAAACTTTTTGTAATTCCAAGCACTTTCGTCTATATTTTCCGCCATTATCACGGATGAATTTATTTATGCTTTTTACCTTGGGGCATTGGTTCTTTCTAGATTGATAGACATGTTATATTTTCCGGAAACAGTCAGGACATTTTGGCCGTGTTCGTAGTTATTATCAGAAGATTGGAGGTTTTGCGAAAAGTGAAATCAATTTTTAATTGATATTGCTTCCAGGTCCACCCTAACCAGGAGTGCCAGTATCTTTTAGGGCTCCTTATATTGAAAAATTGTGAAACCACACACAAAAGCAGAAGACGATGAAAGTATAAAAATATAATTTTATAGCAAAAATACCAGGGTTACATTTTTTATGCATACTTATTCTTATGTATAGCAGAATTATCAAACCTACATTTTATGTGTAGTTGAAACCATGAGTTTGTGTTCGAAATATTTAGATTTCGGCATTAAATATTCCATTGAGGTTGATATGCCGTTAAAAAAATTCAACGACTCAGCGAAAATGAGCATAATCATTTAATTCAAACTGTACTTAATATAGACATATCTCCTCAAACGTCAATTTTCTACACTGAATAGTTTTAATGCGTTGATAATTTCCAAACTTATTTACTAATTTTCAGAGAAAACACAAGCCCTTCTTTATTCGAATCTTTTTCCTATCCCATCTTTTATAGAGTAAGGAAGATAACTTCGAGCATTTCTCTACTTTTCGTTCATTATATTTACTAATTTAATCGATTTTAAATCGCTAGAATATTATATCTACGCATAATATATATTTCCTTTTCAAAATTCTCGCTCAATTTTTATCGATTTCATGGTAATTTTGAGACATTTATTCAGTGATTTGTTTTTTTTTTTTTGCAACTTATTAACATTAGGTATTTAAAGCTGCAACTTATATTAAATTGAAAGAATATATTTTTTCTTAATTCGACTGAATTTTGCATTAAAAATTGCTGTAGCATAACTGATTTTTTCAAGGTACATGTATTTTTTAAACTATATTTGGAGAAAGAAGACGGTTTTATGCCTTTTTGATGTGGGGTCAAAGTTGGCACCACGGATTAAATGTAAGAAAGATATATTAACAACAGGTTACACAGATAGTGTAAGCAGAGCTTACTATATGTTAGTGTCCAATACTGGTAGTCGTACGCGGTTCTCTCTGACTTTCTATGTCACTATGTCACTCTGTCTAGAGTGTTGTGTCACATACTTAATATAGACCTGGAAGAGTCTATTGTGTAGGTAGATACGGTTTCACAATACTTTTCAATTTTTCCCACCGCATAAGTGAATGTAATTAAGCCGAATGATATACTAACTCACCTACCAGATTTCTCATCCCGTGCGCACATCTAATGTTGAGTGAACCTCAATGATTTTATAGTAATAATAATGATAATAATAACGTTAATAAAAGTTCACATGACTTTTAGAAGCATATGACTTACAGTATTCTTACGTCAGAATTTGTTGCTTCCTTGAAATTTGAATTGTCAGATTTTGTTTAGTAAACTTATACATGTCGAAGTGTTTTTCTAATAGTTCTGATGGAATATTTAAGATTTCATTTTTAATGAAGCATTTGATACATATAACCATACCTGTGAAGTTGTAATTAATAAATATATAAATGATAAAGTAAATGTCTGGTTAGTCCAAAAACCGAGCATTGTTGTATCTGCTTTGAAGACCTTCGATCCACAACTTCCAGGTTTTACAGAGATCAATATTTTAGGCTGTCTTCTGGAGGAAATATTAATCTCCACTTTGAATCTTGTTTACCAGAGTGGCAACATCGCAAGCCTATCGCTATTTTATCACAATTTCATTGACAGATATCAAAATGAATTCCATTCTACAGTGTCACCTTTTTAGATATTTACAGCTAGGTAAAACCATGCTATTTTAACGGAATCGAGTCAGTTATTTTGCCCGCGTTCCAAAAAGATCCAGGTGGCCTTTCCTCAAGAACTGCCTCATTTTTCATCAGGATCCCGCGTTGAAGCTTCATGTCACACTTTTTTTCAAACATTTCACTTCCTACCACCTACTCCTTTATTAATGTTACACAACATATTAATCATTGTCATTTTATCAATAAATATATAATAAATGAATTGTATACTTTTGCTATGTTCACTGTATTTCTTTTGCTAAGATATAATTTGTAGTTCTGTATGTGTGAACATTTAAACGTTTTAAATTTTTTTTTATAAAATAACTTTTGGGCTTACGCCTATATCACCTCGAAACAACAATTCTCGTGAAATTACTGAAGTAAAACAACGTTGAGCCTGGTCAGTGCCTAGATGGGTGAGAGCAAAAAGAAATGGCTGTTTCTTTAAATGTGGATGTGCGTGTAGTGTAGTGGATAACGTTTTTGGAATTGGAAATCGGATAGCAGAGTTCCAAATCTTGTTGGCTTTTTATCACTTACGTGAAAATATCTTGGGAGAAAGGAACTAATCCACCTTACATCTCCCCAGTTATGGGATAATTAGTAAGACTTATATTAATAAATTATTATTATCCGCCACAAACTTTTACGATGTTGAAATATTTTCTGGCTCTCATAATATTGAAAAGGTTGATAAACCGTAAAAAATCAATCAATCTATTAAAATTTATCTAGTGTTTCTTTCATGCAACGTTATTTTTCTATTGTTCAATATATACAAGTTTCTACAAAGTCTTTTTTTTTGCTTAGTGTTTAACTACACGGAAGTAATTTCTTCATTCGATAAAGTATGTGATTTTTTTTCTCAGTCGGGAATAAAAGATAACATTAGATTAGTCTCTTCGTTAGGCAGATAAAGAATTAAATTCATTTTTTTTTCCTGAAATATAATTTTTTTTTTTTATCTTAAAAAATTCATGCTATGTCATTCTTGGCATATAATTTTCCTTGTCATAGCAACGCGTAGTAATCTTTGTCTTCAACTCATGAAGCCATTAGCGCAGTAGGATCTAAATTCACGCTAATTAGCCAACATTAATTTTTAAATTTCAATTAACATGACAACAAAGAGCTCACACGCCTTCGGCAGAAGATAGATTAGCCGTATTTTATTGTCAAAGTTATTTTAGTTCTTACATTCTGTACAGCGTAAAGAAGTCAGAAAGTCAGAGAATAAAGCAACCTTTTAAAAATTTAACTTTGCCAATTTGAGAATGAAATGAGAACGAACAATATTGAAAGGTCTAAACTTGTGCAAAGGTTATCTTTTTAGAGCAATTATGTCAAAATGATAGACGCACCGTAATCCGAAATAGCATTTTAAAAATGAATTGCATTTTCAACCAGTAAAGAAAATATGGATAAAGTATTCGTGAGTGCTATGAAAGAAAAGAATATTTCCTATTTGAATGGCCCCGTTATGTGCATTATTATGTCCATGACATAGTGACGCATTAATATACGGAAGGAACATAATAACTGAAAGAGAAGCAATGAAAAACAATGTTTTCTCAAATATCCAAATATACGGGTAAAACGTACGTGAAATTTCATGCAAATTTTACACATTCCATACAAAGAAACTATAACACATGTATGCAACGACATACCGTGTGAATATATAAAAAAAGATAAAGAATCTTCTAATAATTATCACTTCGAATGCGAGATGTCGGACGACTTTTTCTATGTTTCTGGAAAACATATTTTTACCAAAGCGAACACAGCGATGCCACGTGGTATGGCCATATTTATATTTCCCAGCGGGAATTCGAGTGGGCCGGGTTTATCTTTTTTTGTCTATGGTGAGGACTTATCATCTTACTGGAAAATAGCACTATGAGTTTGTGTGCTGTCTCATGGAGAGTGAACCGTAATGATCGGCTCAGACATGTCTTTCCCAAAAAACATTGAATGTTCGTCTTGACCAGGTGTGCAAACTAGAAAACTGGCATTCGAAAATCTATGAACTCACATCACTCACCGGAAGTCACGTGAATCTTGTGACTTCATATCACTCAAAGGAAGACAATCGCCTTTTTCATCCAAACAAATTGAGAGAAATATGCTTACATCATTAGAGAGAACGTCTTGAAATATCATTTTCATTTTGTAGATGTAATCAAAAGTAAAAGTCAAGATCTAAAGAGTAATACTAAATATATAGTACAATATATCTTTGTGCTTAATGACATCTCAAATTGAAACAACCGCGTCAGTCCGATCAGCAAAGTTAAGCAATGTTTATCCTGGTCAGTACACAGCCAAAACCATGTGCCTGTAATCTACGCTGCCAAGTAAGCAATGATGTAAACGATCATGCTCAGTATGCAGAGATGCTTTTGGACTGACACTTCTCAAGATCTACACGGAGTTGGAAAGAGAGGTGAGTGCAAATCAAAATATTCTATCGTTCTTTTTTATTTGATTTCTACAATTTTACGTGATTTTAGCTTATAACTTTTTAGATGCACATTTCGAGAGCATGAAAGTGTTTGATCATGGGAAGACACTATTTCTGTATCTATCGCTTTGTGTTTCTGTCATTTTTGTATTGCTTTTATGGACATCCAGCCAACTGGTGAAAAGCAATATAAAAGAGAAATGCGTGAATTGATCAGTAAATTAAAAACAATTAATGAGGCGCGAAAAATGTACGTGTTTAATCGCAGGCGTGTTATGATGTCTGGACAATAATGTCAAGTACTTTTAATTTAGCTAAAACTTTTATATGAGAAATGTCCGCCATAAAATCACCAAAGATTGTCAAGAAATAATTCCCATTATATATTCACCGTAAAACTATTGCCGCCATTAACTTTCTATGTTAACTGTAAGAAATAAATCAAAACAAATCTAATTTGATTGTTGCGTATTTATACAAATTGTGTCTTACATATTCTTCATTGCAACTGTTTGAAATAAAAGATTTCTACGTTACATATAATCGAATTACGCGTTGTAGCTTGCCTTTTATGTGAACGATTTATGTATTTATCAAGAATCCAGTGCTTTATTCTCTGCTAGGTATAACATTGTATACTTGGTTCCAAGGATGTTCTCTGTGTAGAAGATAAATTAATAACGGCATGATCATAAAGATTAATCCAATATTTACAACAAATAATATTTTTAAAATCTCTGGACTAAGGTGTTATTTTTAATTATATTATTTATACTCAAACTATTGTTCTCATCTTTCTTTTATTTTTATTTTTATCAAGACGCCTCGGCTGTTGTGTCCACTGACATTCATGACGTACTTGTCGATAGGCCTAACATCCAAGAAATATACAAAATAGACCCTTTATCTAATCTAATAGAATCTGCCTTCCGTTTATACGTACCGTGTCATTTCACAAAGAAAGAGGTCATGGTTATCTATAATTT